>OZ005660.1:10981133-11533633 GCA_963930645.1 Salticus scenicus | reverse complement strand
GATCCCTCTCCTATATATACGATCACTTCTCCAGAATCAGAATTCTTTTTGCACTGAAGATGCAGCTCAAATATTTTTCTTTGGCGTTTCTGACATAGTAGTTTATTTGGGTTTTAATACAACAGAATAACTCATACAAAATCTCATCCATCATAGAAAAAAAAATGCAGTAAACATATTAGAAGTACCAAGTATTAAAATATCCAATTACATACAATACATATATTCAGTTACATAATTAGTATAGTTTCGGATCTTCATAATGTTTCTGGATATTAACCATGTGCTACAGCTGTCGGCGATTAATCATTTTCTACCTAAAAAATTTTCTTTCGGTGAAGTCTTCAAAGCAAAACTAGTTTTATTTATTCTTTCTAACGTAAAAGATCATTTATTTTCGGCTACAATAAAATAAAATAAAATAAAGAAAAAAAAAATAAACAATCAAAACAATATTCAAAATGTTATAATTATGATATGTATATTTTTAGAATTTGTAATATTGGAAAATGTTTCTTAACCATTTTAGTCCGACGGCGTTTTAATAAAAATTATCCCCTTTTGTCGTATTAAAATGACTTTATTTAATATATATATATACATTTCATGATTTCTCGAAAAGATGAATATAATTGCCTGAAAACGCTTATTTTATATACAGTCGGCTGCAAAATTATTCGAGCACTAGCAATAATCCTTGCCAAAAAAAAGTACACTTAATACAGCTTTGTTAAATAAATCCTTGTCGAGTCATGTTCTTAATCAGTCTAAGAACATGATTCGACAAGGATTTACATAGCAAAACAGTCTTATGTGTACTTTTTAAATATAGGAATTATTGGCTAGTGCTCGAATAATTTTGCAGCCGACTGTAAGTGTATAAGTAATACTTCAAAGCACTTACAAAAAGTAAGTTTCTTTCATTTATCCTGATTGTAGATATAGGCGATGTTAAATATTATTTAATTATATTTCCTTTAAGAACATTGCCTTAGACAGTTTTTGATGTAGTTTATAAATGTAAAACAAGTGTATTTGTAATTTAGCTATATTTAAACACGATTCGACGAGGATTCATTTAATAAAACAGTATTAACTCTACTTTTTTTACATAGGAATTTTTGCTAGTGTCCGTATACATTTGTTACCGACTGTATAGAAGATATCTTAGTATATGTATACGAGGTATTTCTATTTACGCTGATTTTTTATATGGTTAACATATAAATTGCAATAAATAAATAAATAAATAAATAGATAAATAAATAGATAAATTCATTTGGCAAATATTTTCATACAAGACTAAAAATAACAGGGTGCAAAAAAGATAAAAATTAGAAATAGGTAACTTTAAATAACATCTTATTTTGAAAATTGTAATATATAACCCATGTTTGTAGGATAAAAGAAATCTCTTTAATTTTTTTTTTTTTTTTTTTTTTTTTCAAATTAAAAAGATACACAAATTTCCAATTGTACAAATATGTATATGTAATAATATCAAATTGTCATCGGTTGATATATATAACTAACTCACCATTCCCTTTTAATTGTTCTTTTCTTTTTTTTTAATTTAAAAAACTAAACCAAGAACAAAATTTACATATATATGTTTAAATAAAATTACCTAAGGTTGACTTACGTTTTACTCACCATTACTTTTTTATTGCTTCTATGTTTTCGTTTTTAAAAGACATACAAGCAATGAATTGTGCACATATATATTTAAATATAATTACCTCAGTTTGATTTATGTATCAATCACCATTGCTTTTTAATTGCTTCAATTTTTTACACTTTAAAAAGATATACAAACAACGAACTGTGCATAAATATATTTAAATAAAATTATCTCAGGTTGATTTATGTTTTACTTGTCATTGCATTATAATTGCTTGAAATCTCTTCGCTTAAAACAAATTACGAAACTAACAAATTGTGCATATACCATTGCATTTTAAATGTCATAAATCATACAAAAATGTAAAAAAAAAAAAAAAAAAAAAAAAAAAAACTATTATCCATTTGGCATTATTTTACTAAAAATAAAACATTCACAAAAGTAAAAAATTTCTTTACAAACTCCATTTTCCCATTAATAGTACATAATGTAAAATTCAAACAGTCTAACGAAATTAAATATAATTTCATGTCAGTTTTTACAAGAAGCTTTACGTGTATATTAAAGGATTACAAATTAATTTTTTTATGAAAACAAAATTCGGATCCGAAAGGGTTAGCTAATATTTGTATTTTGTTTAAAACTAAGGATACACAAATTCAAACTTTATTTCTTATTTATAAACCACAACAAATATTTTTAAAGACAAAAATACTCCTTATTAAAATCTATAAATGACAATGAAAATGGTAAGCAATGAAATACAATAAGCTTGTTTTTGTAACACAAATAAACTTAATTTATCAGTTCCGGTAAGAACCATTTGGTTTCCAACTTTGACGTCATTGCTATAGAAATATAACCTGATAAAGAAAATAAACACTTATCTATGATTTGGAACAAATAAAAATAAAAGGTAGTTTAATGAAAAAAGAAAATATTATGTTCTATTGTAAACATAATGTTTACGAAACCAATGTAACATTTAAAATGAGATAATTTTTTAAACATTAAAAATACATTTTAATTAAAAACATTAAAATACACGACAGACGTTTCGGCTAGAACACTAGCCCTCCTCAGTGTCAAACATACAAGCACAACATTTACAAAAAATTCATAATACATCATAAGAAGATTATATATTCAGGAGGAATAGCTTTAACCTCGTTCAAGGCAGAATGCTGCCTTTTAGTAAAAGCGCCTTCTAGAAAAATACGGGATTCATATAAATTTACTTTAGAAGCTAGAATTTTAAAGTTATCAAAATCAGGAATATGATCACTATTGAAGGAATGGATTACGAGTTTCGATCTTAAATTACCTGCTTTATATGAGCGTTTATGTTCCTTTAATCTAATTTCACCTGTTCGGCCAGTTTCATCGATATATGTAGAATCAAAATTTTTACAGGGGATACAATAGATTACACCTAGACATTTAAAGGGGGGGGGGAGAGCAGCGGGTTTAAAGTTTTAGAGAAAGTTACTAATGTGGAGTTGAGGTTTAAAGCTAGTTGAGATATTAACTGCTTTAAGCAATTTAGCGATATTTTCGGAAATGCCTTTATAATAAGGTGAGTAGAATTTTTAACTTTAGGATAAACTGATTTAGATTAAAAATAGAACTTTTCTTTATAAATTCTTTTAATAAAACGAGAGGGGTAACCATTATTTTTAAATCAGAAAAAAATTTAGATAGTTTAATATTTAAAAATTCAGAATTACTACAATAATGCTTTGCACGATGTAAAAGAGTACGAATGACTGCAAGTGTATGAGATAAAGGATTAGCAGAATTAAAATTAAGATATTGACGAGAGAAGATAGGTTTTCTATAAACTGAAGTAGAAAAATATAAAAAAAATCATTGACTGTTTTATGCATTACAAGGATGTCTAGAAAGGGTAGCTCATTATTAATTTCAATTTCAAGGGTAAACTGGATATCAGGACATAAAGAGTTAGCAAAATCTAAAATAGCAGTAGCAAAATATTGCTTAGTAATTATAATAATTACAAGATAAAAAGAACTTTTTATGTACCATGTTTTTAAATTTTCTGTTGAATCATACAAGCGCTACCGAAGGCAGCGGAACCCGGAGCAATTGGATAAAAGTATTAAAAAAATTCATTGCTATCGTGATTTGAACTATTATAAAAGATTCAAATGGCTATCTAGCCGGAAGTTAGTTAAAAATTGATTGCAAGCTTTGTACTGGTAACGCTGCCGAAGGAAACAGGGTCCCGAAGCAATTGGTTAAAAATATTTTAAAAATGCATTTTCACCGTACTCTGAACTATTCTGAAAGCTTCAAATGTCTAGCTTTGGGAAGTTAGTTAAATAAATTTTTTGTTGAATCATTTAAACGCTGCCGAATACAGTAGGGACCTGAAACAGTTGACTAAAAGTACTTAAAAAATGTATTGTCACCGTGTTCTGAGCTATCCTGAAAGTTTCGCATGTCTAGCTAGTCGGAAAGTTAGTGAAAAATCGATTGCAAGCTTTGTACTGGTAACGCTGCCGAAGGCAGCAGAAACCTGAAACAGTTGGCTAAAAGTATTTGAAAAAATGCACTTTCACCGTATTCTGAACTATTCTGAAAGTTTCAAATGTCTAGTTAGTCGGGAAGTTAGTTAAATAAATTTTCTGTTGAATCATATAAAAGCTGCCGAAGGCGGTAGGGATCTGAAACAGTTGACTAAAAGTATTAAAAAAAGTATTTTTACCGTGTTCTGAGCTATCCTCAAAGTTTCAAATGTCTAGCTAGTCGGGAAATTAGTGAAAAATCGATTGCAAGTTTTGTACTGATAACGCTGCCGAAGGCAGCAAGTAACCCGAAACAGTTGGCTAAAGGTATTGAAAAAATGCATTTTTGCCGTATTCTGAACTATTCTGAAAGTTTCAAATGCCTAGCTAGTCGGGAAGTTAGTTAAATAAAATTTCTGTTAAATCATATAAACGCTGCCGAAGGCAGCGGGACCTGAACCAGTTGACCAAAAGTATTTAAAAATGTATTATCACCGTGTTTTCAACAAGTATGAAAGTTTCAAATGTCTAGCTTGTCGAAAAGTTAGTGAAAAATCGATTACGAGCTGTGTACTGATAACGCTGCCGAAGGCAGCAGGAACCCGAAACAGTGTGCTAAAGGTATTGAAAAAATGCATTTTCGCCGTATTCTGAACTATTCTAAAAGTTTCAAATGTCTAGCTAGCGGGTAGTTAGCTAAATAAATTTTCTGTCGAACCATATAAACGCTGCCGTAGGCAGCGGGACCTAAACCAGTTGATTAAAAGTATTAAAAAAATATATTATCACCGTGTTTTGAGCTATCCTGAAAATTTTAAATGTCTAGCTAGTCGGAAAGTTAGTGAAAAATCGATTGCAAGCTTTGTACTGATAACGCTTCCGAAGGCAGCAGGAACCCGAAACAGTTGGCTAAAGGTATTAGGAAAATGCATTTTCACCGTATTCTGAACTATTCTGAAAGTTTCAAATGTCTAGCTAGTCGGGAAGTTAGTTAAATAAATTTTCTGTCGAATCATATAAACGCTGCCGAAGTCAGCGGGGCCTGAAACAGTTGACTAAAAGTATTAAAAATATGTATTGTCACCGTGTTCTGAGCTGTTCTGAAAGTTCCAAATATCTATCTAGTCGGGAAGTTAGTTAAAAATCGATTGCAAGATTTGTACCTGACAAACAAACATACAAACAAGAATCGAAGTTAATAAAAACATGGTAAAAATGTCATCCACATACCTTTCCAGAAAACACTTTTATCATGTAACTGGGAATTAATTTTGTTTTCTAAGTGTTGCATTACAATTTCGGCTATAACGACAGATATAGGGGCACACATAGCAATTCCGTTAATTTGACGATAGTAAGAATCCTTAAAAAGAAAACAATTAGATGATAAAAAAGAAAGTTATAAGATCAAGTACACTATTTAAATTTAAATTAGTGTCAACATTGAAATTAGGATAAATATCTTGAACAATATCACATGCAAATGATATAGGAATAGAAAAATATAGATACAACATTTAATGATGTCATAACACAACTAGAGGGGACTTGAATTAATTTTAACGTTTATGTTCCACATAGCTTTAAGAAATATAACTTGAAAAAAGAAAATATTTTCATAAATTAGACATTAAGATAACTCATATTTCCGTTAGCATTTTAATACTTTCGGTAATTCTCTTACTTTCTTGTTTTGTTTTTAGTGGGCACAATTCGTTATGTAAACAGGAAAAGTAGCCTCACGTGGCATTTAACCTTTTATGATATGATATACAGTTGAAATAAAAGATAATGATATTTAAATATATATATATGTCTTTTGGACATGTGACACATTGTGATATACATATTACAATTTAAAAGATTATAAAAATATTTTTGAAAATCTCATGTAAACTATATTGAATGATATAAATTTGTATGTTGTCTAAATGTGATAGGAAAAATAAATATGAAATATACACTTTGCTAAATATTGATCGGTATACTGGCAAAGGCCGAATACTTACATTAAAATAAGTTATTTTACATGTAATAAATTATTTTACGTAAACTATTAAATCATTTTAAACTTTGAAGAATTCTGTTCTAAAGAGATATTTTTTCTTTATTTATTAAAATAAAACTGTCAGAAGGTGAGTAGTATTATTTAAGGTACTGAACAATTATTTATAGATGTTTCACAACATTTATCTAAAATAATAAAGAAATAATTGAGTAATGTCATATATTTGGACATTAACCATATGTCACTATTGATGTCGATTAATCATTTCCACGCAAAGTATTTTTCCTTCGATGAAAGTTTCATCATATATACTGTTCGTCTAATCTATATGCTTTCTAACCTACAAGATCAATTATCTTAAGCCTTCAAAATTAAAAAACGATAAATAAATAAAAGATCTTGCGAAAGTGAAATATTTGTGTGCGTTTTACTTTTCGTAATAATGGTAATATTTTTTTTAATTTTACATTGAAGTTAATTATTTTTATTAAAAAAAAGACTCATCTAAATTAAGTGGCAGAGAAGAACAAAGGGTATCCAGACTCTATATAATTAAAAAAATAATATATTTAAATATGCAAGTAAAACAAGAGTGTTTGATTGTTTGAGATGATTAAAATGAATAAGAAATGCACGCCAGAAAACAATTAACGGTTTAACAACTAATACATTTATACCTAAGAAAGTTACTAATAAACATTAATAGTCACTAAACAATATATTCTTTTTCCCACGCAGAAATGTTTACACTGTGGTAATTACCTTAATCTTCAATACATTTATATGATAATTTTTGGAGCATAAAGATAATAGCAATTATTTAGTTTATCTATATACTGTAACTGATTAGTTTGCTCAAACTTGATTTTTCGGGTTCACATTACGTTGCATAGATATTTTCCTTTAGCATTATATATAATTCCTCAAATGAATAAATTCTTTCGTGTAGACGAAAAATACTAGTATTGCATGATTCAGATAAACAGGGTGATAGAAAAAGTCTGACCAAAATTTAAAGGGGGTTAGAGGAGACACAAAAGAATACGCAGTACAATACGTGTTCGGAAACGCTGCGTGAAGGTTGTACCCAAGCAGCACCGAAACGTTCTCTGAACGTTCAAAAATTGTTCTGCAAACACGTTCTAAGAACGTTCACTTTGAACGTGTTATAGACGTCTATCTGTCCATCTTGAAGACGTACAATAGTACGGTTCAGAGAACGTTCAATGAACGTGTAACTATCACCATCGGTGTTATAGAAGCGTTCTGAGAACGTTCTATGTATACGGTCTCAGAACGTTCTAAACGTTTTTAGAACGTTTTCAAAACGTTATACACATTTTCAGAACGTTCCAGAAAACGTACTGTAAACGTTCTAAAATAGTGTAGTTAAAAAAAAAAAAAAAAAAAAAAATGTGACGTCATTATAAAAAAATCCCCTCAGTACGAGCGTTTAGAAGTAAAAATTACATAGCTGATGACGAATAATGATACAACACATGAACAGGGATATGAATTACTTTTTTTTTCAATTCAAATAATGTTTGAGAAATTTTAACATACTTACTATTCTTTTAATTTCAACGTATATGCATCAAAAATTCTATATTCTATGACAGCTTTCCCCAAAAAGTGTCATAACGTCTCTTTATACCTTAAAAAATTTCTTAAATTTTTGCATTTTTAAATTTTTTTTTTCCCTAATCTGTAGATAATGAAGTTATAGTATTAATTACAAAACTTTGAATAAACACCATAAAATGCGAGAACTCGCACCAACTGTTTCGGGTCAAAAGAAGACACAACCCTTCATCAGGCGAACATTGTAGGCACGAGAGCTGCAAACAAGCACGTTGAGTGTGTGGAATGCGTTGCCGCTTTGTTTGTAGCAGGCGTGCTTTGTTTGTAGCAGTTGCGAGTTCTTGCATTTTATGGTGTTTATTCAAAGTTTCTTAATTAATACTATAACGCCATTATCTTCAGATTAGGGGAAAAAAGAAATTTTTTAAAAATGCAAAAATTTAAGGAATTTTTTAAAGGGATATAGGCACGTTATGACACTTTTTGGGAATTACAGTCATAAAATATGGAATTTTTCATGCATATACGTTGAAATTAAAGGAATAGTAAGTATGTTAAAATTTCTCAAACAATATTTGAATTTAAAAAAAAGTAATTTATATCCCTGTTGCTGTGTTGTATCATTATTCGTCATCTGCTATATACAACTAAACTCTTGATTTATTTTGCTTGTTTTAATCCTTGTGATTCCGAATGCGTCATCCTATGATTAATGTTTGTTTTTCATGGTTGTTTTCTGTTTGATTCTCTGATTTCTTGAAGTAAATAATTTATTCCAATTTATTCTTCATTTCTAACTTCAATTAATTTCTTGTACGATAGGGTGCCCGCTAGCAATATGCTATTATAGCTGCTAACGAACGAAATCGTACTTTGGTGCTCAACGACGAAAAGGGTCACCCTTGACGAGTTTTTTTTTTTTTTTTTTCTACCATTCTAAGCTTTTCCTACAAAAAATGTTTAAAATGCTGTCTTAATTTTTTATTTCCTCGTTGCTTGTTTGTATCTTTTGATTTGAGTTTCATGTGGTTTTTACGCACCGGCAAAATTATTAAAATTGCAACTAACAATATAGGAATAAATTTAAGATTAGACTGAAGTTAAATAAAATAAAAATCAATAAATAAAATATAAATGTTTCAATAAATCACAATCAGTCTCCCCAGGTTATTTAAGTTTGTTGTAATTTTCTTCTCATTGACCTATGTGGTTTCAGGGATCTTATATCTGTTGCTTGGCTTTAACTAAGATTAAAAATTCATTTATACATACATATATATATATATATATGTTTTTTTTTTTTTTAATACAGGGTGCAAAGCATTGTGACGAGAATACCTTTATCTCCGCAACTATTGGTCGCAAATATATAGTTTCAGTTACAAAATGTTTTAAAGAATATGAGCATTTGTGGTATAACATGTTTAAATTTAAAATATCTATTTTTTCAAAATTGCAAAAACTAAATTTTTACATAGTCCCAGATCCCTATAATCATATTTAGAAAACTGACACTCATCCTAACAAACAGTTTCATTTCTATTCTCCCAAAATGGAACATGATATTTAAAGTTTGGATTTTCTAACATATTTCGGCCTTCAATAAGGGATCGGTTTAAAAATCCTAATTGGACTTTGTTTGCATTTTCCCTGGGTTTATTAAAGAATTTTTCATTGACTTTTTAATAAAGCCCGAGAAAATGCGAAATAATCCTAAATTTTGAAACTAACTATCTCAGACAATTTTGGGTGCACAAAAGTGAAACTTTTTGTGTTATATTTTTTAGGTTAGAACTCAACTTACACTATTAGTGTCATGAAAATTGTATAAAAATTATCAGTTTTTGTGATTTTTAGTAAATTGATTTTTTAAATTTAAACATGTCATATAATGAATTCTTACATTTTTTTTTTAAATACATTTTCTTATTGGAGGACGTTTGAGACCAATTGTTGCGCAAATAAAGGCCTGCTCTCGACTTTGCACCCTGTATATTCTAAACATTTCTGGGTACTACTTTGTAAGTCCATGGATAGTTTATAAATATATTTGAATGCTGTAGTTTATAGAAAGTTTTAATATTTCAACATAAAAAATAATTTCAAAAATGAATGTACCAATACACCGCTAAAATAATATATAATTGAGTTTAGAATATATTGTTAATTTATAATAATAAGAAATTGAAACAAAAAATTAAAAATTAGTTAGAAGGAGGAAATTTTTAAAATGTCCAAATACTTAAATACATATATATATATATTTAATCATAATATTTTTCTAAAATATTTAACATACTTCATATTTTTAAATTTCAGTGCATGTGTGCATACATATTTTCAGTTTACAGCAGCAGTTTACAAAAATGATGTTTGCAGGTATTTAAATTTATTCCACATGGCAATGTAATTGGTATTTTTTAAATGTTTAAATTTCTTTAAATTGAGTCAACGCAATTTTTACCTCATTTGATGTAATTATGGCATATTAAATAATTGATAAATGTAAATATTATTAGTATTAATAAATAATATAGTAAATCGTCCTTTTTTTTAAGCAGAATATCTTTTTTTATAAAGATGTGGAATAAAATTGAATTGAATCTTTGTTTTATTATGCAGTTAAACAATTTCATATATTTTATTTAATAAATAACAGTAAAGAGATATTTAAAATTGTAAGTCGGTGAAACTTAGGATATTATTTTAAAAATATGCAATTTGCATAACCTAGATTGTATATATATTATCATATAAACATTAAATAAATACTTCAGAATTTAAAAAGAAAAGAAAAAAAAAGAATTACATACCTTCCTCATTTTCTTCATAAGAATTTCTCCAAGAAAACACCCTTCCAACTAGCATTTTAAAATACATAATGACCAGTCTGGAAGGGCATTCACTTAAAATTAGCTCTCATCTTTTAAATTCTTTATGTTACTTCATTCAGAAGCATAATAACCAAAAATAGTCATTTTAACAATTTCCATCTCAGAAGACTGAATTAATAAAATGAATCCATAATTTCTAAGCGGTTTTCTGTAACAGGAGCAGTTTTTTCTGCGATACAATGCTACTTACAAGTATATCAAATGTTAGGCTTAAAAACTTACGCAGATATGAAAATGATTGTTTAATTGATATTAAAATAAGACTTTAATAAATAGAAAATAGAGACTATTACAGGTTAAAAATATTACATTTTTACCTTTTCTAAAGCTTATCCAAGTCATTATAACGCGAAAACTGAACAAAACAGATTACATTACACGTTTTAAAATTACCGCTTCACATAACGGCACGACATTCCCAAGACCTTTCAAATTGCACGGTCAGCGAGAATTAAATAAATGCAATCCACAGATGTCAGTTTCATCTGCTCTTCCCTTGTTACATCCGGAATAATCATGTTTCAAAGTTCAACGTTTGAAACATAAATTTATTAAGCATTTATAGCTGTAGAGGTCAATATTTTAAGGAAAAATGGAGCTGAGTTAAACAATTATTTAAATTTTTATAAAGTATTTGAAAAACTTATGAGATCACTTTATTTTTCCATTTTAAAATCTCGAATTAAACGGAAAAGCATATTTTGTTTTAGTGTATATTTTAGTATTGAATAAAATATTCAGTGAAAATAAATAAAATAAAATAAGAACAATCAAACAGAGTAACGATTTAACAACATTATCAATATTGATAATTTATCAGTAACATTTAAACTTAAATAGAATCATAAATAAAATATAATAAAAGTTTAAAATTATGCTTAAAGAAAAGAAGAAAAAAACTCATTCTGTAACTTCCCGATGAGTATTAGAGACCGCGAGGTTCTACTCTCGAACCTTACAGACGGGAAGTGTTGGCTTCGATTCCTGGTCACGCTCGTCGACTTAGGTTTTCGGAGTTTTCCCGTGATTTTCTTTGAAACTCGCGTAAAGCACTATATTACTTATTCAATAACATCCGTGATTAGCTTTTTGTATCTAAACTTTGGGTCTGGGGAATGCATAGATTTTCATGACAGAAGACAATCATTTTTATGCTGTATAGAAGATCTTAGAAAATGTATTTTTCTAGGGGTTTATTATTATTATTATTATTATTACAAATGAAAAAAAAAAAAAAAAAAAAAAAAAAAAAAAAAAAACGGTAAATTTGTTTTAAATCATCAGAAAACGATGTTTCAATTATTCGTTTTAAAGGTGATATCGAATTCTTTTGAAAGATAATTATAGTGAAAATTTTTATCCACCCTTCCCCCATCCCCCAGGGATCATGCATACTTATTCCTATGAATGATAATAATAATAAAAAAACTGTTTGACTATTACTCGTTATACAGCCAAATTGAATCAATATTATATATCAAATGTATGTCACGCAGAAGGTTTGGTGAGTATATATATTACAGAAGCTGATAGATAGCCTTTCTGTGAATGGAAAATATTGGAACGTGGCAGTGCCACCTGTCGTCCGATATGCACCCAAAGGCAATCTGTAGAGTTTTACGTAATATTAATTTCACTTACCAAATTTACAATATTTATAAATCACAGAAGTTGAGATTTTTCGTTTCTGTTATGAGATTAAATTGAGACATAGCCACGCCACCTGTTGGCCGATGTGCATCCAAAATGGACCAGTAAAGCTTTACATAAAATCGATTTCACTTATAACGTCAGTGTATCACAAAATTTATTGTTAAATCACAAGAGTTAAAATATTGCCTTTCCGTTAAAATGATTAAATTGCAGATTAGCAACGCCACCTGTTGGACAATGTATACATCCAAATTGTATTAGCAGAGGTTATGATGATATATGCCAATATATCATGTTTAATACATTTGTACACTATAGAAGCTGAGATATAGCCGTCCCATAAATGGAGGGTTTCATTGCATAGCACCGTAATCTATCGGGCGATATATCCCAAATGAAATTCAAATAAACTCCAATTTAGGGCAAGATCTAATATTGTAACAAGTTTGGTCGAATTCCATACATTGATTCCTGAAATACAAAATCCACAAAATTTTTCCATGAGTATAAAATTTTGTAATTTTTTTTCACCTCACCGCTACTGATTATTGGGAAGCATTCTTTACTGACGTGCTAACAAAACGTTAAACTGAAAATGTAAAAAATGCTCTATTCTCTATCATGCTAAAAATTATAAATTTCGAATAACTTACGAAGTTTTTAAATTAGAATGTTGCAAATCTCTCAATAAGATTCTTATCAACATCATAAGTGATATTTTAAAACTGGTCCGATCTCTCTGCAATCATTTGTTCTTGAGATATCGTGTACATGAACTAACGGGCTATCACACTAATAGGTGCCGATACACATTAACAGATACCATACCAACCTTTTGACTTCCGGATTCCTCACGCCACAAAACGTGTAAAAAAATCAAAAGCTGAAGTCAAAAATTTTAAAGGTTAACCTAGTTTCCCAACCAATAGCACTAAAAAGTCATTTTGTCATATTCGTTATAATTACACTGTTACAGAACGTGTTATGACGGTGTCACACTTGAACGTTCTATATAGAACTAGAATTGTACGTTTTATAGATGGTACAAATCAAACATTTTCAGAACGTTCTAAATAATACTATTTCTGAACGTGTTTTAGAACGTTCTTTTGACACGAAACACGGTGTTTGAACTATTGAAACCGTTATTAGACGTTCACAGAACGTTCCTGTGCTACTTGGGTAGAGTTATTTTGGGAGTAAGGTCGATTGACTGAACTAGAGTCCTAGGCCTGAAGGGGATTGCTCTCCGTGGGGGGGGGGGGGTGTCTTTCTAAAGTGTCCTAGCCCGTATTCACGCAAATGTCGGACAAAACCACGTAAAACTCTAGCGGCAATAACTCCACGTAAACGGCTAGGGCGATGAGCCAGACCTGGGATAGACCCGGCACATCACGTCTACCAACTTTGAGCACAGAACCGCTCTGCCGCTGGTGGGCCCGAAGGTGGTAGTGGGCAGTCAAAACAACCGACAATGCGGATTTTTTTTTTTTTTTTTTTTTTTTTTTTTTTTTATGATGCCAGATGGATATCTGCTAGTTCACAATTTGTGCAGCGCTGCTTGCTGTATGAAATCAAGCAGAGAATGGCAGATTTCTAAACAGCTGGCTTGCTTCGGCTGCCCTGCACAGCGCCCTCTACGACCATCAAGCGGTCTTTTCTGACCCACATTGTTCTACGAAATATTTTATATTTGTTCCCTCTAACACTTTTTAAATTTTTGTCTGACATTTTTCTGTTACTTTATTTATGTTAATTATGGCATACTAGTATATTTAGTCTTCACAAAGAAATTATTCATTCAAGGAATTATATAATGCTAAAGAAAAATATCTTTGTAACGTAATAAAAACCCGAAAAAACAAGTCTGAGTAAACTGATCAGTTACTGCATGTCGGTAACTAAGTAATTGTTATTGTCTTTATGCTTCAAAAATTATCATATACATATAATAAAGATTAATTACTTTTGTGTGAAAATTTTCCTGTGCGAAGATGAAGATAGCACTGATTGTTATTATTTACTGGTAACTTTCTTAAGAATAAATTTTATTATTGACCCTTAACTTGTTTACTAACATGCATATTTTATTAATATTAATAATAATTTTTTTTTATCTTGCTTTTATTGGATATTCATGTACATTTTTTTTTTTTTTTTAATTCTATAGTGTTTATATTTTGTTTGTTTTTTTCAGCCACTACTTTAGATTAGCAATTTTTGTTATAAAAGTAGTTTACAAATTTACAAAGAGATTTATTGTTTTTTAATTGGGGTTTATGTTCCCCTTTACATTTTGGCCTGACATTTTCCAATCACACTGTATGTCTTTTACATAAATGAAGGAAATTGAAGTAGAGCATTGCATCCTGTCGGATAATACGCACACAAATTAAATAGTCTTTGTTGTTGATATGTCCCTCTCACGTATCAAGTTAGGCCCATTTGTAACAGAACAGAAATATAGGTATTGTCTTCACGTAGTTAGAGGAATTTGATGAGCCCTATCTGCTAAGCGATAGACGTCAAAATTTCACCTGTGCCGGTTTATAACATGGTACAGCCAAATATTGGGTTTTACAGAATTGCGTTTATGATTTCGCGAGAAGCAGAGTTTTTAGTAACACTTAGGCATGCAGTCAGATACACAGACATTTTTAAAAGTAATAAAATCGAGTTGTGGACATCTTCCAATGTTTAAAGCCATTAAAAAAAGAAAAAATCACAATAACAAAGACTCGTGTCAAATATTTATATTCAAATTATATTAGATCCCCATTAAAATTATCCGAAGATATTCTTGAGAAAACAGTATTTTCTTAAGATTTTCTTCAAATATTTAAAAATATTTTGAAGATTTAACCATTTTTATAAAATATCTTAAGAAATTTTAAAGAAATTTTTTAAACTTTCTTAAGAATGGGCCAAATAACTTGAGATATTCTGTAGATTTTCTCTAAAAATACCTGCAGAATATCTTGAGATTATTTTGGCCAGACTTTAGATTGAGATTATTTTGGAATGTAAGCATTTAAATTATTAGGAGAGAATAATATTTGCAGAAATATTCTTTCCTCATAAAATGTGTAAATTATTATAAATAATCTGATATAATTATCGCTTTCAGGTTTTTTATTATTTAAATTTTACGATTAGTGTATATATTATCAATCAGTCTAAAACTTATTTTTCTTTTTACCATCCATCACAACTTAATCGCTTTTACTATAGTCAGAAGACATAAAGAGCATTATTATAACTTACGCGATAATGTTATCGATAAAAAAAAAAAAAAAAAAAAAAAAAATGCTTTCTGTATATTTTTATGGACATTCTTTAAAACGCTGTCAACGACCCATTATTTTATTATTATTATTGTTTTACTTACAAATAGTTTTACAGGATGATTAGAACTATTTCTTTCAATTTCAAAATATTGGAAGATAGGTGAAGTCGCAAGTCAGTAAAATGAAACCGTAAATTCGAGCATGTTATATTTGTTGTCAAAATATTATGACATTTCGATACTTATATTTTAAAATTTCGAACAAACCTTAAATCAAAAATTCTTAAGAGAAAAAAAAAAAAAAAAAAAAAAAAAAAAAACAGTAAAGAAGTGGGTTTTTATATAGGAACTTTCATTCCTTTGACCTACCGTAATATTTCATATTTAAATATAATAAAAGTGGTTTGCTGAGGCAGCAGAAAATAACAATCATTATATCTTGAAAGAACAAATCGATGATCGCTTGTTAAAATGAATGTAAAATTATTAAAATATTATATTTTTCAAACGACTGTTTATGATTACATAGGAAAAAAATATCTATAAAAAACGTATTATTTGTTTTTAATTGACATCAAATTAGAATAAGCAATTTATAAGTAATTACAAAAAAAAAAAAAAAAAAAAAAAAAAAATGCTGTGCTGTAATTCATCTACATTTTTAACTTATCCTTCACTTACAGATAAATCTCTCAATTCAACAACCGCGCGCGCGCACGCGCGATACTAATCTAATATGATTTGATAAATAAAAATCGTTCTTAACATTCTATATCAAATTTGTAAGTATCATTTTCATACTTCCCCATATAACTCGGGAAAAAAAAATCGCAAAGGCCTTTCTTATAATACAATTTACAGCAAATTTCTGCAGCATTTTTTTTTTTTTTCAAATTTACATACAATTTCTGCTCGTGATTGCTAAGTTGTTCCTGGTGAATTTAGTGTTATTTCGTTTGAATTATTAGCGCAAAACAATTTTTTGTTCTTGTGTATTTCTGTGTCTTCTGAGAATCCGTACGATGATAATTCTCTTATTCTCTTAGTCACAGATACAATGCGTGCATCTAGTTTGGTTTGAATTGTAGATTAAGCCGATCTCGTAATAAGTATATCTGCTATGAAAGTCTACCCCATATGCTTTTCTGTACTGTATTTATGCAAAACTTCCAGAAAAATCACGAGAAAATTTGAAGTAATAGGCTTATAGTATCGACTTTGTTTCGAACACAGTATTTCTTGTCTATCATTTTTTAAAGCGAAATATCTCTTAATCACCATTAGTAATCTTCAGTTCTCTCTGAACTTTGAAGACAAATGTCCAAATTACTTTTTGAAAAGCAGCGATCTTAAAATCGGTGCATTCTGTAACCAAGGAATTTATGTCAACAAGACGCTTTTTCTTCTCGTTTTGGTATTTTTTTTTTCTTTTTGTGGTGACGTATATGATAATGAATCCTCTATAATTAGTGTTTTCAAATAACTTCTGCTGTCTGTATATTGCAAAAATGTGAAATAACTTTTTTTTAACACGCTTTTATTAGCTTCACCTGTATGTATGTTTGTATGTATGTTTGTATGAATTTTTGTATGAATGTATGTTTGTAACCGCTCTGGGAGCAAACAAAAAATTTATATTGTAAAAAAATACTTTCCCTACGTGAACGATGTGGCGCTGATGTACAGCTCTGCGCTACGAACCTAAAGGTCCAACGTTCGATCCCAGTCAGGGGAGATTTTAAGAAAATGTTTTTTGTTTAATTCTAAGTTATTTTAATTAAAGTTTTAAATGTATGTAAATATTATGGTGCGTCACTCACCCGATTTTCTCTTACCCTGAATTTTAATACTAAGATAGATATTTTGTGCTTTTTAGTTCGCATTTCTATAAAAGCGTGTTCTTTAATTTTTTAAAACTATAATATTATTAACGAAATAATTAAGTACTAACATTCAATAAGCGAAGATTATTAAACGAAGATTATAAGACAGCAGAACAGCTCCATACTTGCTAACAAAACGGTGATTGTTTTTGCTATCAATAACGTTCCTTTAGACATATTTTATTCTTCATTATTTTTTGAGATTTATTCTTAAGTACGTATGTATAGAATAATATTTTAATAGCAAATGTTTTCTCATAAACTAAGGTTTTTTAAAAACACATGTACTTTGATGCTATTAAAATGCATCGAAAGCATTTAAAAACACTTTAAAATACCTCATATTCATTTATTAAAACTAAATTTATAATATATAAAACAAAACTTTTCGCTTATATATCGTAAACAAAATATATAAGTGAGTTCTTGTTGGAGTGCATAATATGGCATCTTCAGCTTAAAAAATGCCATGTTATTGGATCCTGTTTACCTACTCCAACCTTTATCAAGTCAACCCACATCTGCGAGGATACAGCGCATAGAATATACAGTGTGGTGTGGTATGATCGAATACTTTAAATACTGTTAAAAATTTTTAAGCTTCCCAGATGGCATTGCAATCGAATTTTTGCTCGAATCGTAGTGCTGATTGGCTTTTCCCACTTACGTCTGCTAAATCACGTGATCTAAGCACATAATTAACCAATAGAGAGCTTTTAGAGTAATAAACTCGATCGCACTGACCTCTGGCGAGAAGCTTAATTTTTAAAGCACTGATTTGCTAGTCGCTTTCCCCACTATGTATTCTAGGATCTGTAGTGAGACTATAGTGCTTAACTTCCGCAGGAAGAAATTTCTCTAGATGCAACCTCTCTTTTCCTCGGGTGTTATGAAGTAACATTACGAAGTGTTACTACGTTTCTTCTGCAAGTCACTTTTCTATCTGCACATCGACAAGGTTTTGTCTTTGTAACCATCACCAAATATCCTGATATATATAGTTGGCTATTCTCTACGGACTTTACTAAAATTATCTTTTTAATCTCAAGATGTCATGTTATACATGGCGAAAAGCTTTGTTTTATATATTGTAAATTTAGTTTTAATAAATGAATATGACGATGTTTTAAAAATGTTTTTAGTTTTAATAAAGGAATATGACGTGTTTAATTTTCCAATAGTAATAATATTTTGTTAAAAAAATAAAATACATGCAACTTTTTCAGGAAGCTACGTGGAATAATACTTGGGTGATAGAGATTTATAAATTTCTATTACATACCACTGCATTGATAGGCATTTTATGCATATAACGAAATTGAATTAGAAACTTTCCAAAACCAATTATTTATGAAAAATTAAATACTTCAATCCTCCCGTTGCTTAACGGATTCTTCTATTCACTAAATTTTGTATTCTCCATCTACACTTAAAATTTAAAAATGCATAAATTGCATAATTACTATTTAACTTTTTTTTTTATACATATCTATATATAGAGAGAGAGATCACAATAAAACAGTGTCAATGGTTCTTTGAATATATGATTACATTTTTTTATTTTAAACTGACGTAACTGCTGATTTAGTTCATTGTAAAGAAGGTGCAGTGAAAACAATATTACAGTTTTGCCTTTTTCCGAGATGCTCCGTGGGGTAGCATTTTTGTAAAGGCAAAAGTACATTTAGATTAGCTAAATGTATCATAAAACACAGGCAAAGACAATTAAAAAATCTATTAATTAATTTCATTCCAGGTATTTAAAAAGCAATTTCTTATTTTATTTTTTTCAATTTAATACTACAAATTTGAAAAAAAAAAAAAAATTCAAATGTAGTTTTATACGTTATATGTACGTGTAATATTACTCTTTTTTAAACTAAATAAAAATCTATCTTTTGTTGTAATTATTTTTCCAATAACAAAAACTCCCTTAAAGTATTGTCAGATTTACATAGACTTATTTGTGCTTCTCCAATATAACATTTAGACATTTCTTCTAGAAGAACATCAATAAATGCTTCAGGGACCATTACTTTCCTGCTTCTCCAAAAAATTCCCACTAAGATTAATTTTGTTGTCGATATAATTGTTTTAGCATTTATTCTATTTAGCTGATAAGCTCTGACACATAAGGACAAAATCAATTATTTTGTTATCGTGTATGCTGTATGTGATTGGATTTACCCAGATTTATTTAGCTTAGTTTATTATGTTTTTGAAATATCTTCGTATGTGCGGTTATGTGCGTTGTTAGTAGTAAACAATTTATGTTTGATTTTTTTTTCTTTTTTTCTTTTTTTTAGTACGACAGGACTATTTTTTTCAGTCTGGCATTTTGCTTCGTTACCAATTAATAATGTTCCACTTCGAAAATGCCTGCCAATATAAAATTTTACCATTTAATTTCATTTCAGTCTTAAAATATTTTGTGAAATTCGTAAAAATTATATATATATATATATATACTTTTTTTTTTTCACTTCTCATTGGTTGAGGATCGAACTCACAACCTTCGGGTTCGTAGTTGTGTACCATTGGTTGAATATTTCCTGATTTAAACAATCAGGAATTTATGACAATATTCACTAGTCAAATCAACTGAAAACACTAGTCAATATTTTTGTACTAGTGTTTTCAGATTATTTTTTTCTCTCTCTCTTCCAATCGGTGAGTATCGAACTCACAACCTTCGGGTTCGTTGTTGTGTACTCTGACCACAGAGTCAATGGGTCTCGGCTGAATATTTCCTGATTATTTAGACTAGTGTTTTCAGATTTTTTATTTTATTTTATTTTATTTTTTGAAAGGTTGTTAAAATACAAGTAGTCCTGTCGTACTAAATATCCATGTTTTCTTACTTACTTACTTACTTTTTTTTTTTTTTTTTATAAATAACGTTTCGTATAATAGATTAAAATAATAAATACGTAGAAGATTATATGAATTTAACTTTCGGATAATTGAAAATAACAATTATACGTGCAACAAATACTGCACTCTTTTTACTTTTTTAACAAAATAAAACAGTGTTGAAATGTAAATCTAAAATGCAAATAATAGTAATTAAAAAAAAAAAAAAAAAGAGAGAGAGAGAGATAGAAATTACCAGTAATACATCTATTTACAAAGAAATATTATATTATTTTACATAAAAATGTTTTAGTGTATTGAAACATACAAATTGTACTTGTAGTATATGTTGGCTTTTGTAAAGTCAATATTTTTAGTATACATATAAATTGTCTATTGATTGGCTTAAGTAAATTATTACTGTTATTATCATCATGAAATTGCTGTGAAAGTGTATTTTAAATTTAACAACTGAATTTTCATATTATGGACGCTACTATCAAAGTGAGAATTAATATATATAAATATAGGTATTAATTAATAAAAGAGAAAGCATTGAGTATTTAAAATTTGAGTAATTAAAATACAGAAAATGTTGAGCATTTTAAATTTATTATTTATTTATTATTATTATTATTATTATTATTATTATTATTATCATTATTATAAAATATAAGACACTTAGATAATCCCTTTGTTCTTACGTAAAAGCAATACACAAAAAGATTTTTTTTTTTCTTTAAAAGAAAGACACATGGAATTGTGTGTTAATTAGTATTTAAGATTCAGAGCTAAAAATATTGTGACAACGTACATCCTCAGGCAGACATTTAATACAAATAACAAAATCACCATGGAATAACTTCTAAAATACGTAAATAAATTTATAAATACGACATTTTTTTAAAGAACTCGTTAGCTAAAGTGCAACCGATAAGAAATTATTTCATTTTCTGTATAAAATATTAAAATCTTTTTCACAATTCCCAGCCGTACTTTTCAAGATTAGCTCACTTTTTTAGTTAAGCGATACATGTACTCGAAATTGTCCTTCATTCTTTAGTAAAATTAGATTTATCTTTTATCTTAATTATACACCTTTAAAAAATGTAAAACTCAGATAATATGTCTAGTGCTTTTCCATTAATATACATTCATGCCTTTTTTGTATTATAGTGTGGATATTTCGTCTAAAGAAAAATACCAATTTGGAAAACATTAATTTTCTAATTATAAAAAATTTTTCCATAACTATCAATTTTGATGGTGAGATAATGCTTTAGCACATGCTTTATTCATCTGATAAAATTAAGACACATTAAAGCAAAATCAATTATTTTATTATCATGTATTATGTAAGTGATTAAATTTACTGAGTTTTATTTAGCTTAGTAAATCATGCTTCTGAAAAATTTTCTGCCTGCTGTTTGTTATTTATAATAACAAACTGAAATGAAATTATGTTCGATGAAATTAATTTGTCTTCTTGAATATATTCTCAGTAATTTACTAGAGAATATTAATGTGTCTAATAGAGAACGAAAATAAAATACATATATTAAATTATTTTCTAGACAAGAAAAATCTAACTTATTGGGTGATTTTTTAAATTTAATTTGACACTTTTCCGAGCCATTTGTTGCCTGATCTAACTACAGAAATGGTACTAAATTTGGTAGGAAGACTTATTATGATATGGAAAATACGATTCCGTGGATATATATATATATACAGTAACCGCCGCTTAATAAATTCGCAGGGAAATAAAATCAGCCACGTTATATGATCAAATATCCAGGGCTTGAATCAAATCGATACAAATAATTTTAAAACTTAAGCTTAATAAAATCAGCATCGCTGGTTAGTAAACTCAAGAATATCTTTTCAGCAGTAAGAACGTCATTTATGCACACGAAACAAATTTTTGATTTTTTTTTTTTTTTTTTTTTTTTTTTTTTTTACAAAAATGAAAATAAAACAGTAGTCTTCGTTACCTGTCTTTGTTGAAAATTTTACAATTGCAGTATAGATACATATTAAACACGCCCCATCACTTGTGTCAGTAAAAATATCAAAGTACGTATTCTTTAAAGCGCGGTGATGAGTTACAATTTTGATTTGATTCGCAGATGATTTTTTTTTTTTATTAAGAGTCAATTCTAATTTTTATTTTGAAATAACTAAGAAACAAGAAGTTTAAACGTAAGGATTTTAAATTTAAAAGAAAAGCGTGGAACTTTCGGGAAATTACTGATGATTTTCCTCAAAGAAAAGCACATCGGAACTTGGGATGCGTTAAATTTATTATATTAAAGGAGAAATTAGTAAATTATCTTTCAAAAATTAACTAATATTGTTTATTAATTTCATTATTCGTTGCCTTATGAAATTTCTTTCCAAATTCACAAACGTAATACTTTTCCCTTGTATGTAGGAACGTTAGCCGGATATAAAACTCAGCCCCTTTATAAAATCACTTTGGCTCAGGACAGATGTGATTTTAATAAGCGGCGGGTACTGTATATATAAACGCAATACGATACGTGTTTCCGATACGGGTATTTATAACACTCTACAATGTAAAAGTGTTACATAATAATAATAACTAGCTGGAACCCGTCGAATTCGACGATCACTTTATTTACCGTAATGTTTCAAAAACCGTCGCATCATTATTTAAATGTATTTCATGTTAAAACATCTAATATAATTTACGACATTTCACTTAAAAAAAGAAAGTCGGAAAAATGCTTATAAATCGAAATACTATGTATGACATCACTTTCTACAAAGTACTCTCAATGTGACGTCAAACTGACTTCAAAAAAACAGATGCTATCTTTTATTTTCTATTTCGTTTAATACTAAGACTATATGTTAGCTGACCCGTCCGGCGTTGCCCGGGCCCATGATACCTTAAATAAACCTTAAATTTGTATTATTTTATACATTTAACTCGATTTTTCTTTGAGTTTCTGTTATGAAAGCATCACGAAAAAATAATCATCTGTAACAAAACAATTACCTCGATCCGAACGAACTCTGCCTTGTTACCTCGGTGCTGGCAGCAGCGCATACACGGCGCTAACAACATAAAAAAATTCCCAAAAATTAACCTGAACCGAACAAACCAGCCCGGCAATACCTGGGCCCATGATAATAACTTAAATGAACCTTAAATTTGTAGATTTTATATCTTTAACCTCGAATTTGTTTGAAATTTCTTTTTTTAAATAAAAGCCTTGCGAAAAAAATAATCAGCTGTAACAAAAAATAATTAACTCGAACCGAACGAAACTCTGCCTTGTGACCCCGGTGCCTGCGGCAGTGCATACGCGGGCCGCTAACAAAATAAAAAATTCCAAAATTAACCTGGAACCGAACGAACCCGACCGGCAATGCCCGGACCCTTGATAATAACCTTAAATGAACCTTAAGTTTGTATGGTTTTACATCTTTAACTCGATTTTCTTTGAATTTCTATTTTAAATGAAACATCACAAAATAAATAATCATCTGTAAAAAAAAAAAAAAAAAAAAAAAAAAAAAAAAAACCTCAACAGAACGGAATTCGGGTTCGTGACCCAATGCCTGCGTCACGTATATGCAGGCCGCTAATAACATGAAAAAATTCTCAAAAATTAACGTTGAGCCGAACAAACCTCTGACTCGTGTTACAGCTGCCTGTGGCAGCGGCACGTATAGCAGGCATGCTACGCACGCGCTGCAAAATCCACTTTCCCTCCACCAGGGAGCGCAGTATGTTGAACACGAACATCACCAATCGCCTTGAATTCCAAGACCTTTGAAATAAGGTGTCAACTGCAAAATCCTTTAGTTACACTTTCCACCGCCAGGGGCGCAGCGTATTCTATACATAACACCCACGGTCAGGAAATATCAAGACCTTTAAAATAAGTTGTAACATGATAGGGTCTACTGCAAAATCACTAGTTCCATTTTTAACCACCAGGGGGCGCACTATACTGTATACAAACATCCCCAATCAACATGAAATTTCACGACATCTATCAACAATCGCCTTGAATTTCCCAGACCTTTCAAATAAAGTGTCACATGGTGGTGTCAACTGCAAAATCCTTTAGTTGCACTTTCCACCACCAGGTGGCACAATGTGTTCTGTACGAAGATCACAACCGTCAGGAAATACCAAGACCTTTAAAATGAGGTGCAACATGATATGGTCTACAGCAAAATCACTTAGTTCCATTTTTCACCACCAGGGGTCGCATTATGCTGTATACAAATATCCCCAATCAACATGAAATTTTAGACCTTTAAAATGAGGTGCTACATGTGTGGGTCTAGAACGGTTTTCCCTCTCAAACTAATCCCCCCTTTCCCCTCCCTCAAAATCTACTTTCCCCCTTTTTTCCCCCTTTAAAATCGAAAATTCCAAATTCGCAGATATTGATTTTTTAGTATTCGACTCTAGTCCCCATATGTACAATTTCTTCACCGTGAAGTAATTTGAAGCTTAGTTAAGCTCGTAAACGTGTTTTTAACCAAACGGGTGGAAACGGCTTCCCACCCGTTTCCCCCGGGGAGAACGGTTTCCCCCCGGGGGGGGGAAACCGTTCGACTTTTTTTTATTTTTCTCTTCTCATAGCACATCTACAGACCAAAACCTCTTTTAGACACCTCAACCAAATTTTTACACCAAGTAGTTCTCCCAATATAGTGGAGACAGACAAAAACATGTTTCAAATTAATAATCATATCTATACTATTATATAAAGAGCAAAAAATTGTATGTTTGTGGAGGGTATCTCTGAAACTACTGAACCGATTTAAAAACTTCTTTCACTGACCAAAAGCTACACTATCCTGATTGTTATAGGCTACATTTATTTTTGATAAAATAAATTTTAGTTTAAAATCTGAGCATTTTAATTAAATCCCCATAAAAGCCATAATAGAAATGGAAATAATGAAATATTTAAAAAAATTAGCTGCTGCCAACCAGTTGTTGGGCATCAATCGATTAAATTTCAATCAACTAATTAGTTGACTAAAAATTTAATCACGATTAATTTAATCACAACTAACGGTTATTCATTTGCTGCAACTAAAAATTCAATCGTGATTAAATTAATCGAAAAACAGACGACTAACAGTTAGTTGCGATTAAATTAATCGTGATTATATCAATCGTGATTAATATTTCAGTCATTTGCTGCAACTAAAAATTCAATCATGATTAAATTATTCGAAAAGCAGACAACTAACCGTTATTCATGATTAAATTATTCATGATTAAATCAATCGTGATAAATATATTAGTTGCAGCAAATGATTAACTGTTAATCATGACTAAATTAATCATAATTAAATTAATCGTGATTGAATTGTAGTTGTATCCATAGCTGATATCCCCCCTCCCCTTTTCTCAGAGATTAAATGATGCCGTTAATTTTTGATAGCAATTTTAAGTAACGGTTTTTAAAACTTCCAACAAGGTTGAAAAATGTTAATCACTTCGGTTTGGCTGTCTGTCTGTCCGCACTCTAGCTCTAACTCCCGTAAATATTTATGGAATTTCTTGAAACTGATATATGTTATTCAAATTCACTATCGAATGTACCTATGAAAGTGGATAATACCTCTACTGCTCTGTATACAGGGACACCCGAAAGTATTCCAAAGCATTGTAATCTATGGGAGGTATTTCTATAAAGCATATATTAATACTTATACTGTACACAAATCTTAATGAAATTGAAATATGTCATTCAAGTTTAATATTGGATGTTTCTTATGTAAAATGGAGTAAATATCAGCACTGTTTTGTTTACAGGGATCTCGAATGTATTCCAATGCATTGCGTTCTATGAGAGGTATTTATATAAACCAAATTTAATTGCCGAACGTCAGTGGAGGCCCTCTGTTGAGACTCAAAACGGTTTTGGACTCTGTCTGTGTGTCTGTCTGTCTGTCTTTCTGTCTGTCGCGCAATAGCGGCCGCCAAAAATGGCGCTATTGGACTTGAAATTTGGTACACATGTTCATGAGCCCCACGAAATCAGCTGTATGTTTTGGTATGTATTCCATTTGTAGTTCGTATACAGGGACACACCAAAGTTTTTCTTATCATTACGGCCTATGGGAGAAATTTGTATGTATCGCGATAGCGGCCACAAAAATCACGCTATTGACTTGCAATTGGTACACGTGTTCATGAGCCCAACGGAATCAGCTGTATAGTTTTAGTGTGTATTCCATTTGTAGTTCGCCAAAGATTTTCTATCATTACGGCCTATGTGAAGAATCTGTATGTACCGCGACAGCCACCGCAAAAATCAAGCTGTTGACTTCCAATTTTTGCCGAAACGTCAGTGGAGGCCCTCTGTTGAGACTCAAAAGGATTTTGGGGTTCCGTATGTCGTCTGTCTGTCTGTCTGTCGTGCGATAGCGGCCGCAAAAATCACGCTATTGACTTGAAATTTTGTAACAAGTTCAGGAGACCCCGAAATTAGCTGTACAGTTGGGTGTGCATTCATTTGTAGTTCGTGTACAGGGACACACCAAAGTTTTGAGTGAAAACTTCTTTAGGCGCGTTGAGCACTTTGGGTGAACTAAATCATTGTATCCCGTCATCGTCAGCAAACGCTTTCCATCCTTGTATGATACAAATAATGTATCATACAATTAACTTGCTAATGTGAACTGTTAATAAATATATGTACTGTATATTGTTTTAAAATCTGGTGCGGCTCTACTCTCATCTCGGGCACTGTCTCTATTGCAGTTAAACCTCACAAAACCGTGAGAAAGCCCAAAGCTGCCATTTTTCTTACGTGTTTACAATCTGGTGCGGCTCTACACGACTTCTCTCATCTCCGGACACTGTCATTAAAGATTGCAGCCGGAAACGTTCTAGTTAGACCTCACAGAGCCGTGATAAAGGCCAAAGCGTCCATTTTTCTCACGTTTTTACAATCGGGTGCGGCTCTACAGGACTTCTCTCATCTCCGGACACTGTCTCTATTGCAGTTAGACCTCACAAAACAGTGAGAAAGGCCAAAGCCGTTATTTTTCTCATGTTTTTACAATCTGGTGCGGCTTTACTCGACTTCCCTCATCTCCAGCCGCCGTCTCTTAAAGATTGCAGCCGGAAACGTTGCAGTTAGACCTCACAGAACCGTGAGAAAGGCCAAAGCCGCCATTTTTATCACGCTTTTACAATATGGTGCGGCTTTACTCGACTTCTCTCATATCCGTCCACTGTCTCTTAAAGATTGCAGCAGGAAACGTTGCAGTTAGACCTCACAAATCCATGAGAAAGGCCAAAGCCGCAATTTTTCTCACGTTTTTACAATCTGGTGCGGCTCTACACGACTTCTCTCATCTCCACCGCCGTCTCTTAAAGATTGCAGCCGGAAACGTTGCAGTTAGACCTCACAGAACCGTGAGAAAGGCCAAAGCCGCCATTTTTCTCATGCTTTTACAATATGGTGCGGCTCTACACGACTTCTCTCATCACTGGACACTGTCTCTTAAAGATTGCAGCCGGAAACGTTGCAGTTAGACCTCACAAAACTGTGAAAACGCCAAAACCGCCATTTTTCTCACGTTCTTACAATCTGGTGCGGCTTTACACGACTTCTCTCATCTCCGGCCACTGTCTCTTAAGGATTGCAGCCGGAAACGTTGCAGTTAGACCTCATAAAACGGTGAGAAAGGCCAAAGCCGCCATTTTTCTCACGTTTTTACAATATGGTGCGGCTCTACACGACTTCTCTCTTCTCCGGACACTGTCTCTATTGCAGTTAGCGCATTAAATAAAATTGTAATATAATTTTTGTAGCAGTAGTTTATATTAATGAATAAAAAAACACTTCATTTAAAAGTATTTCCTTCACAATAAAATATTTCCTGACGATTCAAGAAATACACACGTAATTGTTCACGTTTTCACTTTTGCGGCACTCCGGAAGTGCAACTGCCTTTTTTTTTATCATTACGGCCTATGGGAAGAATTTGTATGTACCGTGATAGCGGCCCCCAAAATAACGCTATTGACTTGCAATTTGGTACACATATGCATGAGCCCAACGGAATTAGCTGTATGGTGTTAGGTGTGTATTCCATTTGTCGTTCGTGTAGACACGCCAAAATTTTTCTTATCTTTACGGCCTATGGAATAAATTTGTATGTACCGCAATAGCGGCCGCAAAAATCCTTCGATTGACTTGTAAATTGGCGCACACGTTCCAGCTTTGCATATAAGTAGCTGTATAATTTTTATTGCTATATTTTTTATAAACTGTGTACAGGGACACGCCAAAATTCTTAACATTACAGCGTATGGGGTGAATTTCGTTTAAATGCATTTTAATATCATTACTTTGCAATGAAGAAAATGAAACTAGCGTACGTGAGTAAGATGCTTAAACTTATGTTGTTTGAAGAAAATATGTGCTCTTAAGCTTTCTAATTAATGTACAGGATCTTACAAAAGTGTTCTGACAATGTCACATAGTCATCCAAACGATGTTAAGTTTGGAACAATTATTAATTTTAAACGCAAAATAAGCTGAATAGTTTTTCTGGTGTATACAATGTTTATGGCTCGTTTACAAAGACACACGAAAGAATTTCGTAACATTGGAGCCTATGGACAAATTTATAATTTAAGCGCGCACTTTCATGCGTTTATGCTGAATTGAACTTAATAAAGTTAACATACTTTATAAAGATGCTTAAAATCATGTTTACTCTTAAAAAGGTTATGTATGGACTAAATAATTTATGGGATCACACAAAATAATTCCAAGTATGTACTGTAATCATCCAAATGATGTCAAATTAGTTTGAATTATTAATGAGTTATAATTATTAGGTTTATTCTTATTATTGGTGTTTATAATGACTGTGGCTACTTTTTCTGGATACATAAAGGAATTTCGTACTATTACGGTCTATAGTCGGTATTTCTTATAAGTGTATTTTAACAAGGTTACACCCATCAAATATAATGAAATTTTATTAGAAATTTAAAAGTATGTTTTCCTGTTGAAAATTGTGGGCATAGAATTGATAATTAGTTTAAAGGTTACACAAAATATTTCCGATATGCTATGTAATTTTTTTTTGTATGAAATTTGATTGTTGTGAAATTTGGTATTTATGAATTTCAGGGAAATAATAGAAGACCGTCGTTTATTAAGAATACATATTGTTGCGCACTTAGGGGTTCGTAAGTTGTCAGAGAATGAAAGGCGAAACTTGCAAAAATTCAGTGATTTATTCACAGAAAGTTCCAGAAAAATACAGGTCTATAAACCAAGCATCAGCTTCAATTCAACCAGTAAACATAGCTTAAACAATAGCCGTTAACAGTAAAACAACAGTACAAACTGTTTATCAATATATAAAGCAAGTCTCATTCAAAGAGGCTTAAAGCAAAGCAAGCATTTGACGAAACTGACACAGATCTGAGACTGATCGTCTTGGCGAAAATAATGCTCCTTTTATACTTTTCTATCGAATCAGACTGTTCTGTAAAATTCTCGTATTACATCAGCCAATGAGATTAGAGCTTCCATATTTGGTATATCGCTAATAAGGATTTTCTCGCCAAGGTCACCAAAAAAATCCCCCACCCCACCCCACCCCACCCAAACCCAAAGGGGTAAAAAGGGGGGGGGGGTCTTTCACAAAATCCCGTTACAATGGGTGTTGGGCACACGTAAATAAGCCACACCCTAAAATTTGTGACCTCAGATCGAATTTCCCCCTCGTAACCCCCCCCCCCCCGAGAAAAATCGAAAATCGGAAAAAATCAAAAACGAGTTTTTCAAATACCTTCAAGAAGACGCTTGGCTTTTTTTCTTTTTATATCTTTGAGCTATTATTGCTAGAATTTTACTCGAAAATCCATGCATTGCTATTTTTGCCTCCAAAAATCCTTTTTACCCCCTCTCCCCCTTAAAAATCCAAAATTCCAAAATCGCAGAAAAAGATTCTTTTGTACTTAAGTCTAGTCTGCCCATCTGCAGTTTCTTCACCATGAAGTAATTTGGAGCCGAGTCATGCTTATAAAGGTGTTTTTGCCTTCTGCACCTCCGAAAATCATTTTCACCCCCTTCCCCCCTTAAAAACCAAAACTCCTAAATCGCAGAAAATGATTTTTTCGTATTCAAGTCTAGTCTTCCCATCTGCAGCTTCTTCACTGTGAAGTAATTTGGAGCCGGGTTATACTTATAAATGTATTTTTGCCTTAGGCGCCTCCGAAAATCTGATTTTTACCCCTTACCCCCCTTAAAAATCCAAAATTCTAAAATCGCAGAAAAGATTTTTTTGTATTCAAGTCTAGTCTCCCAAGCTGCAATTTCTTCACCGTGAAGTAATTTGAAGCCGATTTATCCTTATGAAGGTGGTTTTTGCCTTTTGCCCCCCCCCCCCCCCCCCCGAAAACCGCATTTTTACATCTTACCCAAAAATCCAAAATTCCAAAATCGCAGATTTTTTTTTTTTTTTTTAATTCAAGTCTAGTCTCCCCATCTGCAATTTCTTCACCGTGAAGTAATTTGGAGCCGAGTTATGTTTATAAAGGTGGTTTTTGCCTTCTGCTCCCCCCGGGGGGGGGAACGGGGGAGATTTCGCAAAATCCCGTCTTAGTGAGCGTCAGGGTCCTAAGCTCAACCTGCTCACCAAAAATTGTGACTATCTCCCATAGGATCGCCACAGCCGTGTTAAGTCAGTGAGTGAATGAATGAATCAGTGAGTTTACTCTATTATATATATAGATTAATACTAGTAGGCTTTGCCCGCTTCGTTGGTCACTATATTTAAATGAATTTAAAAAAAATAATCTATATTTTTTATACAGATCTACAAATTAAAACTAAAAAGAAAATACATTGAAATTGCTTAAAAACTTCGCTTCGGGCCCTCTCTGACTTCGGCAGACTGCTTCAACGCAACGTCTTGGTACTGGATAATTTAATTTAATTTAATTTATAGAAATGTCAATAATACAGGAAAAACTGCATTAGTCATTAATAAACAGAACGGAAAACGCATAATATTTTACATGGAGATATTTTGTATAATTAGACCAATTAAAAATTTTTCTTTTCCTTTTTTCCGCACTCGCATTACAAAAGTATTTAAAATAAATTTGAGAAAAATTGTGCAAAAAAACCCAAAAAGCTTGGACCTCTTGGCGGAACTTGAAATTTGGCACTGAAGTAACTTGGACGTTTCTCGCCAAAATGTTTACTTAGGCATTTGCGATACCCGTATCAACTCATCGCCGAAATGACAACAAAATTATACATAGATATAAGATTTAAAAAAAAAAAAACTTTTATATACCATGCTTTTAAATTTTCTGTTGAATCTTATAGCTATAGAGCTACATTAGCACTTTATCAAAGTGTAGAAAATTTTAAAGTGATAATGACGTCATTTTTGTGAGATGCATAATTTATTTTTTTTGCAATTTTTTAATGTTCACGTTTAATTAAATGTATTTATTTTTATGTCAAAAGAAAATGAACGCGTATTTATTTATTTTATTTATTTATTTATTTCATTTTATTTTATTTATTTATTTATTTATTTATTTATTTTTTTTTTTTGGGGGGGGGGGGGCAACTATTAAATTATAACGAATATTTATTTTCATATTTTAATTAATTAAAAGAAAACTTTGCAACGTAATATCTTTAATAACTTCAGGTATATAGTGTCCACAGAGAAAATGAACAATTTTTAGAGCTCTTTTAAAAAATATAACATCTTAATGCAGTATCTTTTTAAAAAATTCATCCGTTTTACTTAAAAAAAAAAAAAAAAAAAAATGGCCGACTTTCATAACCAAAGTAGTTAAATCTAGACCAATCAAAAATAGGAGTGGCCCACCCGGATGTGCTCCCGACAAAATCTTTGCCTTTTATTTATATAGATTAGTCAAAAATTAAAATTACATTAAAAATAGCTAATCTAATTACAAACAAATATTCAGTGTGTAATATGACAAAATTTCTTGCGTATTACACTTACTTTAAAAAAATTTGGAGTGACTCTACTCGACTTTCCGAACATTAAGTAATTAATGATTGTATAACTATAGGAAGAGAAGTCCTTAAACAAACAAGAGCGAAAATTACTATAGGGTATTTGATTATTTTTGTTTATATAGTATGTCGTTCATTTACATCACTGCTCCTCAAATAATTTGAGCCCACAGATGATAAGGATAAAGAAATTTTCGTTGTGTCCCTGTAAAAATCTATAAATCTGGACTCACCAAAATCTATATAGTTCGTGCGATGGTGACCTATAATATTCATATAAATTTTCAGCTGAATTTGATGAGGTGTTTAGGCGCTATTAATTTGAAGTCGCAGCCACAATAATAAAGAATTATTTGTGTCCCTGTGAAAAAAAATGTAAGTGCTAGATTCTTCAAAATTCCTAGAGTTCGTGTGACAGTAATCTATAACACGTATATACATTTTCAGATCAATCGCATATGTCGTTTAGACACTATTGCATTTTAAAAATTTGAGACCGTAGAGCATAATGGTAAAGACTTTTTCGTTTTGTCCCTGTAACAAATCTATACGTGCTAAATTCACCAAAATCTATCTATTATGTTCAACGGTGACCTTTAACATATGTATAAATTTTCAGCTCAAACAGATGAGGCGTTTAGACTCTATCGCATTTTAAACACAATTTGAGCTGTTAAGCAACAATGATAAACATTTTTTCTTTGTGTTTCTCTATAAAAAACGTAAAAGCGCTACACAGTCCAAATTTCATATAGTTAGCGTGACGGTGATTTAAAACATGCATATAAATTTTCAGCTTAACCGATATGGCGTTTAGGCGCTATCACACTTTAAAGAATTTGAGCTTAATAATAAAGAATTTTTCGTTGTGTTCTGTAAAAGAACTATATGCGCTAGATTCACCAAAATCTATACACTTTCTGCAACAGCGACCTATAGCATGTGTATAAAGTTTCAGCTTAATTGAATAAGACGTTTAGACGCTATCGCACTTAAAAAGTTTGAGTCTATATAGACCATAATGATTAAAAAAAAAAAAAAAAGTTGCACTCCGGGAGTGCCGACAGAAGTGAAAACTTGAACAATTACGTGTGTATTTCTTGAATCGTCAGGAAATATTTTATTGTGCAGGGAATATACTTTTAAATTAAGTGTTTTTTTTTTATTCATTAATATAAACTAATACTACAAAAATTATATTAAAATTTTATTTAATGCGCTAACTGCAATAGAGACAGTGTCCGGAGATCAGAGAAGTCGTGTAAAGCCGCGCCAGATTGTAAAAACGTGAGAAAAATGGCGGCTTTGGCCTTTCTCACGGTTTTGTGAGGTCTAACTGCAACGTTTCCGGTTGCAAACTTTAAGAGACAGTGGCCGGAGATGAGAGAAGTAGTGTAAAGACGCACCAGATTGTAAAAACGTGAAAAAATGGTGGCTTTGGCCTTTCTCACGGTTTGGTGAGGTCTAAATTGCATAGAGACAGTGTCCGGAGATGAGAGAAGTCGTGTAGAGCCGCACCAGATTGTAAAAACGTGAGAAAAATGGCAGTTTTGGCATTTGTCACAGTTCTGTGAGGTCTAACTGCAACGTTTCCAGCATCAATCTTTAAGAGACAGTGTCCGGAGATGATAGAAGTCGTGTAGAGCCGCACCAGATTGTAAAACCGTGAGAAAAATGGCGGCTTTGGCCTTTCACACGGTTTGGTGAGGTCTAACTGGAATAGAGACAGTGTCCGGAGATGAGAGAAGTCGTGTAGAGCCGCACCAGATTGTAAACACGTGAAAAAAATGTCGGCTTTGGGCTTTCTCTCGGTTTTGTGAGGTCTCACTGTAATAGACATGATGTCCGGAGATGAGAGAAGTTGTGTAGAGCCGCACCCGATGGTAAAAACGTGAGAAAAATGGCAGTTTTGGCATTTGTCACAGTTCTGTGAGGTCTAACTGCAACGTTTCCAGCATCAATCTTTAAGAGACAGTGTCCGGAGATGACAGAAGTCGTGTAGAGCCGCACCAGATTGTAAACACGTGAAAAAAATGTCGGCTTTGGCCTTTCTCACGGTTTGATGAGGTGTGAATGGAATAGAGACAGTGTCCGGAGTGAGAAAAGTCGTGTAGAGCCCCACCAGTTTGTAAACACCTGAGAAAAATGGCGGCTTTGGCCTTTCTCACGGTTTTGTGAGGTCTAACTGCAATAGAGACAGCGTCCGGAGTGAGAGTAGTCGTGTAGAGCCGCTCCAGATTGTAAGAACGTGAGAAAAATGGCGCTTTTGGCCTTTCTCACAGTTTTGTGAGGTCTAACTGCAACGTTTCCAGCTGCAATCTTTAAGAGACAGTGTCCGGTGATGAGAGAAGTCGTGTAGAGCCGTACCAAATTGTAAAAGCGTGAGAAAAATGGCGGCTTTGGCCTTTCTCATGGTTCTGTGAGGTCTAAGTGCAACGTTTCCGGCTGCAATCTTTAAGCGACAGCGGCTGGAGATGAGAGAAGTCGTGTAGAGCCGCACCAGATTGTAAAAACGTGAGAAAAATGGCGGCTTTGGCCTCGGTCTTGTGAGGTCTAACTGTAACGTTTCCGGCTGCAGTCTTTAATAGACAGTGTCTGGAGATGAGAGAAGTTGTGTAGAGCCGCACCAGATTGTAAAAACGTGAGAAAAATGGCGGCTTTGGGCCTTGTCAAGGTTTGGTGAGGTCTATCTGGAATAGAGACAGTGTCCGGAGATGAGACAAGTCGTGTAGAGCCGCACCAGATTGTAAACTCGTGAGAAAAATGGCGGCTTTGGCCTTTCACACGGTTTTGTGAGGTCTAACTGCAATAGAGACAGTGTCCGGAGTGAGAGAATTCGTGTAGAGCCGCACCAGATTGTAAAAACGTGAGAAAAGATGCATTCAAAAGATTGTATTCCTGAGAAAGCAACAGAAAAAAATTCTCTAATTTGGGTAGACTCACGTTTTTATCCGTGGGTCAAAAATTAATGCTAACCTGACTCGCACCCGTCGCAGAACGCTACCTGAATAATATACATCAGTTTCAGGTCATTCTAAAACTATGGTAAGAAAATCTGATGGTCAGATTGACAGTCATATAGACAGACCGAAATGTGAAGTCCTAAATACATCTAAACGATATTGAAAAATGTTTTACTGTGAATTCTTATTCTTTCTTATATAAAATTTATCATTAATTACTGATTTAATCGTTAGTCATAACACTTTTGATTAATGATTGATTTAATCATTAGTCATAAATATACGATTAACGATTGATTTATTCGTTAGTCATAAAAAAATATGATTAATGATTAAATTATTCGTTAGTCGTAAAATATACGATTAACGATTAATTTAATCGTCAATCAAAACATTTGCGATTAATGATTAAATTAATCGTTAATCAAAATATTTATGATTAACGATTAATTTAATCATTAGTCAAAATATTTTTGATTAACGATTGAATTAATCATTAGTCAAAATATTTTTGATTAACGATTAATTTAATCATTAATCGTTAGTCATCCAGATGATTGAATTTTGCCCAACACTGCTGCCAACATAAAAGAAACATTTACATGTTCATTTTGTTTTTAAAATATCTTGACATGAAAAGAAAAGAAATATATTTCCACGTGAATTAAATTGAAATTCATATAAAGCTTTGTGAAATGTTAAACTTACACGTTAAATCTGACGTCATTATAGATTTAAGAGTATTTATTTTTCTAATAATATAATTTGATATAATATAACATAATATAATGATCTAAGCATTAATGTTTAAACTGATGTGTGTAAACGAAATTAGAATTTAAAAAAAAAAAAAAAAAAAAAAAAATTAGAAATTCTAACTTCTAAACTTTTATTAAATTATTTATTTTAATTTATAATTGTTGCCAAAAAAATTTACGAGTTAATGTAGTTTTCGACTTTTAATAAAATATATTTTCACGCGAATAATAATATAAAAAGTAAATTAAAATATATCCGCGTTTGTAATGATCGATAGATGGCGCTTTTTCAGCTTTTGTTGTTAGTAAACATTATAACCACGTGTATTTATTATTGTTCTTTTTGTTATTCTACTTAAATATTCGTACTATAATTTCTCCGCCATTACATCATAGAAAGTTGATTGCTTTTGGAAAAAAATATTTAAGTTTATTCAAAGTTCGATCGGAAGTAGATTTTTAACTGAAGTAGAACAAATATTAGCTTCAAATCATCTGTTTAATTCTTTACTTCCATTAGCCGAAGCAACTGAAATTTTAAATTTATCATTTGGAAATAAATGGAAGCTTAATTCTGGATTTCTTGGTCCTTTGGAGTTACACTGGAGCACACAACAGTATGTGTTATCTTTTTTACCGGATTTATTCATTTTTATTCAATAAATATATGTGAAACTAAACATCGACATGCAATGGCAGCTTATTGAAAGCCGAATTAAAGCAAGTTAATTGTAATTTCACCTTAGCCCACCAGAGGGCGAGCATTTCATTACAATCGCGGATATATATCTGCATTTCATTATGCATTTTTTAAAAGAATAATTGAGAAGTTTAAATTTATTTCGCGACTATTTTTAGTAACTAACAGTTATGACAAGTAGCTCAATATACATAGCGCATACATCCATTACTGAAATGGAAATAGCATTTAATTATTTGAGTTACATTATGTTGATTAGAAACCTATTTAATCTATCTATGCTCTATGCTAATATATAAAGAGGAAAGGTTTATCTGTATATGTAGAGAACGATCGCTAGAACTAAAAAGCCGATTTTTTTTTTTTTCTTTTCTTTCAACTAATCAAAAGTAACACTGTCTCTAAGTGTTAGAGGCTATAATAAATTTTGGTCAAATAAATTTTTAATTCAAATTTTCAATATTTTAATTGAAAACAAAGCATAGATTAGATATCTGTCGTCTTTGGCGATTTTTCTGTTTGCCGATCGAAAGCGCAATACGAAAATTTGTATATTTTCGTATTAAATACGAGATCTATGTTTTTACTTCAATTATCCCACTACCGTAGGTAGTGGAAGTATTATATTCGGTCCAAAAATTTGATATAGAGTTTCACCTGATTTACACGTTTTAAGGCCTCCTGAGTCCAAAAAAGTAGTTTTTGGCAATGGGTCAGTGCGTGTGTATGTGTGCACGTATGTGTGGAATCTTCTGGCTGTCATATCTCCGAAACTAATAAAGATACAACTACGAAACTTAAAAATTAGTTCAGGTCTGGAGTACAGATAAATTTTCCAAATTTTCGTAAAAATTGAAAATCCGGAATTGGGTCATCGAAAACCGGAGATGGGACCGTAAGCCCGTATCACAAAAACAGATCTAACGATTTTCTTCAAAGTTGCTCTATAAACAGCCTATTAGATGCCCTTTTGAATAATACAGTTGGTAAGTTCAGGAAAATTAATAGGCGTCCTCGATGAACAGTTCAATTTCAGATGTCGCAAGTGCGCTCCTTTAAAAACGCCTGTACGGATTTTTTTCAAACTCGCCATGTTAACGTCCTATTAAATATCCTTTTTTATGTAATTATTGTTTTTAGGTCAATAATTGAGTATGCTAAGTTTTGGTAAAAGTTGGTATCTCAAAAAACGTTCTAACGTTTTCTTGAAAATTGTTTCATGAATCCAACTTAGATAACCTTTCTCAAGTATTACGTGCTTATTACAGGAATATTAATAGTCATCTTGATTAGGTAGTTCAGTTTTAGATCTCGGAAATTCGTGTTTAAAAAAATAATTATCTATGATTATTCTTTTTTTCTTTCCCTTATTTTTTAACTCGCTATATAAACTCTGTTGTATATGTCTTTTATACGTCTATCAAGTTTCTCTCACTGGAAAATCCCAAAAAATGCATATAACATCTCCAAAAAATTGTATATAATACGTGTAATAGTGGGTAATGGAAGTCGTGTGGTTGTTTCACACCAGATTCTGTAATAGTATATATTGTATGAATATTGATTCGTATTACTGATTTCTCTTTTAATATACATTATTAAAATATCCATGAATTATGGAAAAAATTAAATATATTTGCGAGATGAACAAGTAAATAATAATTAAAGCTATTATGACGTCAATTTTATCAAAAACATTTTCATGTCACAGGTTTATTTTTCAATATTTTTTATTCATGAGTAAAGAAATGTTTCTTTTAATGAAATAAATAAATAGATAAACAACGAGATATATAAATTAGAGTGCTGATTCAATGGATGAAGGATTAGCTTTCCGTGGTTCAAGATGAATCACGTGACGTGCTCCTATAGGTTGCTGTGTTTGCCCCTTTATCGCTATTTTGGCATTTAAAATATCAGTTCGACAAATTATCATTATTATTAGGTAACATGACACTCCTATGACCGAAATGAATTGTTTTTAAAATAATTTTACGCATATTTCACATTTTAATAAATAATAAAATACCTTTTTTTTCACTGTTTCCCAAAGAAGTTTAAAAGAGTTTATAAAAGAAAATTTAAACTTTTAAAGAGCTAAATTTAACAACAAATAATAATTTTTCAACTATTTTTAAGCATTTTGTCGGTTAAAGTTCAACTACACGAAATAAGAAAGAAGTAAAATCAAAATCAAAATGACTTAGAACAAAAGAATATTAAACTACTTAAGTAAACAATAACATTGGCGATTATGACTTATGTGAAGAACAATCTCCAAACCGTTGCCATAGAAATTTACTGAAAATAAGCTGTTACCAAGGGAACCACCGAATACGCAGGTGCAAGGAGAGCATGTCACATGACTCATCTCGGACATTCTCAAGGGTTACCATTTATCACTCTACTTTATATATCTCGGTGTAGATAAATAACATTAACCCATTTTAGGCCAAGCATAGAAATTTTATAAAATGTGGTATTATTTTCATTGAAATATGCTTAAATTATATTCATTAAGACACAAAAAAAGTTTCATGCATGAAAAATGATATTTTAGTTAAGAAATAAAATGGTGTATATTTAAATTAAAAATTTAAATTAAAAATAAATTAAAATGAAAATTTCTAAAATTTTTAAGAAATTTTTTTCATTTTTATTCTATTTACGGAACTTGCAACATTAATCCATTATAAAAACATATGCTTAATCTCAATTGGAATAACTATACATTTTCAAAAAGTTGAATTTGTCAATAATCGTTCCAAGTTAGAACACTTGCATATTTTGAAAATTACTCAAGAGAAAGTGTTTACTCCAATTGAATTACAAATATTTTATAGATGACTTCAGGACCCTTAAAAATAACTGAAAAATAAAATTAGTGACAAATATACGTCACAGTGTTAATAAAAAAATATTTATTGAAATGGTGCGTTTACGCACCTTTGGCTGAAAATGGGTTAAGTAAAAATTGCCAACATTTAACAACTAACTAAAAAAAATAATAATTGTAAAATTATATTTTGACTTTTCAGTTAATAATATTGCCTGATAATAACGTATAAACTGATATCTTTCTTGATTTTTTACATGTCAATCCATCTTTAACCAAAATTTGTTCATCCGTGCGAAGCCGGACGGATCAGCTAGTAGATAATAATAATAATAATAGTAACATTTACGAAAAATATCAGTGAAAGCATATGTTTTATTTACTACATTCATTTCCCCTCAGAGGAATGAGGTCACATGCAATATGAACACGTTCTGGGAATGTGAGTCGTACATTCACTTGAACTGGCTCACTTCAGCTGCGAATATTTTTTGGAGTTGTTTCTACATGTTTTTACAGCCCGTATTTCTGGAGCTGTTTTAACCTAGTAAAGCATGAATTTAAATTTTGTTTTGATACTAATGTTTTATGCTAATTCTTGGTTTGTTTAGTTATAACAGCGCCATAAATATTCCTGTCGGCGTTTTTTGGTAAGAATTTTTTTACGATATCCTACTTCCCATCTCATTAATAGTCTCCATACAAAATATGGGCCCATTTCGGTTCTTCGATCGAACCACAGGTGGACCTAAATAGTGTCAATCAAAAGAAAAAAACATTCTGTACAAGTCCATGTGGCGAATGATTGTACGGAAATTTAAAAGAAAAAATTCACCAGTGCAATTTCTTACTTGTATTATTTATTTAATATTTTAATTTTAAAAAGGGAACTTTTAAAATATCTGCACTTTTGTTACCCTTCTGTACCCTGTATCTTTTTTACTATATATCTTTTTGTCTGTGTATAAAATAGTGTATAAATTTCCCAACAGAAATTTCGGATTATTATAACATTAATTACTACTTATCCAAAAAAAAAAAAAAAAAAAAATGACTGCAAGAGGATTGTTTTAGCATCTAAATTACTTTGCTGTTAAGCTCCGACATATGAGAAAAATATTATTTATTTTATTACCATATACGATGTAAGTGATTGAAATTATTCAGATTTATTTTCATTAGTAAAGTATACATTCGAAATTTTTCTGTGTTCGGCTAAGTAAGTTATTTTTAAAAAGACAAATTCTTGTCTTTGAAATAAAAATAAATTAAACCTTCTTAAATATTTTCTAATTAAATTTTAACTCAGTTGTTCGGAACAAGCCATGTCACCGTAATACAATATTTCATTCTGTCAAATTAAACACAACTTAATAACGTAACTCTTGTAAACCAACAAACCATTTTTAATATTACATGTAATTTGTAATGTGGTTCAGTTTTAGCATATTAACGAAGTTTTAATATTTCAACAAGCAGCACAATTAAGCATCTCAAAACAAGTTATTTATGTCTTTTCGATAGAACAATATCGATATTTCTTCTAAATAAAAGTACTGGTGTGTTCTTCAGCAAACACAATTTTTCTAATTATACAAAAATTTTCCACGATGATTAATTTTGACGGTTAAATAATTGTTTTACCATTTACTTTATCTATCTGATAAGGTTTCATATACAAGGACAAAGTCAATTATTTCATTATTGTATATGCTGTAAATGATTTAATTTACCAGGAATTATTTCGCTTAGTTCATTTTGTTTTTGGAAATTTCTGTACCTGCGGCTAAGTATGTTTATGGATAATGAGCAATTTCTTCTGATGAAATTTTTTTTCTTTTAAATATTTTCTGAATAATTTTTAAAGAATAATTTTACTTGTAGTAGTGCAAGTAATAAATACACAGATTGAAAAAAACATATATCGTTAAAATAAATAAAAACAAATAAATGCAGTAAATACTGTGTTTTGCCAATGCAATTTAATATCGAAAATAAATTTTACCTAATTATTTATTTATTCAAGAAAATTCAATGCATTTAACCCTTTGCGGCGCAAGACATTTCGAATCATTTAATTTATACTGCCACCGGAATTCATGAACTAAATTAAACTAAAAGAAATTTTAAATTTTAAGGTTGAAAAAAACCGGCCTTTTCTGCTATGTTATAAACGTAAATTTTTGCTAAAAAATTTCCGGGATGAATTTTTGCAGTCGGATCTTAAATTTTGAATCCTCGCAGCGAGGACAGCGCGCGTTAAGAGGTTAAAATACCAGTCTAAAAGTTCAGTGCTTGTTCAGCAAATATATAATAAATAAAACGCCAGTAACGCAATTTATTAATAATACAAAATATTATTTCTTCAACTACGGGTAAAAGTATATACAACTAGAACGCCCAAACGAAATTAAAAAAAAATAATAAAATAAAAAGAAGAAGAAAAATTTAATTTTTTGAATGGGAAAGGCGTGGTAAGACAATTTACCACGCCTACAGTTTTTACTCTATAGCTAATTCCAATTGTTGTCACCCACAAGGACATTCCACATATCAGCACCATTTTGTAACAACTCCTATCCTATTTAATCGAATAACATTCTTACCAACATTTTTATTTATTCCGAAGCATTTTCAGACCCGCCTTTATTTCGCACCACTTCATTTATAGAAAATTTTCTTTGATATATAACTATAATAAAACACTAACAATTACTTCTAAAAATAAAGTGGTATGAAATAAAGGCGGGGCTAAAGGGCTCCGGAATAAACTGAAATGTTGGTAACTCTGCTACTAAATGTCATGGAATTACGCTATTAAATGATGTAATGCTTTAGAACATAGCTGCTAATTTTTTTAACCCCTTGCCTGACAACGAAATTTTAAGAAATTTGGTCTCCAATGCCACCGTTCTCTCCATACACTGAAATAAGTAAATCTTTCGAAAACACTGTAAACATCACTTCCAAGGTTATTTTATTGTATTGTTCAATCGTGCCAGTAGTTTCACTGGTAGCAGTACAATCAGCTACTTTTATAATTTATTCACAATCATTTTTAGCCCGGCCTTCTTTTCGCAACAGAAATTTATTAGATTATTTCTCTTTAACCCGTTAGTAGTCGCTAGTTGGTCGATTTGCCGCTCATCTTTTAGTGTTGCTAGATTTTTTTATTCAATAGCCACCAAAAATTTTTAGAAGTAGCATTTCATATACATAAAACGCGAATAAAATCGAAGAAACGTCGGTCACATCCCTTCTTAAAACTATTGGTGACAGTTAAACAAAAAGTGTGCAATTTTTAATAGGTGGCGCTGTCTATAGTGACTACTAACGGGTTAATATGTGACAACGATTAAATAAGAAGAAAATCATTTTTTAAAATTTCCGGTATGAAAAGAATGCGGGGCTAAAAGTGGTGAATAAATTATAAAAGTTGGGAACGCTGAGTACAATGCAAAAAATCGTACTTTGGAAAGACGAATATACACGCTTCGGGCAGTTAAGTGGTTACTTTATTCTATAATGTTGTTAGCCCCGCCCTTTAAATACACAACGTAATTTTTTTAGAGCAATAAAATTTTCCTACAAATATTACGGTGTGGGAAAAGGGAGGGAGTGCTACAGTATGTTGCCACTTTGACTGCAGCACTCGTGCCTACTTTGTTCACATGACGAAGGGTCGTGTGTTCTTTCGACCTGAAACAATTATTGCGAGTTTATTCAAAGTTTTGTGATTAATAATTTAAAACAACAGTTCTGTGGTGCTTTCTTATTAAGGACACTAAGTGTCTTTAAAATGTAAATATTTATTAATTTTCTTCTCACAATCATGATGGAATGCACAAAGGATTGTATACATTTGTGAATCGACAAAATTGTGAAATAAACAAAATTGTGAAATAAACGCAGTCCTTTTTCAGGAGCAGTGCATGAATCATCGTGCATTACTCATGAAAAAAAAAAAAAAAAAAAAAAAAAAAAAAAGGGATTTTTATCTTACTGAATTTGTCTAAAGTGAAAAATAATAATTGTTCTGTAAAATTTTGTTTGAAATTGCAGCTATATGACCAACACAAATGTATTTCTTTGAATAGGATATTTAAAGTTAAAACTGACTCAAACATTTTTTTTTTTTCTGTTCTTATGTTCCCTCCTCTCACAATAAAAAAATTAGTGCAAATATTTTCAGTAGATAAAATTACATTAATTTAGAAATTTAATGCTGGGATGGTTTAGTTTTAATTAACTAGCCGATAGGTTCAACAATTTTTGGTATAAAAGAGTGTTTTAGTGCTTTTTGTAATATATAAATCAGAGATTTTTAATAAATGCGTGTTAGTATTGGTCAGTTAAAATGGTCTTGAAAAAGTCTCAAATATAATTTTTAATTGAAATTTCCTCCGATTCGGGGACAGTACAATCGGTAACAAAAGTCTCCGAACACTAGCGATAATTCCTACATAAAAAAAATATACTTAATACAGTTTTGTTAAATAAATCCTTTTCGAATCCTGTTTTTAAACTGACTAAGAACAGGATTAAACAAGGATTAATTTAACAAAACTGTAGTAAGTGTACTTTTTTAATATAGTAATTTTCGCCAGTGTTCGGAGACTTTTGTTACCGACTGTACATTAATTTGTTCTCAAATCAGAGCTTCGAAATAGGCTGAGCTTATAAACAACAACAACAACAATAATAATATGGTTAACTATAACCATACTTATCAACATCCTAATAATTATTTCATAGAGTTGTTAGTCCCACCCTTTTTCCACACCAGTAAATTTTTAGAGTGATATTCTTGAAATGCAATTACGATTAAATAAGAAGAAAAATACTCTAAAAAGATGCTGGTGTGAAAAACAAGGCGGGGCTAACAATAATATGGAATATTAATTATGTTGGCAAGTATGACACTAACTATTATAAACATGGGTATATTTTTTAATTTCAATTTTAAATAAAAAATATGTATGTATATTTCTCATTATGTACAATTATAAAATATTATGTCTTATGCTACCATATTAATTACTATTAATATATATATATATATATATATACTAGCAGACCCGGCCACGCGTTGCTGTGGCTATGTTATACGTTGAATTATAATGTAGTAAAATATTCAATATATTAAAATTATTATTTACGAATAAAGACCATCCTTGATAACATCCTTGATCTTAGCAGACTTAGCCCGCTTCGCTGGTCCCTATTTTTAAATGATTCACTATAATTAAAGAATTCTCAAAATTGCATTAATTTTTAACATGTGAAAAAAAAAGAGAAAAAAAAAATCTGATCGGGAAAAATGTTCGACACTCATAATGAATCCATATATTACCGAAAGGAAAATGATATAAAATACAAAAAAATCTTCTCTCATTGGTGGAATAATCTGTTCGGACCCCCACTGCCTGCGGCAGTGTATACCTGCGCAAACCATGCGCACCGTTTCTTCATCCACCGTTCCCGCCCTTCTTAATAACTCTATACTTTCGAAAATATCCGCAATCGATTTATCGGGCCTTAAAACTTAATAATACTAATTTTCAAAGTTCTAACTCTTATTTCTATTATTTTGCCCCTTTGCCCTCCCCCCTCCCACTATTCTAAATAATTTTACAAATTCGAAAATATCTACAGTTTATTTGTAGGTGTCAAAAACCTGTATGCACCAATTTGAACGATCTAACTATATTTTTATTTTTTGCCCCTCTGCCCCCCTTCCCGCCCCTCCTAATAAATTTACAAATTCGAAAATATCCGCAATCGATTTGTTGGTATCAAAAATTCTATGCACCAATTTTGAATGATCTAACTCCATTTTTATATTTTGCTCCTCTGCCCCCCCCCCTTTCCCGCTCCTCTTAATAATTTTACAAATTCGAAAATATCTGCAATCGATTTGTACGTATCAAAAACTTCTATGTACCAATTTTTAGCGATGTAACTCTATTTTTATTTTTTTGCCCCTCCGCCCCCTTACCCGCCCCTCCTAATAACTTTACACTTTCGAAAATATCCTCATTCGATTTGCAGGCCTCTAAAACCTCTCTATACCAATTTTGAACAGTCTATCTGCATTTCTATTTTTTTTTTTTGGTTGTTGTTGTTTGTGTGTTTGTTTGTGAAATCACGTTTTGGCCCCTCCCCCCCCCTTTTGGGAGGCGAATTTTGCAATAAAAACTATCCTCTCTCTCAAGTTGGACCAAATTGCACACAGTGTCCAAATTTCATTAAAATCGGCTCATTAGTTTAGGAGTTCATCGCGGACAAACATAATAAATTTTATATATAAAGATATATATATATATATATATTAAATTATAAAGTTTTGATCAATGAAGCACAAATAAGTAAAAAACAGGATTAATTTCACTGTATTATCTTCATTATAATATGAATTCAATTTACACTTCAGTCTAAGTAACACGTGGCCGGCTATGCTAACACCAAAAATTTAAAAAGTGGAAATAATTGAATTATACGAAATTTATTAATAGGTTAAAAAGTTGAAGATTCTTTGTGTAGATGGCAGCACCAAATATATTTCAGCTTTCATTTCAACCCAGTCGAAAGGTATCGACATCTGTTAGAATCATTTGGAGTTAACAGATAATTGTGACTGTCAAATAATAACAGACAAATAATTAGCAATAAATTAAAATTGCGACTATAATTTGAGATTTAAACTATCCTATCTCTCAAGTTGGATCGAACTGCACATGGTGTGCGAATTTTATTATAATCGGTTAAGTGGTTTAGGAGTCCATTGAGGACAAACATTGTGACACGAGATTTATATATATTAAGATATATATATATATATATATATGCATTCATATAAAAGAAAACGTCAATAATATGTCTAGTGGTGCAACATACAGTCACCTATGAGTTTTCTATGTAACAGTTTCGATACTTAAAAAAAAAAAAAAAAAAAGAGACAAGTACTTTAGCAAACACTATTTTTCCACTTATTCAAAACATTTCCACGAAGATTAATTTTTGATTAGATAGCTGTTTTAGCATTTATACTATTTAGCTGATTAGCTGTGATACATATGGATAAGTCTATCATTTTATTATCTTTACACAGATTTACCTAATTTAGATCATTATGTTTACTGAAAATTTTCTACAAGCGGCTAATTATGCTATTTCTAATGAACCCTTTCTTCCGTTTAGAGTTATTTTTCTTAAATATTTTCTGAATATTATATATATATAATGTTTCGTGTAGTAGTGCACGTTATATATAGAGACATTAAAAAATTAATTTAGCAATAAAAAATAAAATAAAATAAAATAAAAATAACTTGTAAGTGAAAAAAAAAAAAAAAAATACTGTGTTTTGCGAATGCAACTGAATTTCTGAAACAGTTTTTTTCCACTTAAAAAAGAAAAAAAAAATCTGAAATTTATTTTTATTTATTTATTCATTTATTTATTTATTTATTAATTTAATTTAATTTAATTTATTATTTATTTATTTATTTATTTTTTATTTTTATTTATTTATTTATTTATTTTATTTTATTTATTTTAGAGGTAAGATAACGTGTACTGTTATGTAAGCCTATGTTAAACAATTCATTAGAATCAATTTTTTTAACAGATTCTGATGCTAATTATGACTATTTATATTGTTCGTAAAGTATTTTATTATGTTTTAAATAATTATTTTGTGGCAGCATTAAATTTATAAATCCAATACTTTATATATGTAGTCATATGTAAAATATTTACAATCGGAAAGAATTTCCTTATCATCGATATAATCGATATTTTGGATATTGACATTGCATGGGGGAACAATAAAAGAAATTAAATGCGCTAACATAGTAATGGAGGGGGGAAATAAGCGGAAAAATAAATTTCTACTTTTAAAAAATTAACAATTATGTTGTTACCTACAATATGATATTTCAATAAAAATGAATATATAAGGTAATAGTTTTCTTCGTTGTTAAAAAAGTTACAATAGCTTCTTTTTTACTTTAATTGCTGTTTTTTTTTTTTTTTTTTTTTTTTTTTTTTTATAATACTTTTCATACAGTTTAGCATGTATAAATTTATTGTTGACACAAAGTAATTATTTAATAATAAAATACTTTGCATGTAATAATATATATATATATATATAACAACATGTTCATTTATTTATTTATTTTTCAATGACGCGGTGCTTGCAAATGAGCATTGACTCTGCCGTCGCTGAACTGATAACCATTTGGGAAAGAGTACCCAATGGGCGGCCATCGCCACCACTTACAGGGATAACAAATCTATACTTTGTCCAGGATTCGAACCCGGTCCTACTGAGAGTGAGTTAGGGACGCTAATCACAACAATATACGGGCGGCTTTTACTAATAATATATACAATGGTTCTTGGAATAAGGATCTTATACAAAATTGATTATAATGGTGGAAGGTATACGAAGTACACTGTTAAAGTATCTGTATTTAAAAAAAAATTAATTGAGAATAACTCGCGCTAGGGGGCGCATTTGCCGATAAGATAGATATTTTTGTTGTCAGCACAGTATGACCTTAAAGATGATATATAATATGTATAAATACCCTTTGAACAGTTGGCGATCCTCCCATGCTATTGATATATATTTAGAAAAACTCTGCTGGTTTAATTTTAGTGCATATCGGCCAACAAGTGGCGCTGTCAAGATGTAATTTATTACCATTTTGAAAGTGGTAGAGTTTCGACCCCTTGGCGATACTAGTTATTATTAAATGTACAGAAGTACATTTGTAAATGTACTATATATATTTGACCGTAGCAATTTAAGATTATTTTCAAGGCTAAAAAATAAAAATAAAAAAATATTAACTTTTAAATTAGAAAAAAAAATAATAATAATAATGCATTATTTTTAACAATTTACTTTTTTGAATAAAATTTCATAATCTCACTGGTTGTTATTTGAAAGTTATGTGTTAATATACGTGGAATTATATATATATATATATATATATATATATATATATATATATATATATATATATATATATATATATAAAGGCAAAGTTTTATTTATAATTTCAGCTTTAAAAATACCGATAATAGACATCCGATAGACAACATCCGATAATAGACAGCGATAATAGACATCCTCACAGATAGGTATTTAATACAAAAATTAAAATTGTTTTCATAATTATATACATTCAGAAAAAGAAAAATTTTGATAGGGTGTCTGGTGTTTTTTACATAGAATCATTTATGCCTTTTCTGTATGACAATGTCGATATTGTTTCTAAATAAATATATCGTTGAATGTTTTGTTGAACATTATTTTTCTGCTTATCCAAAAATCTTCCACGGAGATTAATTTTGACAGTGAGGTAATTGTTTCAGCATTTTCTTTATTTAGCTCATAAACACTGACACGTACTGACAAAGTCAATTATTTTATTATTGTATACGTTGTAAGCGATTTAGTTTACCTGGAATTACTTTGATTAATTCATCGAAAAAAAAAAAAAAAAAAAAAAAAAAAAAAAATCTGCTTTCGAATAAAAAAGGTTTTTTTTTTTGTTAACAAGCAACTTCTTTGGTTTTAACGAAAAGTTATTTGTTTTATTTTAGATATTTTCAAAATGATTTTTTACAAAAAAAAGTTTGGTACTGTTATGCAAATAATAAATACTTAGGTAAAAATATGCATTTGACTTTCAAATATATTAAAAATTAGCTTTAATGTAAATTAATGTTGTGGCTTGTATGTGTGATTGAAATGCAAAAACATTTTAGGTTTTATCCATTCAACATAATTTAATATGTTTAAAATATGAGCTTAAAATTCCAACTGTTGCATTAAAAAAAAAAAAAAAAAAAAAAAAAAAACACTACCAAAATAAGATATTTCTAACAGTAACAATAGTAATAATACTAGTTTATAAAACTTTTGCAATTTATAGTCATTGTTCTCTTCCTTCATAGGTACATAAAATTCTTCATTTTTTTTTTTAAATAATATTTCCATGTAACTTTTCTAATAAACAAATGAGATTGACAAATGAGAATTTCAGAGTTATATATGTATACATATACATATATATATATATATATATATATATATATATATATATATATATATATATATATATATATATATATATATATATATATATATGTATGTATAAACAGGCTGTCCACTAATAGGGTCCGATTTTAAAGTGAAATTACTCCTAAACAATGTAGGTAGAAGAATGAAACAATCGGCATGTTTATTTTGAAAGTTATAAAAATCTTATGCGCAAGTATCCTATAAAATCCATAAGAAGAAATGGAGTAGAATCAGCATTGAAGCTTGAAGCCATCCAGCACCAATATATTCTGAGAAATAATCTGTGCATGTTTCCGTTTATAATCCAATGTCACCGTGCCATTCCAGCTGGAACTGTGCAACAAAGAGTAAATTTCGCACAGAACATGCTGTAGTTGATTGATGAGGATGGATTCGGCTCTGGATACATATGGTTCACAGTCGAATTCCAATTTTACATGAATGACAAAGTTAATTGCCAATAGCACCACCTTTTGACAATACTTGTAAGAAATTTTGATTATCATATCAAAGATTTTTACAACTTTCAAAATAAACATGCCATTTGATTCATTCCTCTACCTATCTTTATTTAGGAGTAATTTAACTTTAAAATATCATGGGACGTTTAATTAACACCCTGTATATATATATATATATATATATATTAATAAACGAATCACAACATACATTAGAGACATAAAATCACCAACAACATTTTTGATTATTTTAAAGTTTTCGCACCACAGCTCAACGAAATCTCGCACAAAACTCTGAGGTTTAGTTTTATCGTATTTGATTTAAGCTCAGTTGTCTGAAATAGGGACCTGGGTCTTATCCAGTTGTCCTCCTTTTGGATATTTTTAAGGGTTCCTAGTCCGTATTCACCACAAAATTCTGAGAATTGAAAGATGCGAATTACCTTCACGTCAGCTCTTTTTACACATTGGCAAGATACCAAATCATATTTTTCCAAGAAGGACAAGATCGCCTTCTATTTCATTTTTTTTAACAGGAAAGATGGCAATAAGTTAACTATTTACAAAACAGTGAGTAGGAGAGGGAAAATAAGTCGGTTGCATACTAAAACATTTATTTTATCTTTGTATGTAGAATAAATATGCCAAATACAACTTTATACTATTTCGACGGCTACTAAAACAAAAGTTTAAAATTTTCAACATTTTAAGTTTTAAAAAATACTTTTTAAAATGTCCTTTTTGAAAAAATAATGTTAATTAAATTTCTCAGTTTTTTAGGTTTTCATACAAAAATTACTAGTGTATAAACATATAATAATAATAAAAAAAATTACAAATTCAAAAATTATTTTCTGTTTACCGAATAATAAAAATATTTTATAAAAAAATAAAACTAAATTCTGTAAACCATTGCTAATTTAAAATTATGATATTTTATATATTAATAAAACGTAAATTTCGAATCAGTTTAACCATTTTCAGCCTTAATTTTTCAAATCCATTAAAAGATAATTTTTATGTTTCATACGTATACGCATTTTCCTCTACTTTCAAATAAACATTAATCTATCTTTTAACGTAATTATATTTTTACACAGATCCAAAATACTACAAATTCTGCTGGTAATTTTAAAAACAGTCCTAAATGCTTTCGATGTATAAAAATGCAAACATTTCTTCTAAACAAATATACCGACAAACGCTTCGGCGAACATTATTTTTCTGCTTATCAAAAAATGATTTACGAAGATTGATTTTTACGGGAAGATAATTGTTTTAGCATTTGTTTTATTTAGCAGATAAGCTCTGACGACACATAAAGACAAAACCAATTATTTTATTATCGTATATACTATAAGTGTGTAAATTTACCTAGATTTATTTCTTCTAGATCATTATTCTTTTTAAAAAGTATCTATGCTTGCAGATCAGTATGTTATATTTAATGAACAATGTCTTCTATTTCATATATATTTTTCTTTTTCTACATTTTCTTTTAATTTCTTAATAAATAATACCTCATAAAGCAAAGAACGTAATACCTATATAAAAATGGATTTAACGTTTAAAAAAAAATATAATTAAAATAATATGTGTAATAAACACTGTAGATTTTTGTAAATATAGTTGATAATTATAAATAATTTAGTCTGTTTCTCTTATACGAAAATTTAAAACTGTTGAATATAAGTCTTAAATGCAAGTGATTGTCCCGAAAACGGAAGAAAAAATGAAAAAAAAAAAAAAAATATATATATATATATATATATATATATATATATATATATATATATATATATATATATATATATAGAAAGAGAGAGAGAGTCGGCTGCAAAATTATTCGAGCACAAGCAATAATCCCTCTCTAAAAAAGTACACTTAATACTGCTTTGTTAAATAAATCCTAATCGAGTCATGTTCTTAGTCAGTCTAAGAACATGATTCGACAAGGATTTATTTAACAAAACAGTCTTAAGTGTACTTTTTAAATATAGGAATTATTGGCTAGTGCTCGAAAAATTATGCTGCCGACTGTATATATCAGCAACAGATATCTGTTACTAATAGTTAATTATTATTTTTTATAGTAATTAACTCACTATTTTCATTCTTTTCAAAACTATAGATTTGGTTATCTAACACAAACATATATTAAAATGATTTTATTATTATTATTATTATTATTATTATTATTATTTTGCGCGTGTGTAAATGAAAGCTTGAATTTGAAAAGAAAAAAATAAAATTATTTTCTTTACTCCAAAGTAAGAACTTAAAATATTTAAATTTTAAAATAATTAAATGCCCAAATTTTTTGGAGTATTTTTAGCATTATAGTTTTTTCCGAAATTTATATAAAAAAAAAAAATTATTAAACTGAATTAATTATATTTAATGTACATCGCTGTAATTATTGTGATAACGCATATTTCCACAAACATATATTTTGAAAAATAAATGTTTTCTGAACACGATGATGAATTACAAGTATGAGAAATGAAATTTACTGTAAGCAAAATTTATACATAGAAATGCGTCATGCATACGTATAGAAATGCGTCACATATAGAATGGCACTTACGTCACAAAAAGCAGACAAAATTTATAACATTAAAACAGTTGTTAATTTTAGTTCCCCATCATACTATAGGTATGGGGAACTTAGGTAATCGTGAAAAATTTCGACCTCGGTTTTTTGACTTTTCTACACGTTTTCAGGTGTGAGGAATCCGAAAATGACAAAAATTCTATGGTGTCTGTCTGTAGGGTGTCTGTTAGTCTGTTAGTCTGTTAGTGGGTCAGTCCGTTAGTTTGTTAGTCTGTGTACACGATATCTCAAGAACAAATTGTCGCAGAGAGGTCAGATCAGATTTTAAATATTACTTTCGACACTGGCAAGAACCCTATTCATTTGCAACATTCGATTTTAAAAACTTCGTAAGTTATTCGAAATTTACGATTTTCTTAACATGGGAGAATAGGACAAAAAAACACTTAAACGTGCATTAAATGAAAACTTTTTACTGTAAAAATGTCAGACCAGTTTTAAAATATCAGTTTTGATGCCGGAATGAACATCAGTAACTATAAATATGCTACTTAGAAAATTTCGCAAGTTACTGGAAATTTACGAATTTCTTAACATGGCAGTATAGGGGAAAATTTCACATAAACGTCAATTTTGAGAGATATTTTCATCGTAAAGATGTCAGACTACTTTTGAAACATTATTTAGGACACTGGCATGAATATTAATGACTATGAATTTTCCAATATAAAGATTTCGTAAGTTATTGGAAATTTACGAATTTCTTAACATGGCTGAATAGAGCAAAATTTCACATAAACGTCAATCTTGAGGGATATTTTCATCGTAAAGATGTCAAACCACTTTCGAAATAATATTTCGGATACTGGCATGAATATCATAGACTATGATTTTTCCAATTTAAAAAATTCGTAAGTTATTTGGAATTTACGATTTATTTAACATGTCAGAATAAAGCAAAATTGAGTATAAACTTCCATTTTGAGGATCCTAAATACGTTAGACAACTTCAAAATTACGTTTATGATATTTGTTTGAACATGATTGAATACAAATATTCTAATAGGAAAATTTCGTAAATTATTCGTAATTTACGATTTTATAAACATAGCGAAATTGTAAATTTTTCATATAAATATGAATTTGAGGATTATTGCATTGGAAATAGTAGCATGAAAACTAAACAACGGAATTGACCCCGATAAAATAAATTAATAGATTAGAATAAGATAAATATATCGAAGTGAACGGTGGATAGCCTATTAGGCGGGGATTTCATTCTGTCACTGTATGAAGCTTTGGTCAAATTGATTTCTTTAAACATTATTGCCGAAACGTCAGTGGAGGCCCTCTGTTGAGACTCAAAACGGTTTTGGGCTGTGTCTGTCTGTCTGTCTGTCGCGGGATAGCGGCCGCCAAAAAAGCGCTATTTACTTGAAATTTGGTACACATGTTCATGAGCCCCACGAAATCAGCTGTATAGTTTTTGGTATGTATTCCATTTGTAGTTCGTATACAGGGACACGCCAAAGTTTTTCTTATCATTACGGCCTATGGGAGAAATTTATATGTATCACGATAGCGGCCACAAAAATCACGCTATTGACTTGCAATTTGGTACACGTGTTCATGTGCCCCGCGAAATCTGCTGTATAGTTTTGGGTGTGTATTCCGTTTGTAATTTGTGTACAGGGACACGCCAAAGTTTTTCTTATCATTACGGCCTATGGGAGGAATTTGTATGTAACGCGATAGCGGCCACAAAAATCACGCTATTGACTTGCAATTTGGTACACGTGTTCATGAGCCCAACTGAATCAGCTGTATAGTTTTAGGTGTGTATTCCATTTGTAGTTCGTGTACAGGGACACGTCAAAGATTTTTTATGATTACGGCCTATGGGAAGAATCTGTATGTACCGCGATAGCCACCGCAAAAATCAAGCTATTGACTTCGAATTTTTGCCGAAATGTGAATGGAGGCCCTCTGTTGAGACTCAAAAGGATTTTGGATTCCGTCTGTCTGTCTGTCTGTCATGCGATAGCGGCCGCAAAAAACACGATTTGACTTGAAATTTTGTACACATGTTCATGATGCCCACGAAATTAGCTGTATAGTTTTCGGTGTGCATTCCATTTGTAAGTTCGTGTACAGGGACACGCCAAAGTTTTTTTTACCATTACGGCCTATGGGAACAATTTGTATGTACCGCGATAGCGGCCCCCAAAATAACGCTATTGACTTGCAATTTGGTACACATATTCATGAGCCCATTGAGCAAGCATTTGACGAAACTGATATAGATCTGAGACTGACCGCCTTGGCGAAAATAATGCTCCTTTTATACTTTTCTATTGAAAACAGACTGTTCTGGAAAATTCTCGTATCACATCAGCCAATGAGATTAGAGCTTCCATATTTGGTATATCCTTAATAAGGATTTTCTCGCCAAGATCGCCAAAAAAATCGCCAAGGAGGGAAATAGTCGCCAAATTTGGCGCCAAATTTATTTATTCCCTTATAGGAGCTTTTTAATGCGTTTTTAAAGGAAAATTTGGCTATTTTAACGCGAAAACGACTATAAAGGCACAAAATTAGCATTTTATCAACTTACTAAACCTCTTAGAAAGAATTTATACAAAAATAAATGCAATTATTTACAATTTCGTAACACTTTATATCATATACAAATAGGTATACAAAGAGAGATACAACGGGGTTTGAGGGGGGCTGCCGCCCCTCTCAGGAATGTATTTGATTTTGGTAATAAGTCTATCGAATCAATATATACTATTATATAATAAGGAATAAATAAAAATGACCTATTGAATAATGTCTGATGCAAATAGGACGTCGAGGCTCCTGATCTGCAGATCCACTAGTAATATGTCTCGCACTAGAAATTTCTGAGAACATAAATATGATGGGGAACTGAGCAGAGTCCACCTATGCCAACTAGTTTATATTGTGTATAAAAAAAAAACTTATCTTAATATCGTTATCTTTTAGTTCCCCCTCATACTATAATGGGGAACTTAGGTAATCGTGAAAATTTTCGACCTCGGTTTTTTGACTTTTTTATACGTTTACAGGTGTGAGGAATGCGAAAATGACAAAATTTGTATGGTGTCTGTCTGTAGTGTGTCTGTTAGTGTGTCAGTCCGTTAGTGTGTTAGTCCGGTAGTTTGTTAGTCTGTTAACATGATATCTCACGAACAAATGATCGCAGAGAGATTAGATCAGTTTTAAAATATTACTTTCGATACTGGCAAGAACCCTATTCATTTGCAACATTCGAATTAAAAAACTTCGTAAGTTATGAGAAATTTACGATTTTCTTAACATGGGAGTATAGGACAAAATTTCACTTAAACGTGCATTAAATGGAAACGTTTACTGTAAAAATGTCAGACCAGTTTTAAAATATCAGTTTTAATGCCGGAATGAACATCAGTAACTATAAATATGGTACTTTGAAAATTTCGCAAGTTATTGGAAATTTACGAATTTCTTAATATGGCAGTATCGGGCAAAATTTTACATAAACGTCAATTTTTAGAAATATTTTCATCGTAAAGTTGTCGGAATACTTTTTAAATATTATTTAGAGCACTGGCAGGAATATTAATGACTATGAATTTTTCAATATAAAAATTTTGTAAGTTATTGGAAACTTACGAATTTCTTAACATGGCAGAATTGAGCAAAACTTCACATAAACGTCAATCTTGAGGGATATTTTCACCGAAAAGATGTCAAACCACTTTTTAATTATTATTTTGGATACTGGCATGAATATCATAGACTATGATTTTTCCAATTTAAAAAATTCGTAAGTTATTTTGAATTTACGATTTACTTAACATGTCAGAATAAGGCAAAATTGAGCATAAAGTTCCATTTTGGGGATCATAAATACATTGGACAACTTCAAAATTACATTTATGATATTTGTTTGAACATGATTGAATGATATATATATATATATTTTTTTTTAAATGATTGAATACAAATATTCTAATAGGAAAATTTCGTAAATTATTCGTTATTTACGATTTTATCAACATAGCGAAATTGTAAATTTTTCATATATAAATATGAAATTTGAGGATTTTTGTATTGGAAATAGTAGCATGAAAATTAAACAACAGAACTGACCCTGATAAAATAAATTAATAGATTAGAATAAGATAAATATATCGAAGTGAACGGTGGATAGGCGGAGATTTCCTTCTGTCACTATATCAAGCTTTGGTCAAATTCATTTCTTTTAACATGATTATAATATGTCTCCTACTAGAAATTTATGAGAACATAAATATGATGGGGAATTGAGCAGAGTCCACCTATGCCAACTAGTTTATATTCAATATTAAAAAAGATATTACTTTTTTTTTTTTTATGTTTAGCCCCAATTTTCACAACCCATTCAGAGATTATTTGTACTTGTTACCTGTACCGCATTTTTCCACAGTTTTTAAAGAAACAGATTTATATTAATAAATTATCTTTAGAGAAAGGAAATTTTTGAAAATATTCTAGTGGCATTACATACAAGCTATTTCTATCCGTAAAGTACAACGGTTCAAACATTTCAAACATTTGTTGTAAAAAAAAAATAATAATAATAAAAAATAAAATTGAAAATACTTTAACGAATAGAATATGACTATACTTTAACGAATAGTATTTTTCTATATAGATTAGTTTTGACGATAAGATAATTAATTGTTTTAGCATTTACTTTATTTAGATGATAAGTTCTGACGCATAAGGACTAAATCAATTATTTTGTTATCGTGTATATTGAATGTGATTGAATTTATCCAGATTTATTTCGCTAGTTTCTTGTGTATTAAAAAAAAAAGAAAAGAAAAGAAAAGAAAGAAAAAGAAAAAGAAGGGAAAGACAATTCTGCCAATGGCGAAGTGTATTATTTTTATGAACAAAGTAGTTTTCTTACTTTTGTTTTCTAAAATGCTTTCTAGTTATGTTTCTGAGAAATAATGTTGCGTTAACAAACGAAATTTATATGTCAATAAGAAGATATGCATTTTTATTAACATTTTCTAATAAAGTTGAAAAGTTGTTTATGACACTATCTTGTCGGTCAGCCTGTTCCGTCCCTTTAGGCTATAATTTTCGTAAATATTTTTAAAATAACTAGAAATTAATATGGGTTATTTAAATTATGAATATTTTTTTCCTATAAAGGTAAGGCAAATGAAACCATTGATTTATATATAGGGATAAACTAAAGTATTCAAATATATTGCGTTCTACGTGACTTTTTTTTCTAAAACCTATTTTAATAACTATGTATCGTAGGAAACTTGGCAAAAATGGAATACATTATTATCTTCACAAAAACACTTTTTCTGCAGAATATGGTGTGTTTACTCGTAGTATTAATTTTTATGAATAACTACACAAAATGTGGAGACACATAAAAATATTTTAGTACAGTACAGGATATGATTGAAATGTGTTTAAAGACCATTTGCACTTTTCTACAGAGTTTAAATATTATTTGGACTGGGATTCATTTATCTATTTTGCTGTCTGTCTGCTTTTTATTGTCAGTAAATACATTTGGAATGAATTAAAATTAATGCATTCCATTAAGTTTATTATGTCATGTTTCCAATATAAAGTGGAATTAATATCTTAAACAGTTGTGTGTATGGGGTAGCTACAAATAAATCCAGTATATTGCGTTCAAAGAGAGTTTTTTTTTATATAAATCATGTTTTAATACTTTTGTAATAAACAACACATAATGAAATTACAATCCGTTAATTATTATAAGCACATAAGAATGTAATGTATCAAATATGATATTTTTAGCATATCTTATACTATATTGTTTAGTTTACCATAGAGATTGACTTACATGATCAAACAAAAACATTGAAATACATAAGAGGATGTCATAAAAAATTGTTGGAAAAAAAAAAAAAAAAAAAAAAAAAAAACAGTTACTTAAAATTTTTTTAAATAATCCAACTCAGTTTAAATGTGTTATAACTTTCATTCGTCTACCAATCTGTTCATAAATTTGCTCATCTGCCCATTCTCTTAATTCCGTTAATATTTTAGAATGCCATGAAACTTATATATGTTATTTAATTTAATATGCCATGTTCGTCAATGAAAATTAAATAAATCACGTAACTATATATAAATATATATATATATATTTTTTACAGGGACTCACAAAATATTTAGGATAAATTACAGACTTTTAGACATTTTTTATGAAGTGTTTTGTCCTGCAGACAATTTTAATATATTAATGTAATTTATTATAATGAACAAAACAATTTTCAACGTGGAATAACATATTATTTGCGTAATTGATTGAGTTATTGGGTAACATTTTAGATTTACGATGTTGTGAGAACTGTTTAGTACACTATCTGGTGCTTATATATCAATCACAAACAAGAAGGATTTCCTATAAGTACGGGAAACCTATAAAGTTGAGCTGGCTCCAGTAACTTTGATTTTCTCAGCCTCCCAATATGCACGAGAAGGGTCACCTTTAGACGTGATCGATGTGGAACACAAACTTCATAATTGGTTAGTAGCGAACATTTTGTTACAGATACTGCTCGCTAATTTTTTCTCCTCCGAAGAGCCTAGAAAATCTCTTCGTAACCATAGATATACGCATATATAGTCCGTAGGAAAATTATTGAAACGCTAGCAATAATTACCATTTAAAATATGTGCACTTAATACTGTTTTGTTAGGTAAATATTTGTCGAGTCATGATTTTAGTCTTATGTTGTTGATGATGAAAATTAGAGATCACATTAAAATAATAATAATAAAAAGTGGAATGCTTCAGTAGTTTTGCTGCCGACTGTACAAAGGACCCCGAGTCCCTGAACGGTGTAGACTACAGCCCACAATCCCAGAAAGTAATAGCTTATTCTAGTAATGTCTGACGAATCTCAGAAAAGCCCACACTGACTTAGTGCATAAGAAATCTGGTGGCATACACTATACTCCAGTCGTGTACTCGCAGTTAAACACTTTAAAATGTTAGTAACCAAGCACCCATGCACTTCTACAGACGAAGGGGCACCACGGGTAACACTACCCAAGTTACGTCGTACCAAGAGTTCTGCAACTCTTGCAATGTGTATGCACTAAACAAGACTTTCAGCTCCTTAAATGTTTCTAAAGATGGGACCAGGAGCGCCTCAATCGGTCGTATTCATCATCATCTGTCTTTCAGAAAAACCCATCATAAATTTGGGTATTACTAACGCAACTTTATTTAGCTAGTACACAGACCACCATGCACCCTGGGCGTTAGCTAACACACAGCTGCCTTAGTACTTAGACTAAAACGCCGTGAAGGACCAACTGAGCAGTGAAAAATTGCTGATTGTGTAAGTATTATGATGTATCTATGACATAGCCTACTTCACAAAGTATATCGTATGTTTTGAAATATATATATATATAAGTTTCTATTTAATGATATAAAATTGTATTTATATATATGTATAACGTAGTTATCCAGGCAAAATAATATCCGATTTTGTATGCAAATTACATGTAAGAATATAAATTATAAATGGAAAGAAAATTACGTGTGTTTTTTTATTGTTGCATACATATTAAATTACTATTTTATGCTTATACCTATAATAATCTAACATCAATTTGTAAATTTTCTTAAATTTTAACAAAGATAAAACTGAACCAAAATTTTAAACTTTGCTTAGTATAAAAGTTTCTAAAATATTCTCATAAAAATATCGTTGAAAAAAATAACTATAAACAGTGTAATAAAAGACAATTTAGAATTCAGTTTTTCCCTAATAACATGAAAATTGCTTTAAAAAAAATGCCGTTATTTTCCATGATGTTAAAGATATTCATTTTACAAAAATTTTATCCCTGGATATAAAATTTTATAGGAGCGTTTATTAGAAAATAAAAATTCGCAGGAGCGTAAGTAGCATTTTAAGCAATTCTTTACGAGCGAATCTTGAATTTTTAAAATAAAATTCCAAAATATACATATATTTAATTCATATGAAAAAGGTGCTGTTCTTATTAGATACTTAGGAACTCCGTAAAAAACTTTATAAATCCCATGAAAAATATTTGATATAAACTGAAGGAATAATAGAGTAAAAATATTTATTAGAATTCTATGAATTTATAAAAAATTAATCAAAAAAAATTTAAATATGCAGTAGCTATTTATGATACAAATAAATTCTGTTTAATATATAATGTATATTTGTAATGCTGTATTTTAAGAAAAAAAGCGTACCTTAAAAGTAAATAAATAAAATAAGACACAAAAAATTGATTTATTAATGAATATTTCCATTAATAAATTGCTTGATTGCATTTAACCCCTTAGCGTGCGCTGTCCTCGCTGCGATGACGCAAAATTTAAGATCCAGCTGCAAAAAATGATCCCGGAAATTTTTTAGAAAAAATTCACTTTTATAACATATGAGAAAAGGCCGGTTTTTTAAACCTTAAAATTTAAAATTTCTTTTAGTTTAATTTAGTTCATGAATTCCGGTGGCAGTATAATTTAAATGTTTCAAATTGTCGTGCGCCGCAAAGGGTTACAATATTTGGAAAGATAATAAATACAGTTCTCCATTTTTTAATTTTCCAAATAAACTCAAGATAATTTCTCAAAAGAAACAAGTATTTTTTTTTTTTTTTATATTTTAGACTCGACCTTTTCTAAATACTCTTTAAATTTATAGAAAATATTTCTGAATTTACACATAATTGTCTTTGTAGTACCTAGAGCAAAATATCAGCAATATAACGAATAAACATTCTTGCCAACATACTAATTAATATTCCGTAGTATTGTTAGCCCCGCCTTCTTTTTCACACCAGTATCTGTTTAGAGTATTTTACTTATTATTTAATCGTATTTTCATTCGGAGAATATTGCTCTAAAAATTTACTGGTATGAGAAAAAGGCGGGACTAACAACACTACGGAATCTTAATTAGGATATTGGCAAGTATGGAATAAATCAAACAGGGAATTTTAATTTTGAGAATAATATGTCCTCTATAGTGAATGGAAAACAAATTTTATACATAATTATTGTTATGACGTTAAAGTGTTTCATTTTAAAGGTGTTTAAATCTTTAAAAAAAATTGAAATTCATTATTATTTAAATATTAGCTTTAACAATCTTCTTTGATTAAGGCGACTTGCATAACATTTATTCTGAGATTATATGCTAAATCTCCGAAAAAATGATTTTGTTTTTTGTTTTAAGAATTACATAAAGACACATATTAGACAGTGACTATGCGATCATATCTGAATTAGTGACATTTTAGTCACAACGTAATATGAAATTGTAATAACTATCCAACCATTAGAGTGACTTTACTTCGGTTATTACCATAATTTTCAGGATTAGTAAAAATCAGTTAAGATAAAGCTTTAAACCATCAATGATTATCTTACATTGTTTTAAAAACATGTTATTTGATGAATTTAAGTAGAATTAAAACTCATTATGATTTGAGATTCTAGTCCATATATTCGTTCACATTAACTTTCCAATGCATCATACTGCCTTTTGAAATTGCTTTTATTACAGGGTTGCCAACTTTTATAATTTATTCCGGAGCAATTTTAGCTCCGCCTTCTTTTCGCACCAGAAATTTTATAGAATATTTCTCCTTAATATGTGACAACGGTTAAATAAGGGAAAAATCATCCTTTAAAATTTCCGGTGTGAGAAAAGGGCGGGGCTAACAATGCTCCGGAATAAATTATAAAAATTGGCAACTCTGTTATTATATCTGATTTTAAAAAATCAAAATTTTAAATTTTAAATTTGTTTTTATGATTAGCATTGGTTTATTCTAAAGAAGAATGCCTTTGAACGACGGATCAGTGGTAGTTGATGCTAGGTGCAAATAATAATCCATATTTCTTAGATATGATTTACTAAACACTTATTTACATGTTAAATGTACAATATATACATGTACAATAATTACACTAAATTTACACTAATACAATTAGGGTCTTCTACAACGCCCCTCCCATGCCTGTTGCATGCCACACAAGACAGAAGAGAAATAATAATTATATTTACCGGGCGTGTCTTGACACACGGCGAACCCTAGTGGTGAAAATATCTGTAACGATACTATAAAGAATATTTCCTAAAATTGACATGTTATTGTTTCAGAAAATAAAATTTTAATCAATTTTTCAATAAAACTTTTCAACTATAATTTGTGTACTCTTCGTCAGGCACATATAATGAAGTTGAATTCAAAATAAATGTTCAAAATAAAACGATTTGTGTCAAAATTTATTTATTTACTGAGTGTGTTCAAAAGAGTTGATTGATTTAACTGGAAAGTAAACTATTGCGCCATAGATCAAAAATCATTATTAAAAATATGATATAATAGAACGTTAAAGCTGCATAAAATTTTCTCAAGCAGTATCGATTAGTTGTTGTAATGCGAGTTGTTTATAACAAAATCAATTGTTAGAATTCCTATGAACATTAAAAAAAACACTAAAAATTAAGTTATGTAACGTTCTTCTCCTATTTCTTATGCTGTAGTATGATTTTAATACTTCCTTTGACGTTACACACCTTTAAGCATACACCTACATAAATATACATATATTAAGATATTTATATTTAAAGCAAAAACAAAAACAAAAATAAAAACAGAAGTAAAAAAAAAAAAAAAAAAAAATTCTAATAAATTTACCACGGAGAAAAAGTTTTTTTTATTTTTTATTTTTTAAACTAAATAAATAGATTATTCAAAATTATCCCCACACGCTGAAAATGGCTTGAATAAATATTTCTTTCTTATAATTTTTTAACGTGCATTAAACGACATTTTATGCAAATTTTACTCTTGATTATAAGTATTTAACACTTATTTATGGGAAAAAATTTCGTACTAAAAGCTGTTTCTAATGTAAAGATCGTTAAGGTAACTGTTCTTTTTTTAATTAAGTATTTAAAAACATTTCTTTTCTGCTTTGAAAGTTTTTCTATTTTCAAAGCATGAATTAATTACAACATAGCGATATGACAAAATCAGAATTTTTTATTTCCCTTCTAGAAGGTAAGTAAATATTTTATTTCTTTATTTCTTTACTTATTTATTTTTCGTAGTAAATAAATGATTGCAGCAGTTTTTTTTTCCTAAGCAAATTAAAAAAAAAAAAAAAAAAAAAAGATATCAGACACTTTTTTCAAGAATTTTAACGTGACTAAATTAAATATGTACTTATTTTTGTTTACATTAAATAAATGGAAGCAAGGGAATTATTTAAATTTTAATCATGTCAACATTTCAACTTTTTTATTAAAATTTTAAATTAATTTATGAATATGTCTTTTTATATTTTTTCATCTTATTAAGTTTTACAAGAAACATCTGTGAATTAAATTTTAGTGAATATATATTATAAAATAGTATATGTATATCAATCCATCCATATATATGTATGTATATATATATATATGTGTATATATATACATATTGTTTTAAACAATTTTTTACACATAAAAGAAATCTACTAATACTTATTTAAAACATTAATAATTACATATACATGGCTGATAAATTTTCAGTTTTTTTAAAATGCTTATTGAAGTAATTTTACGCTCGAAAAAAAAAGGTTTTTTTTTTTTTTTTTTTTTTTCAGAGATCTTAAATGTGCCATAAGTGAGCTCTTCAAAAAGTAGTAATTGGAACCTTCCACGTTCCAGTACTAAACACCCTTGATTTTTTTTCCGCAAAAAGCGAATTAAGATGTATATTGAATTAATTAAAAGTATTTTCTGTTAAACGATGTATATATACAGTCATTGAGATAAATATTTGCGCACCAAGAAATATTTGTCAAAATGAAACGAAATTTTGCATGTGTAAATACAACATTGATGAACGTAAGTAATTGCAAGATCAAAGCATAATAATCATATATTGAAGGAATTACAAATAGATCGAAGTTACTGTACCCTTTTGGGGTGCCTATAGCGTGATAGATGGACGAGCATTTAGTCATACAAGTCTCAGATGATGTACAACGGCATCTCGTTCCACAGTTGCTGTAAACGCGCTTCTAATTCGAAAAAGTCATAGACTGTCCAAATTTCCGTCTCAAGTGATCGATTGGTGACAAAACTGTGGATCGGGCAGGCCAGGGAAGGTGATAATGTGACGAAAGCAGTCGTGCCATATATTTCATGTTGTAGAGAATCCGAGTGGTCCATGATTCTCTAATGTAAATTTTACTAAAACTTAAATATAAACTTGAATACTTAATCACTTAATAAGGAGAGCTCGAGACAAAGTTTAAATACAAAATAACACAGTTTATTAATTCTCAATTTCAAGGAGGCGTTGAGCTAACTCGAGTAAATAAATGACTTCAGGAACTAACTTTAAACAAGATATAAAATAGGAAGTTGCTTTATCTCACCCACGCTGATCCTTTTGACGACTGCTCACGGCTCCTTATCACTTTCCTCACTTTAGAGCGTCGAGCGGATTCCCGGACACGACAGGCTCTTTTATTTCTTTATTCCACAATACTACACCTCTCTACCATCATTCGCATAAAACTATCACCATCAACGTTTCTCTTAACTCCACACTAATCAGCTACCCCTTCATCACCATTCCACTACCTCACATCCTATATCTACATCTATCCTTTTATACTCCATCCAACAACTCCCTTTCATTTCATTTCAATCAAAACCTTTAAACATCTCTTCATCTCTTCAAAACCTTTAATCATCTAACACCGCGATCCTAATTATTTTACTGCTGCACAATGCTGACATAAAACAATCTCGACCAAGACCTTCGCCGAGCCCCTGGCGACGAAATAATCTAACCGTCCCAACTTTTAGTGACGGTCCATAGCTCGACCTCACAGTCCCCCTCCAAGAAAAAAATTTAGTCGGGAAAATCCCAAACGGGTTTTAACGAATAAATTTAAACCCTAATATAGCTCATAGGAGTGAGTGCAGCCACAACTTAATTTGAAACTTTAAAATAAGTTAGAAAAAAAATATAAAGTGTAATTTGCTGAGCAATGAACTGCTTACAGCTTCAAATACAATGGCGAATAAAAAACCCTTTAGCTTAAAACCGGACAAACCTCGAACAAAAAAAAAGAAATTTAAGTTTTAAATTGAATTGAGGGCCCTTTACAGCCGGAAACTACAGGGAGAAAAAAAAACGCCTCAATTAGGTTAGCTCAACTTTACAATGGGGCTTACAACCATCTTTCTGTTAATCCAGAAAGGAATAAACATAATTTTAAACTTGTAACATTGAGTAAATCACTTTATTGAACATAAAATCTTGAACTTTAATTATCCATCGAAAGACCAGCCTAGATCCAGAATCATCCTTCGAAACTTAGAAGAGGAATTTCTTCATCCATAACAGAGCCAGTCTAGGCTCAACCACATGAGCTCGTAAACGTACTTGAGAAAAAATTCATTCAGATATTCAGAAACGTCAGGCCTCAGAATAACACTTTCGACATCAGATTAGAGCATCAAAGATATTTCTAAAACAGAAACTTCTTAAAGTATCAAATATAAAAACTACATTTTGGGTCGAGCGGATTCCCGGACACGACAGGCTCTTTTATTTCTTTATTTCACAATACTACACCTCTCTACCATCATTCGCATAAAACTATCACCATCAACGTTTCTCTTAACTCCACACTAATCAGCTACCCCTTCATCACCATTCCACTACCTCACATCCTATATCTACATCTATCCTTTTATACTCCATCCAACAACTCCCTTTCATTTCATTTCAATCAAAACCTTTAAACATCTCTTCATCTCTTCAAAACCTTTAATCATCTAACACCGCGATCCTAATTATTTTACTGCTGCACAATGCTGACATAAAACAATCTCGACCAAGACCTTTGCCGAGCCCCTGGCGACGAAATAATCTAACCGTCCCAACTTTTAGTGACGGTCCATAGCTCGACCTCACAATGTGTGTAGACAAACACGGACTTGAAAAATGATTGTATGTAACCCTGCCACGATTGGCAGCACATGTGGCTGAAGGATTGCATGGACGAACGATTAGACAGTGAGAGAGCGATTGTCTGATCGGCGCTCACTCCATTTGTTGCCCTCTAATTAACGCGTTTACGGATAAACGAGACATTAGTAATTGCATTGAAAACGGATAAGCGCCTACACAAACTAGGTCTGAAATTCATGAAGCCAATACGCCGATTTCCTTTCAGCATTTATAACACCAGGCGCGTTTGTATTGATGCTAATCGAATTCGTCCAAGACTCACACAAACTGGAGCAAAATTGTCTTCAACGACAAGCACTGCTTTTAATTAGGCCCTAACGATTTCCAATGACCATTGTCAAGAGTCTGGAGATGTGACAAATAAGAAGATGCCCCCATTCTGAAATCCTCCTCTCTGTTTTTTTCTCTTGTTCCAAGATTATTTTACTTTTCCATCTGACTTTCATGTTATTTCTTCAGTTGTTGGTAGCGGCCCTACTTTACTTTAGAACTGTTTTTTTTCTGTCAGTTGCCCCAGTTTTTGTCCCTATTCTTCCGTATCAGTTTCAAACCCAGCTGCTCCAGTATTGGAATGATATTTTTCTCCTTTTTCTCCCGCTTCATATATATATTTTTCTTTTTTTTATTTCGCTTTGCCTTTTAAAACTCCTTTGATGTCTGGTATCTGCGGGAGCGAAGACAATAAAAAAAAAAGTCCCTCCATTTTTACCTGGACTTTGGTTCGAATGCCTCCTGAAGTTTTAGCTTCCTTGCACTCTTTCAACTAATTTCTTTTGTTCGATATAGTTTGCTTTGCTTCTATATTTACCAAATTCAAGGATCCCCAAATCTCAATACGACATCTCCAATACTCATAACATTTTAATGATATCCTGTCGACATTTTCAATATTCCCTTTTCTCTACATTTCGACTCGAGACATACGAAATAGATGGGTGCTACTCGTGCGACTATTGTCCGCCACAAATTCCGTCACAAAATACTAATTGCATAGAATGACATCTGTGTATTTTTTCCTTTTGCGGACACTTAGACTTACATACCATCATAAAACACCAGGTTGCATGCAGCATTCCTTTAACCCTTTATGTGCTGCGGACAATTTACGAGATTCGCTTCTCAGTGGCACCGTTATCTCTCAAATCTGAAATGAGTCAAACCTTCGAAAACACTGTCAAGAATCACTTTCGAGGCTATTTTATTGCATTGTTGAACCATATCAGTACTTTCACTGGTAACCATAAAATACAAAGTACCATACTTTAGAATGACATATATATACGCCCGGGGTAGTTAAGCAGTTACTAAACTGACACAGAAAATAACTTATTTAATTTAAAAATGAGTTTTTCAATTGAAACACAGTTGTAAATTTAACGGCAAAGCAACAAAATCCTTTGAAATTTAAATGCCCCTTAAAATTTTTGCATTATTGCAATCAAAATCATATATGATGCTTTCTATAAATAACTTAACACTTTCGCGACCGCTGACGTAGATTCACGTCATTTGAAAACCTGTAACTCCACCAGTGGGCGTTTCTTTCGCGATTTGTATGTTACTTATTTCTTAAGAATATACCCAATACCCAAATTTCTACAGTCAATTATAATATGGCTACAAATATTTTGATTAGGAAGAATATAATTATAATGTATATCCATTTGTAATATAAATGTGAATATAGGAATTTTTTTTTCTGAAATATTGTAACTTGGGAGAATAACGCCCACAGGCGGACTTTACTGTCAAAAAGACAAAAGTATGCGGTCGTGAGAGTGATAAAATGGATAATATAGCCAATTACCTAATATAAAGACATAGTTTATATATATAAAAAAAAAAAAAAAAAAAATATTTGCTTAATAGTTAAATATCTTAGTTTTTTATTATGTTTGCATGTCACTCTGTGAAATATATAAAGCATTACTAGTTTTGAAATTTTATCTTTCTTGATTTGACTTTTATATAAAAGGCATTTTTATAGGCATTTGTAAAAAAGGTTATGAGAAAAAAATTGTTCTTTTAAGTTAAATGTAGTTTAGAATTACAATTTTCTTTTAAGAATATTTCAAGTTTTGAGATTTTGGCTATTTGCGTCATAATTTCTTTTAAATTATGTTCTTGAAATTGACTTATTTATGAATTTTTAAAGCTTTTAAAAACAAAAGTTGTGTCTGATTTTTTTTTTTTTTTTTAGAAATTTCTGAAGATCAATATTTTATTGTATATGGAAATTAGGGAAATATATTTTTTCTTTTAAAAGTTATCGTGTTCATTAAAATTTATTTTATCGTAATAAAAGTAAAAGCAGTCTAAAAATATTGTATATCTTTTTTAATTTAGTAGCAAATAACATTAATAGTATATGAAAGATAATTTAGTCGTTTAAATTCTTCACACGTCGCGTCGTTAAGTTAAAATTTAAATGTGTAACAAGAAATAATGTACAGACAAATGCTACTTTATGCATATGCTTAAATTTAATTTAAAATTAAAAGAATTTTTACTTCATATAAAAACATTAAATAACATTAATACAATCATAAACTACTTTTGCAAAAATGAGATCATGATATGCATGATATATTTATGAAATTACTTTATTACAGAAAAATATTTAGAAGATTTGAAATGTTCAAATATTTGGTGATGTGTAATTATGGAAACGAAACTGTTTATTCCTCTAACAGCTTAATTTTCTGTTTATTTCGTAGATGGAATATTTCTTCAATTCTTAAAAACTAAATTGTGCATTACACGATACAAGGAAAAAATATTATTCATAATTAAATTTATTGCTTTTTTTTTTTTTTTTTTTTAAGATCTCTTTGATCACACTGTGAAAAAGAATCTGTGGCTGGCATCTAAAAACTAAATTGTGTCTCTAGTAAATATAGTTCCGTATCATCCTTATAAATAGTTCCCTTTGCCAGCGAGTTCTAAAAACCTATATAATAATTCTAGATCTTTTCACCTATACAGTTCCCGCCGCTTATTAAAATCACATTCGTCCTGAGCCAAAGTGATTTTATTAAGCGGCTGATTTTTATATCCGGCAAACGCTCCTGCACTTAAGGAAAAGGTATTACTTTCCTGAATTTGGAAATAAATTTCGAAATGTAAGGAATAATGGAATTAGTAAACAATATTAATTAATTTTTGATCGATAATTAATTAATTGTTCCTTCGATATAAGTAAATTAAACGCATTCCAAGTTACTATGAGCTTTCTCTTGAGGAAAATCATCATTACTTTACCAAAAGTTCACGCTTTTCTTGTAAATTTAAGATCTTCCCGCTTAAACTTCTTGATTTATAGTTATTTCAAAATAAGAACTAGAAATTATCTTTTAATAATTAAAAATTATTTATATATATATCACTTGAAAATCAAATCAAATTTGTAACTTATTATTGCGCTTTGATAAATACGTTCCTTGAAATTGTTACCGAGATAAGTTATGGGGCGTGTTTAATTTGTAATTATGCTGCAAGTGTAAAATTTTCGACAATGAGCGATAACGGAGGGATTGTCGTGCTTTAATTTCTTTTTTTATTAAAAAAAAAAAAAAAAAAAAACTCATTGTAATTAAATTTTTTTAGTGTGCGTAAAGGATATTTTTGTCTGCTGAGGAGATATTTTTGAGTTTATTAACCAGCGATGCTGATTTTATTATGCGGCGACTTTAAAAGTAGTTTATATCGATTTGATTCCGGTCCTGGAAAATTGATCAGATTAAGCGGCTGATTTTATTAGCCAGTGAATATATTAAGCGGCGATTACTGTATTACCGTGGTGAAACCTATTTAAAAATCTCTGCAAATAAATGTATAAAGCATTACAAACTCAAAAGACGAGTTTTAGTAATTATAATCTTTGGATTATGACCATATTCTAGGAAATCATGTAAAAATTTCTTGCAATGGAAAAGATTCGTAATCTCCACATTATTCATAACATTGTTTCACCGTCTAGAAAAGCATAGACTAGAAATTCTCGATCATTTCGTCTATGCAGGTTACTTGTTTACCTGATACGCATTTTTATATTTATTTATTTATTTTTTATCACACAACAACTGTGGAAGAAAATCATATTTATTGAAATTTTATTTTTCCGACTAAGTGAAAATGATGCCTAGACCGGGAGTCGAACCCCGGATCTTTGACTTACAAGGTCAAGGTTCTACCAATTGAACTATCCAGGCCGACAATTCAGTCGGCATTACTCACTCAGACAACCTTTAGGCAGAAAATTCTAGTCTATCATATAGATAAATCGACAGAAAAAATTGCATTTCTAAAATTGTATTTTTTTCTCCCATTGTTTAATGGTGTTTTCCTTTACCTGCGGCTTATTTCTGTCGAGCTATCTATATGATAGACCAGATATTTCTGCCTAAAGGTTGTCTGAGTGAATAATGCCGACTGGGTTGTCGGCCTGGATAGCTCAATTGGTAGAGCCTTGACCTTGTAAGTCAAAGACCCGAGGTTCGACTCCCGGTCCAGGAATTATTTTCACTCAGTCGGAAAAATAAAATTTCAATAAACCGATACGCATAGTTCGTAACTCTTTATTTTTATTTTAGTGTTTTAGAAGATAACTACTTATTCATACTTGATACAGACGGTAAACTTCTTTTCTCATTGGATCTTCATAATTTAAATAACATAAATAAAAACTTAAATTATTTTTATTAAAATGAAGTCATGATACGTGTGATATATTTATGAAATTACTTTATTACAGGAAAATTAGAAAATAAAATTATCAGCGTCTTTGTTCTGTTCCGATTTTATTCATAATTTATATATGGCACCTCCAACGTGATCTGGTGTTATCTCTTTTTTCTATCGGCGAAATTATGTCAGGACAGTCAAAAGGCGTATATATTACTTTTTTTATTTAATTTATCTAGGAGTCATTTTTATAATATAATGCTGAAATTTTGTACATGTCATAATTAATGTACTGGAAACATTTATTAAGAATTTTTTTAACAAGAAGTAGTAGACTATTAAAAATTACGTTCCGCATTACAGCAAATAATAGTGCCTATTAAAGCTAACTTAACTGCAACTAATAATTTGGTTTTATATTTAACTGTTATAGTAGTGTTAATTTCTAAAACAGCAAAACTAAAATTTTGGAATTTGGCACCAAATTTCTAAAAATATTGTTTACATGTAAATTAGAGCCAAACTTGTGTTGTATTTCACCAGTTGTTTCGTAAGATGTAGCGTCCAAAAAAGTAACATACAGGCAAACACTCAGACAAACATACAGATATTTTCTAAAGTGGTCTAGTCGTGCTGATGACTTCTCAAAACGGACAAAACTATCGAAAACTCGCATTCCAAAATTTTCTCAATGTAACAATTCCTTATTATTTTTCTAGGGAAAACAATTAAAAAGAAATTAAAACTATACTCACCATATGGGAATTCATTTGCATCAGATTTTATTATAAAGATAAAAGCTTAAAAATCTAGCGTATATAAAACAGATAACATAAATATGTTACAAAATTTAACTATATATAATATATTTAAAAAAAATTGTAATAGAGCACTCATATATATATATATATATATATAATAAAATAAATAAAAAATAATCATTCACTTACCAGAAGAAAAAAAAAAAAAAGTGCCCATTTTCGTCAGCATAGATTCGAACACTATTTTATTAACTCTTTTTCTTGTTAGTTTGTCCATTACAAAACTTGCAATCGATTTATAACTAACTTCCCGACTCTCTAGACGTTTGAACCTTTTAGAGTAGCTCAGAACACGATCATAAAGCGTTCTTTTAATACTTTTATTCAATTAATAAATGTTTGAAAATTTCTTATAATTGCTCTCTTTATAACGCATTTGATCATTTTCTTTCAAGTTGATGGGATAATGCATCAAAAAAAAAAATATATATATATATATATTAATACGTATAAAAATTATATTTATATTATTTATTAATACGTAGAATTGTCAATTTTATATGATTAAACAGAAAATTTTAAAACGTGATATATAAAAAAGTCCTTTAATCTCGTAATTATATTGTAATTAGCTGCTATGTTTCATTATTTTATTAGCACTAATTACTAAGCTAGTAGCACCGAAATGGTGACTTTCAGTTTGAAATTTAAAAGAACTATTAAATTGCACTAAATCTGCAAATTATAGCTGGATTCAGTCTTTTTTTTTTTTTTTTTTTTTTTTTTTTTTTTTAACTGTGAATATATAATATTTCTCGTTATACACTAAGAATATATAATAAATAATTATACATTTATTTATTTATTTTATTTATTTATTTATTTATTTATTTTTTTTAAAGATATATTCATTATAAAACTAGAAAGATCCATCAGAGTTTATTCTATAACATATTTTATTTTTTTTCTTTTAAAACATACAGGCAACGATGAATAACTTTTTATTAAATATTTAACGCATTTTAAAAGATGAAAGTAGTGTCTTTTATAATTTTAATTTCAAATAAATGTTTCATTTAAATGGATGCTGCGAGATTTCAAGAAAAAGAAAATATCATTTAAAGTGAAATATAATATAAAGCTGAATATTTTATTATTAAGATACTTAAATTTCTATTTTATGAAAAAAAAAAAAAAAATAATAATAATAATGTGCACAGATATTTTAAGATAGTTTTTTTTTTTTTTTTTTTTTTTTTTTACAAATGGAAGAAAATTCCAAGGAACCTTTTAAGAAGTATAAGCTTTCCCTGGTAATATATTATGTCAATATTAGGAAAAGAATAATAATATAATATATAAGAAAATTTAGTTTAATTACCTTCGATTTTTTTTAATCGACAGATAAACGTAAAAGTCTAACAACTGAAGTGGTGAAGCAAAGTCATCCTTTAAAAATAATAATTAAGAGTATAATCATTTTTAAATCTATGTAAGAATATGGATGTAAATATATCACGTCTAAAAAGAAGTAAAACAATTATAAATACATTTAACTGTATATTTCTAACAAAAGTGAGTTAGTATTAAGTTAAAAATCCTAAAATAATTAATTCTCTTTCATTTATTATCTTTTTAAACAGTTAGACGTCTCCATTTATTCGGTGTCTAAAGTCTTTCAAAAGAGTATTTTAAAATTTTTAATTTTGATTTAAATTTTATTATTTACATTTGTGTGGAATAAAAAAATAAATTAAAGTAAATTGTAAAAAGAAAAAAAAAAGGTTTCTTTCATAAGATTGGAAGGAATGAAAGAATTAGAATGCTTTTCCCATGAATTTTTAAAATTACGTTTATAAAATTTTAATTCCTGTTTATAAATATTTAAAGTTATTTTTGCTAGATTGAAGTCTTACATCTTTTTATTCGATTTACAGATTTTTAATTATACGTCTTTGAACCTAATAACAGTAAGGGGAAAAAAATGTTTTAATTCGTCAGAGATTATCTTGCTCATTTTACTTTATATTAATATGATAAAAGGAAAAATAATATATATATATAATCCTTTTATTAAGTAATTAAGTACATTAGTTACTAAATTCTTTATCTTATACAATATTTAGTTATAAAAAAGTTATTCTACAGAGAAAAAAAAAAAAAAAAGAAAAAAAAAAAAAAGAATTCAACATCTAAAATTTTCAAAAGACAATTTAACGATAGGATCTTTAAAAATATTCAATAATGAGTTATAGTATAAATAATATAATAAATAATTATATGTTATACAGACTAACTTCCATATGTTTTGTAAACGCTGATGTGGCAGTCATCACTGCATAAAACCAACATCGGCGCGCAGCTATGGATCAGTCTATTTGTTTTTAGGTTAAAGTGTTTAAGAAAATACGCTAGTCATTTGCTAAAGTTTAAGACCAGTAACCGTATTTTAACACATTGATCATTTGCTCAGATTATTGCGTCATTTCATGTGCTGATTGCATCAGACGCATTCTGCTGCTATAAATAGAAGTGCCCGGCACGTTTATCGTCAGTTGTTTATTGGATTTTGTTGTACACAGGCTGCTGTGTAATTATTGTAATGGGTAAAAAACCTTCACTTATTGTTACAAAAAGATCCGCAATATTGACCCTGCATAAAATTGGATTTTATGAACGTCAAACAAGTTCGAGGGGAAATGTGAGCAAGACAGCTGTGCATCAAACGATTAACAAATTTAAAATTTCGGGAAAATTTGTGGACTTTAAGAGTATTTTGTTTTTCATACTTGGAGTAATTCGAGGTTTTCTTGCAGGTTTATGGCACGATAAACCAAAATCTTTGGCTAAACGTCTGGAAATAGTACTCAAACTGAAGTTGGTGCCTTTTGCAGCCAGAAAATGTCTAATCGTATTGCATGAGGTTCTTGGATCTCGTACGACCATCCTTATCACATGGTCATCACGTGCAGTGCTGCCAGATTTGAGGGAAATTTTTATTCAACAGCCACCGTTAAATTTTACTTTTAACAATTACCTAATCACATCGAAAATTTCTTTAAAAGATGTTTCGAAACTATTAACAAACAGTTTCAATTAAAATTTAGTGGTGGCTGTTAAATAAAAATTTCCCTCAATCTGGCAGCACTGATCACGTGCACTCGTTTTTCTGGGTCGACCATTTCTCTTAAGGTCCACAAAATTTCTCGAAATTTTGAATTCACTAACAGTTTTATGCACAGCTGTCTTGCTCACATTTACCCTAGAACATATTTGACATTCAGAAAATTCAGTTTTATACAGGGTCAATATTTCTGACCTTTTGTAACAGTCATTACAATAATTACACAACAGCACTGTCTACGACAAAATCCAATGAACAACTGGCGATAAACGTGCTGGGCACCTTTATTTATAGCAGTACAAAGCATCTCATGCATTCAGAACGTGAGATGACGATATAATCTGCGCAAATGATGCAATGTTTTAAAATACTGAAAATCGGCTACTGGTCTTAAACTTTTGCAAATGTTACCCTGTTAAAAGTTACATTAAAAATATTTTATATTAGATGTATTTAAATAAAAACTGATAGAAATGCGTTCTTTAATGTCATATGTAATTTAAAATCAAAATTTTTCCGCAGTAAGATTGAAATAGCTTAAAGGAATAGGTCGTTTTCCCATGAATTTTTAAAGATCAAATTCATAAAATTTTCATTCGAGTTTATAAATTTTTAAAGCAGTTTTTCCTGGAAGTAAAAGTTCTATCTCATAAAAATGGATGCAGAAATTTTTTGAAATACGTACTTTTAGAAAGATAGATATGTAATTCTTAAATGAGTGAAAACACAAAGTAATTTATCTCGTAAAAGGTATTTCGTTCAGATAATTTTATCCTAATGTAATAAAATGAAAATTAACTTTTTTTTTTCTTTTTAGTTAATATGCGTAATTGTATAACTTATAAGAGTCATTTTTTTACACTTATTCTCTTAGTTATTCGCTTAGTTAAAGATAACATTCATGAAATTTTCATTCGAGTTTATAAATTTTTAAAGCAGTTTTTCCTGGAAGTAAAAGTTCTATCTCATAAAAATGGATGTAGAAATTTTTTGAAATACGTACTTTTAGAAAGATAGATATGTTATTCTTAAATGAGTGAAAACACAAAAAGTATTTTATCTCGTAAAAGTTATTTCGTTCATGTAACTTTATCCTAATGTAATAAAATTAAAATTAACTTTTTTTTTTCTTTTCAGTTACAGTGTGTAATTGTATAACAGATAAGCGTAATTTTTTTTAACCTTCATAGGGTGTTCGGGTCTTTTTTGACCCAAATCGAATTTATTTCGCAGATATTTCCAACATTTTTGGGAATTTTTAAAAAATACTTTGTTACTTTGATTTTAAGGCTGCAGTGAATACGCACGTACTTTTTTTTAATTTTTCAACTGGTAGTTTTTTCGTAGTAAAAATAGTAACACATAAGTTGTTCGGGTCTTTTTTGACCCGAATGGACTGTTTACGGTAAAGCAATGATAGCGCTATACCTTTCAATAAATTATTCAATTATTATTGCTGTGAGAATGTATTTGTCTCCTCGCTCTTATCTAGTACGTATTTTTCGTTATCCGTAGCCACAATAGATGGCGCTACTAGATAGATACTACATCAGTAACTGTAAGTTTCAGAGAGCGGCATTTTTTCCCGCACTTTCTTTCCTGCTTCCGTATAGTACGTTGTTCTTTTCATAGTTCATTTTGTTGCGCATTTTGTTAGACACACAGTAAAGTCTATGATATGGCCAATCGTGGACTTACTAAAGAAGAAATAGATGAGTTATGGCTTGCGATGTCAGACGAAGAAGAAGTTGTTTCAGAAATTGAAGATTATGTTTCGGAAAGCGAAGAGACATCCGATAACGACACAGATGAAGAATCTGATCAGTCGATAATTCAGACGGAAACTTTAGTTAGCAAAGATGGTAAAATTGAGTGGAAATCTGAACCACAAGCTTTAGGTGGTAGGCGTAAAGCAGAAAATATTTTGAATATGACTCCAGGTCCTACGAAGTATGCTACGTCTAGAATTCAAGATGAATACTCTGCATTTATGTTGTTTTTCCCACCATCAATAGTTAATATTATACTAAAAAATAGTAACATAGAAGGAAAAAATTTATTTGGTGACCGATGGAAGAATTTAAATAACTCTGACTTGGAAGCCTTTATTGGCTTGTTGCTGCTGTCTGGTGTATATAAATCTCGTAATGAGTCCACAGAGAGTCTGTGGGATGCCACAACGGGACGGAGTATATTCAGGGCTACTATGTCCTTAGAAAAATTCAAACTGATATCGAAGGTTCTTCGATTTGATGATAAACAGACCCGACAAAGAAGAAGGGAAACTGACAAATTCGCAGCCATAAGAGAGCTTTGGGACAAGTGGGTGGAAATATTGCCAATGTTGTATAATCCCGAGATGTACGTTACTGTGGATGAGCAGCTAGTTGCTTTCCGTGGAAAGTGCCCATTTCGTCAGTACATGCCCAGCAAACCAGCCAAGTACGGCATAAAATTTTGGTTACTTTGCGATAACGCTACCAGTTATGTTTGGAATATACAACCGTACCTTGGAAAGAATCCTGGTTCTGCATCAGAAGAAAACCAAGGTCTCAGGGTTGTTAACGATCTTGTTCAAGGCTTGAAAGGTCACAATGTAACTTGTGATAACTTTTTCACGTCTTATGACCTTGGACAGCTTCTTCTGAAAAAAAAAACTGACAATGATTGGAACAATCAGAAAAAATAAGACAACAATTCCTCCTCAGTTGCTTCTAAAAAAGGCTCCAATGTACTCCTCAAAATTTGCGTTCACGAAGGACATGACTCTAGTATCGCACGTCCCGAAGAGAGGCAAGTGCGTAGTCCTCCAAAGCACTCTTCATCACGACAAGAAGCTTGCTGACACAGATACAAAGAAACCTGAAATCATTCTGGATTATAACAGCACAAAAGGAGGAGTAGATACGTTAGATAAACTAGTATCTAACTATTCTTGTCGGAGGAAGACCAACAGGTGGCCCATCATTGTTTTTTCCAATATCTTAGATATTTTTGCATATAATGCATTCGTACTCTTCATAAAAGTCAATCCAATATGGAAGATGAATTCATTTCACAAAAGGAGGCTCTTCATTGAAAAGCTCGGCATGACTTTGGTTACTCAACAAATCGAAAAACGAAAACATCTGCCCAGAGCAAGAGCTGCCCGAGAATTAGCGATGAGTATTCAAAATTCAGAACGGACTGAACTCGCTCCTGAACTATCAGGAAGTTTATCAACTACCAATAAAAGGGGAAGATGCCACTTGTGCACACGGACTGATAACAAAAGTTCTGTAAAATGTTTCAAATGTGAACATTTCACTTGTAAGAAACATTTCATTCAAGTGTGCAACAATTGTGTATAAAAGGTAATCTCTTTTCTATATTGTTCTATTTTTTCAGTATTTCCTACACATAATTTTCTAGTATATTCCTGTTATACAAATTGAGAAATGTGTAGATTAAAAGATAAATAAATAATTGCATATCCATATTTAGAATTTTTTTTTTCAAATATTATGATGCAAATTCAACTTTTCAAAAAAGCAGTTGTTTGTCCCCTAAAGGGTTAAGCTATATAAAAATACAGAAAAGGGTAAAAAAATGATAATTACATAAAAAAATTGTATTTCCATTTTTATAATAGAAAATTTTCAAAAATTCTGTGGAAAATTTAACATTTCAAAAAAGAAATTCCTTGAACTGCAAAGGGTTAAATTATCATTTGATCTACCATTTTCTATAATTTTGTATAACTACTTAATTATCTACATTACCAATATTCATAACAAGTGCCTAGAATTCGAAAAAATTGAAAATTATAATATGGGTCTTTTTTGACCCGAACACCTTAGGTGTATGCTACATTGGAACACCGTATGAAGGTTAAAACTTATTCGCTTAGTTATTTCATAAATTTTTAATGCTTGCCCAACTGTTGTCTTGCCTTTTCATCTAGTCATATGTTTTAAATTAGCCAAAGTTTTAAACCGTTTTAATATTTGTGTTATTTTCGTGTAACAAATGCCATATGTCTTAGATCAAACGAAAATAAATATTAAATGTCGTTTACGTAAACATTCTCGGTATGTTACTAAGCAAGAAATTTTTAAATCTTCTATTGCGAAGCATAGTTGAAAATCTTAAAATACTTTTAAATTTCAGCGAGCCAAAATTATCTTTAAAACCAAACGCGTTTCCGAGTTAGATTTCTTGCAAAATTCAATTATCTAAATCGTGATAAAAGTGTTAATGAAAAATCAGATTCCACTTTTCCGTCTACAGTTTGTAAAAAATTGTTTAATTTCATTAAATAATTCCATTTGTTATTATTAATATTATTAATATTGTTGTTGTTGTTGTAAGTAAAAAAAAAAAAAACCTCTATTTTTTCTTTCTTTTTAAAATACTTCCCGAACAAATATATGTAAGAAAAGCATCCGACTGTAAGATTTCGGTGTTTGCATACGTTTTGAGGCCCCATGAGTTTATTTTTTACTATTTTCACGGTGATGTATGTATGTGTGCGAGTCAACACGATAGCGCTTAAACGCTTTGTTTCAATGAGCTGAAGGTTAGGACGTAGTATATAGGACACCATAGCACGTACCTTATTAATTTTGGTGAATCTAGGACTTATAGTTTTTTTTTACAGGGACAAAAACAAAATTCTTTATCATTATGGCCTATGGGCCCAAATTTTTTAAAGTGCGATAGCATCTAAATGCCTTATTCATCTGAGCTAAAAATTTATACATGTGTTATAAATCACCATCATACGAAGTGTATACATTTTAGTGAATCACACTTTTCTTTTACAAGGACACAAAGAAAAATTCTTTATCATTATGGTCTATGGGCCCAAGTATTTTAAAGCTTGATAGCGTTTAAACGACTAATTCGATTCAGCTGAAAATTTATACACATATTATAGGTCACAGTCGCACGAAATTTATAGATTTTCGCGAATCTAGCACTCATAGTTATTTACAGGAACACAAATAAATATTCTATATCTTTATGATCTATGGGCTCAAATTATTAGAAATGCAATAGTGTATTTTTAAACAATTGGAAAAAATACTGAAACCCCCTATTATATTTTTCACTTTTGTTTATATAACGACTTGTATTATTATTATAATTTATAATAATAAGACTATATTTATACAATCTTAAATATTTTAATGTTGGGAAAGTCGAGTGGAATCACCCCAGATTTTTTCTTTTGTATTTTTTTCTCTCTTCTCCATGTTTTTCGGTTGTATCCCCTTCTAATTGATCATTTCATTTTGCTATTCTATTGACTAACTTTGTTGTTCCTCTCCCTTAAGTTTTTCCTGCTTTCAGCCTTACTTGGAAGTTAATCTCAAAATTATGTGCATGAAAACCATGTATAAACAATGATTTTGTTTATTTTTATTTTTATTTTTATTTTAAAAAATAGCATATGTTTACAATTGTTTTATGTAAAATACACGGTACAAAACAAAATGGGTAAATAAATAACCTGGTGTGTCATTCACACGGCTGTCTCTTACTTTGCACTTCAGTTATATAAAAATAGATTATAGATTAAGGGATAAAATAACAAGAATTGTATACTAACTTAATTCTGTGTAAAAGGGGTCTGATGACCCCTTAAACCCCCGTTTATATATAGTAAATACTTTATACAACAATCATTCAAGACTGTTAGGTAATTTTAGGTGACAGTAATAACAGACATACACAAAGATTAATCGTTATAAAATTTGATTTTGCATTCAGGTAACCTCAAACAGCGTAAATATATAAAAAACAAACATCGAAAATTTAACTTCAAAAATACGTTATTTCCGTATGGGTATGATTAATTAATTTTCATTACTGAGCAGTTTTCCTGGATATGGTAAAATATCATAAAACACTTCCACCTACCAATAACATTCAATAGCAAAAATGCATTTCTTTACTTATTGGTAAACCAGTATGTTATCTATAAATTATGATCACACCACATTGTGTACTTAAATATAGTCCTATCATAATAACACACAGAACGAATGGAAATGCATTTCCAGTAATTTCCAAACATTGTCGCTCTATATTGTAGTTCTTTTGTGTATCCATGTAAACAAATGGTAAATGATTATCATACTATATTCTACAGGAAACATTCTTTTACGCATATAACATAGTTGAAAACATTTTAATTTATTTATTCCGGAGTATTCTTAACCCCGTCTTTTATCCGAATTACTTTATTTATAAAATATTTTTGTACAATGCATAATTATTGGGTGAGTGCAAAAGTTCTACCCGTTTTTATTGCCCATAAAGAAAAACAAATAAACGCAAAATGAGAATAACAGTACCTATTATTCTGCATAATCCCCGTTGCTATCTATGACCCCTTGCCATCTTTCTGGGAAGAGATAGATGAATACCACGACTGTGAATTCCTTGGACGGCAGTTTTCACGGCATCAAACTCATTAAAGATTTTCTGACTGAAGTAATTCTTGAACGTACGAAATAGTTGATAGTCAGTTGGTGCCAAGTCAGGAGAATTGGGAGGGTAGGGTAAAACCTCCCAACCAAAGGCCAGTAACTTTTGGCGAGTGATGACAGCAGCATGTGGCCTGGCGCTACTGTGATGAAGAATAACACCGCGACGATTGATGAGACCTGGCCACTTTGCTACCAAATTTGAATGCAACCTGTCTAACTGTAGAGCGTAGAAGTCAGCATTGATGGTTTGGTTGAGTGGCAGGACCTCCCAGCGAATTATTCCCAGTACATTCCACCACACACTCAATAACACCTTCTTGGAATGAAGTTCAGTTTTTGAAGTCGATGCAGGCGGATCAGAAGGGCGACACACAGTCCTACGACTCTTTCCATTACGGTACATAACCCACTTCTCGTCTCCTGTCACAATTCGTGTCAAGAATGGGTCATTTTTGTTCCGGGAAAACAACGAAATACAGGTGGTAATTCAATCATCCCGTTGATTAGCTGTCAGGTTATGTGGAACCCAACTATCCATCTTTCTCGTAAAACTCAACCAGTCGTCTCTCGACCGTTGTCCGGTGTACGTTGAAGGTCTCCGCTAATTCTTGCACGGTTGGGTTCGGGTTGTTCCTTATGGCTTGGTCAATAACGTCGCGTCGTCTCCAACGTGTGATGGCCGTCCACTCCTAGCCTGATCGTGGCTGCTTCTGTCTCCTTTCCTAAATTTGCGAAACCATCGACGACATTTGCTTTCGTCTATTGCCTCCTCCCCAAAAACTTGACAAACATTGCGACATGCTGTGACTGTCGTACTCTTTTTATCGAATTCGTATAACAAGCAATGTCTTATATGCTCCTTCTCGCTTTCCATGTTACACCCTCTGATATTTTTTTTAGATGATTAACTTTGTGAGACACGATGCAGTTATATGTGAAGCACCCACACGTTTTATTGGAGGACGATTTACGTCATTGTAATGTCATGTGTGACGTCAATTCTATTGCAAATTTGCATATCCAAAATTGGGTAGAACTTTTGATCTGACCCAATACTATAAAATGAGAAAAAATACTTTTAAGAAAAACGTGGTATGAAATAAAACAAAAAACATGACTTTCGGAATCAAGAAAACTCAAAACGTATAAATATAGCAAAAACACAAATTCGAAAATTTGCCCCCAAAATAATACTTCCTATACAATATATATAGCAAAATAAAAGTAAAAAAAAAAAAAAAAAAAAGAAAAAAAAAAAAAAAAAACATCAGGGTGGTTAAGCAAAATATTTGCTAAAACGTATTTATCTGAATTTTTAACCCCCGTCTAAAGAAATATGATAGTTTTATAATTTTGTGGCATTTCTCTGTTTCTGGTTGTGTATTTCTGAGGCATAGTAGCCTCAAAATAAATGCCATTATTTCAATGCTTTTTGGAGGGAGAGGGGGGGAAATAAGAAAAAAAAATGTTTTTTTTTTTATTATTATTATTGAATTAAAATGTGACAATTTTTTTTCTGGTTCTAATGAATTAGTCTTTTAACGCTTACAAGCTGATAATTTTTTTAAATTTTCGTATCATGTTAGATAAAACCTACAAGATTTATATTAATTTGATTTTTCACCATATAAATCATGTTAGATTATATGTCTCGTGATTTTATAGTAATGATGATAATAATGCTTGTAAAGATTTTTTCTATGATTATTTAAAATGTATTTTTTTTTCCCTGACATATTTAAATTAATATTTTTACATTTGCTAGCTGTCAATCTTCAAATTTACAACTCATGTTAGATGGTAAAATATTAGATGATGTTTATTATTGTTATTATTATCATTATCTATATATATATAAATGAATGTTTGTCTGTATGTTATTTATAAAATCGTAAACGGCTTGACCGATTTCGATCATTCTTTTTTTTGTTTTTTTCCTTATAGGTCAGGGATGGTTTAGAAAAAAAAAATTGGAAAAATCTTTAAAATTAATTAAAATATGAAAATAATAAACTTATTGACTTATATTGACTTAATATAAGCCATTTAAATTTTTAATTGTTGCCAAAAAAAGTTTATGAGATATATTTATTTATTGTTTTCAGCATAAAATGAAATATGTTTTCATGCGAAAAATAAGAAATTACTAAATGTTAAATTGGTCGATGAGAAAATGACACATTACAATTTTTAAATAAAATAGTAATATTACAAATCTAACATATTTCTTCTGAATTTTATTTCACAGCATTTTTTTTATATACCTCAACTTCAGATTTTTTTTTTTAGTATGGCGGATGAAACACGCTTGGCATAAAAGTTAATTCAGCATTATGGTAAAGGTATTTTCTTATTGATAATTCTTGACAATTTTTTATAATTTTGATGCTGAAATAGATCGGACATTTTTCGCCAAGGAAAAGATAGAAAGAAATACGCAAGGGAAGTGATGACGTCACTGGCCGTTCGTGGATGCAAGAAAAATATTTCCTATGTTAAACGCCCATTGGGTTTTTTGTAAAAAATTATTAAAAATCGAGGAAAAATATTTCCCGATTTTATTCCGCATATTTAGGTATAGATATGTATTAGTTATCATGTCCACGCATTAGATTAAATTATTTTTGTTGTAAAATTGACAAAATTTGAATTTTTAATTTCAAAACTCTAGAAAAAAAAATCGCAAACTTCCATATTCGATTGAAAACACAAACATTTATTTTACATGATATTAACACAATAAATATCCAACTAATATACTGATTAAAAGGGAAATGATAAATATTCTATCATAATTTGAAGTCAAATTTGTTTTCAAATGTCTAAATAAAGTATCTGATATAAGATACTAATATGTTGTAGCGAAATAGATTTGATATCGGTCATCCTTGGTAGAAAAATAAAATATCGCCAAATTATTTGGCGAACATAATTTAATTCCTTTCAAAAATCATGGTTATTTTAACATCTTATTTTAAGACAGTAATGAATAATATGAAACAATATTTCGTACAATGCATATTACGAAAATATACATCTGGCATGTATATTTTCGTATTACGTTTTTGATCACCAAATACAATAAGCGCCAAGAACGACAGAGTTTTGAAATTTAAAATTAAAATTTTGTCAATTTGACAGCAAAATAACTCAATCTAACACATGCACATGATAACTAATACATATGTGTACCCAAATATGGGGATTAAAATCAGGAAATAATTTTCTTCGATTTTTAATCATTTTTTACAAAAAATCCAATGGGCGATTGACATAGGAAATCATTTTCTTGCATCCACGGACGGTCAGTGACGTCACACTTCGCTTGCGTATAGGAACAATAATCGCATAAAGTATATTTTGGTCTAAAACGGCAACAAAAATTTAAAAGTCGCCAAGGGCATTAAGGCTGTACCATGATCAAGTTTACATACTAATTTATTTATTTTTCTATATACCAACTACTATTAACTAAGCATGAAGTATATATAACCACAAAATAATAATTGTCTCATGCGGTAGAAGTTGCCGATCATAGCATATTGTAATATTATATGTGGCTTGAAATTGCTGTCATACTATGGTTGATTGATTAAATCAAATAAATATAGGAAATAACTTGAGAGCAAATATTATGTACATCACATATAATGTTGTTCATATGTAACTGGGATTCAGGTATAAAAGAGTTACTTCAAATTTTTCGATACTGTCCGTATCGAAACTGTTATGTATGGAAGCAACCAAATGGAAGCCCACGGGTAAGCCATTGTCGCAGGCAATAGGGACAGGCACCGGAGATTGCAAGGACGAACAAGGCGCTGCCTAAGGCAGCGGGAACACAAAGCAAGCTTTTGACCGATTTCAGTTTTTTTTTTTTTTTTTAATTATAAAGCATATAGAAAAGAGTTTGCCAGCGAAGCGGGCAAAGCCGTCCAAAATTGTTTAAGAACTAAAATATTATTCAACAATTCGCCGAGAAATGAAAAAAAAAAAAAAAAAAAAAAAAAAAAAAATCATTTATTTGTAAAAAAAAAAAAAAAAAAAAAAAAAAAAAAAAAAAAATTAAAAATTTGAAACTCAAAATAATATATGAATTTCACCACATAGTTAAAATTTTAATTAACCAGTCACCAAATTTTTACCAGATTAATATTGTGCAATAGTGAACTAAAATCATACAAAGAAAGGTTTCGAAATAAAATTCATAATTGACGACCCAGTTTTTATACTTCCACAACGCAGTACTGTTTTAGTACAGTATCCCTATGGACGAATTTTAAATTTTTATCGCCATGTTGGCGATAACTTTTTATTTATTTATTTTGGCATTTTATTTTGGCTTTCAATGAGTTACAAATTTTTTTGAGTGTACTTTATCAGACTCTGTTTTGCACAGCACCACAATGATAAGGTTTCATTTCATTACATATTATGATCAAACCGTCAGTTCCCACACATACACATCAAAATTTCCACGTGAACGAAGTCGCGGGTAACAGCTAGTTATTTATATGCCAAATTGTACGGTTTTTTAACACCACTATTTCTTTGTAAAAAAATTATCCATGTTTAATCACGCAGAAAACTGCTAATTTTTTTAAAAATATTCTTTTAAAATTTTCCGGTAGTAAAAAATCGTAAAAGAGAGCGGCTATGTTATAATTGTTATAGGAAAAATCTGCTAATTACACCGATTAAATAACTGAATTTGAAAAAAAAACAAAATAGAAGCTCTCTAAAAATAGAGATTATGAGTCTACAGTCAAAAATCCCTAAATCTTTTTAAAAATTAATGATTCTACAGAAAAATAATATATACTTAAATGTAAAACTTGCCCTACAATGACAGTTAATAATTGATTGCAGCTCGGTTAGATAACAGAAAACTTGTATTACATACCCAAAGATTTTTTTTTCTTTTTAATCTACGAAAAGTTACTGTAAAATTGCATCCCACATCGTTGAAAGATCCCTTTTTTTTATGTACTCAGATAAAATCTATAACATTGTAACAGATTTTATCTAGTGGTTACACACCTCTTCTGTTTGGCATACAGAAATCTTTACAGAAAACAACACGATTGGGATGTGCTAATTAAAAACTTGAAAAATATGGGATTTCGTGGAAGTAAGCTAACATCGATTTCTATTGCGTGGGGGGCAGTGGTTCAATCGTGGATGTTAAATCAAGTGAAATTGTTCAATGAGAAGCAACACATAAAATATTCGTACAGAGCAGATTTCTTCCGCAGTGCACACTATTAAAAAAGAAAAAATAAATAAATAAAACCTCTCATTAAACAAATTCATCCGCTTTACCATCCACGATTGAACCAGAATCCAGCACATAATAGTGTTACCTCGGTGTTACATCACTGCCATGAAATCCCATGTTTTTCAAGTTTTACGTGGCACATACCAATAGTTCTTTGACACAAAGGTTTCTGTATGCAAAACACAAAAGTTATGTAACCACCAGATAAAATCTGTTACAGTGTTTATAGATTTTACCTGGGTACAGAAAAATAAAAAAGGATCTTTAGACAAAGTGGGATGTAATTTTACAGTAATTTTTAGTAGATTAAAGATAAAAAGAAATTTTCTACTTTCTAACAGATTTTTTTTGCTGTGTAGCTATAAGATTGTTATTAAAACAAAGAAAATCTTTATTATTTGTAAATTCTCAAAATAGTGAAATTTAAAACCCGAATAAACTACTACGTGAGAAACATCAAAAGAAAAATATTTGCGATGCATACAGCTGTTTCGATAGCCTTAAGCGTACCATCTTCAGTGCAAAAAGAAAAAGAAAAGATTCTTTTTGCACTGAAGACGGTACGCTTAAGGCTACCGAAACAGCTGTATGCATAGCAAATATTTTCTTTTGGCGTTTCTGATGTAGTAATTTATTCGGGTTTTAATATTCCAACGCCAAGTCTCCTATTATTATAGTGAAATTTAGTTAGACAAAAATCTCGCAAAAGAGACAAAAAGGAAAGAAAAAATATTCTAGCTCATAATTCGTAATTTTAAACGAATACCAGGTATGTTAAAATAAATTCATTTCAGCAAGTTTTTTAAAACTGATTTTACACTAATGAAAAAGAACATAAACTATATTCTTTGATATTTAGTTTGCATATTGCCATCACATTTATAGAAAGCTTTTTTTTTTTCATCTTTTATTAACAGTTTTAATCTTCTATATCCCTCAAAAGTTAATACTCTATTTAAAATTCAAAATTTACGATACGTTAATGTGCTTTTTATATACTTTTACAGAAAAAAATGTAATTTAAAATAATCTTTTATTAAATAGGATTAAAACTACAAAAAAATGCTTTTACTTTTTATCGAATACCTGAACTTAATTATGACGAAATATTTGTCCTTAATTTAGAACTATTAAATAGTCCATTTTTAAAAGTAAAATTCTTATAAGACGGTTTATAAGTCAAAGTAGAACTTAAAATTAATACTGCTTTGATAAGATCTTCATATGTTGGATGACATAGAAAAAGGAGAAAAATATGTTTTATGATAATCTGAAAATCCTTTCATATATATTAGAGTTACAAATCATACAGGATATTCCATACAGCATTAAATAAAATATGATTTTTAATTTTAAAATGCTGTTATAAAAGCTATTAAAAACCTAATACCACAAAAAATAAATTATACTACAGTAAATAAGATTTGCATTACTGAATAATGTTTGCTATTAATCATGAATAATGTGAGTTTCGAATTATTAAAGTAGTACATAAAAAAAAAAAAAAAAAAAAAAAAATAGATTTAAAAAGAAAAAAAAAGTCTTAATTATTTATCGAGAAACAACATGGAGACGAAAAGTATTTTATATTTACTTTAACAGAAACAAAAACACAAAATATTTCGACCTATAAATAATCACGACATTTAAAATTAATTAAAACTCTAATTTCTTTAATTTACTAATGTCACACCAATACATTGATATAAACACGACATAAAGTTGCGATTTTGAAAATTTCAAATATTTGTTAAAAGTAAATCGTAAAAAGTTATTTTACTTAATTTTTATTCTCTAACTTTCTTTTATTGAATGTTCGTATTTTAATTTCTCTTAATGGAGTGGCATTTTTTTTTTTTTTTTTGTTCATTATGTGAAAGTTTGAAGAGTTAAAAAGAGTACAGAAATATTTTAATAATGGAAATAATATTTTACATAATTATTGTTTGTATTGTTGTTTGTTTTCTTAAGTTCAGTTTTATTTTTACTTCCATTAGCCGACTACCGTAGGCAATAGAAGAATTGTATTCAGTCTGAAAATTCGATATCTAGTTTTCACCTAATTTACATGCTTTAAAGTCTAATGAGTCCGAAAAAGTAGTTTTTGGCGATTGGTCAGTGTGTGTGTATGTGGAGGATTGAGACAGATCTGCTGTAGAGATGCTGTTTCTATGTTTTGGTAAAAATTGGAAAACCAGAATTAAGACAACTGGAACCGAAAATAAGGCCGCAAGTTCGAATCTCAAAAATGGCTCTAACGATTTTCTTCAAAGTTGCTATACGTAGTTGGTTGGTTCAGGAAATTGAAAGGCGTTCTGTATGAATTGCTCAATTTCAGTTCTCGCAAGTACATTCCCTTGAAAACGGCTATACAGTTTTTTTTTTTTTTTAACTTCCCAAATTAACTGCCTTTTAAATATCATTTTGCATGTAATTATAGTATTCCGGTCAATAACTAAGTATGCCAAGGTTTGGTTAAAGTCGGTATCTCAAAAACGACTCTAACGATATTTTTTAATTGTTATATAAACCCACTTTAAATATCCTTTCTAATATATTACGTGATTATTAAAGGAAAACTAAAAGCCATCCTAATTAAGTATATGCGTTTTGGATCTCGGAAATTAATGTATCAAAAAATGGCTCAATCAATTTTTTCTTCTTAATACTTTTAAATTCGCTATGTAAATCTGTTTTATATGTCTTATATATGTTTTATATTTCTGTATTTATCAGCTTTCTCTTACAGGAAAACTTTTAGTGTCTAATTTTTTAGATCTATTTTATGACTTCTGATCACATAATTCCCCAAAAGTGCATATAATGCGTGCAATATTGGGTAATGGAGGTCATGTGGTTGTTTCACACCAGATTTATTTATTTTTATTTTTTTTAATTTGGCGTACCCAAGAAGTTGTTCGGTTTAATATACACAAAAAAATTCTACATATGTATGTATGTATGTATGTATATATCTCTCTCTACATATCTATCTATCTATATATAATATGTGTGTCTATCTCTGTGTGTGTATAATGTATTAAATTATAAAAAATAATAATATAACTTTGAAATTATTAAGACAGTTAGTTATTTTCGTAAAGAACTTTTTACAGATAATATACATGGAAATTTAATTCTTCTTAATAAATTTTCAAATGTGCATTATTTTGTATTCAGTGATAAAGATTGTTGTTGTGGTATAAAAATTATAATTTAAGAGAATTTAAAATTTATGAATTTCTCACATCATTAAATTCAGATTTAACTATTTAACGGGAAGTATAAATCGTTACATTTATTTTTATTTAAGATATATTTTTTAACAAAGCCAAAATATTCTTTTGTCATAATTTTTTTAAACATATATATATATTTTTTTTTCTTGTTTTATTCAATTTCAATTTTTAAATATAGATACAGACATCTGTATAGCTCCCAAAATTTATGTTTTGTAGGTCCCAGTAATTTTTATAGAAATCTTTCATAAATTTCTGTAACATTTTTCGATGATTATATAAAACAAATGTTTCTCTTTAATTAAAAATATAATAAAAAATTCTGAAAGTTGACAACTATGTACAAGTCCCATTGTTTAGAATTTAAAGCGTTTAAGAAAATAAATATGAGATATTTTAAAATTACAGTATAAAAAGAGAATATATTAGATATATTTAATGTAAATTTAATGTAATGTGTGTGCGGGAATGCATTCTTTATAGTCATATGTAATTTAAAATAAATTTTTTTCGTCGTAGGATAGAAATAGCTTAAAGGAATAGGCCATTTTCCCCATGAATTTTTAAAGATCACATTCATGAAATTTTCATCTGAGTTTATAAATTTTTAAAGCAGTTTTTCCTCAAAGTAAAAGTTCTGTCTCATAAAAATGGATGCAGAAATTTTTGAAATACATACTTTAGGAAAGATAGATATTTCTTTCTTAACTGAGTGAAAATTGAAGAAGTATTTTAACTCGTAAAAGTTAACTAGTTCTAATATTTCTATCCTAATGTAATAAAATGATCATCAACTTTTTTTTATTATTATTACGTATAGTAATATAACTTATAAGAGTTATTCTTTTTTAACTTATTCACTTATTTATTTTTAAATTTTTTAAAGATTTTAAAATATATATTTTTTTTTTTTCATAAAACAATACAAGGACACGAAACATTTTATTATTAATTTAACAGATTTGAAATATAATAATATTTCAAATTAACATTGCAAATCCTGTCGACGATTTCAAGGTGACGATTTAATGGGAAATATACATAAACCACAAAAACATTATTTGTCAAAATCCGGTTGAAAAAGCGCTCATAGCGCGCTGTATTACCGGGCATATTGGCGTGAAATTACTGTTATTTTATGGTCGACAGGAACCATCAGATAAAACACAGGAAATTACGTGGCAATAAATATTATATATAGCACGAAAAGTGTTGTTTATATACAATTACAATTTAAATATAAAAGTCTACTTCAATATATTTTATAAAAATCCAAAATAAAATTAATTTAAATTAATAAGATTGTTTTTTTTTTCTCATTCGTTTAATTAAAAAAAAAAAAAAAAAAAAAAAAAAAAAACTGTAAACCATTAGAGAAAAAAACTTTAAAACATTATTTTTCACATCATACTTAAAATTGTACGGTTCATAAGATATTAGGGATTTATATTAAAGAAGAATCATTCATATTATTTTTTATGCTTGCAATCGGCAACGTTGGCTACTATCAATAAACTTTTTACACTGAATATAAAAAATAATTAAAGAAAGAAGAATATAATAATAAAGTAATGAGAAATAATAATTATATATATATATATATATATACAGTGGAACCTGTCTAAAGTGACCACCCTAGGGACCGGCTAAAATGGTCACTATATGCAGGTGGCCACTTTATAAAGTCTCTTTAAAATTGGAAAAGGGTCACTTTAGTTAGGAAAATGGTCACTTTAGTCAGGTGGTCACTTTAACAAGGTGGTCACTTTAACAGGTTCCACTGTATATATATATATTTATGACCTGGTATGAATTAAGATTAAAAATAATAAAATGAACTGAAAATATTATTTACAAAAACGAAAAATTTTAGTTTATGCCCATGAATTGGTGCCTTTTTTAAGGGAAACTTCAAACTGCAAAATTTTTATGCATGTTTTTAGTTCATTTAGATGTAGAATGTACATGCGGAAGATTTCTTTTTAAAAATAGTAGTAATAATTCTTATAAGTAGTAATAAATCTTATTTTTAAATTAGAAAGGTTTGCAAACTCGTATTTCATTGAGGAAATGAAAATATTTTAGCCATTCATAGTTATTTCTAAAATTTTCTGTTTTTGATAGCTTCAAAAGCTGACATCACACACCCTCATAGTTAAATAAATAATTGTAAATGCGTAGACCTGTGTAAAAGAGGTTTCCAATAACTGTCGGAAAATATTTAGTACTACTATTCTAAGTAAGGCAAATGGATGCTAAATAAATGCAGGAAAGCATTGTAATGAATTTCACATGCCTACACTGTAAAAAATAGGTTCTTAAAATTAAGTATATATTGTCTCAAAATAGCCCCGAAACAATATATACTTAAATTTTAAAACCCATGTTTGAGTACATTGACATGTCAAAGATGGGGATATTGGAATTCTTATGTGTCAACGCCATTTTTGAGCATGACAATATACTCAAAAATCAGTACATGGGTTTCCAAATTTAAGTATATATTGTTTCGGGGCTATTTGAGACAATATATACTTTAATAAAATTAAACATAATTTATACGTCTCATTAATATATTAAAACCAATGTAACATTTAAAATGAGATAAAAATACAAAAATTTAAAACTTTAAAAATACATTTTAATTAAAAACATTAAAACACAAGACAGACGTTTCGGCTAGAACACTAGCCCTCCTCAGTGTCAAACATACAAGCCCAAACAACATTTACAAAAATTCCAAATACATCATAGCAAGATTAAATATTCAGGAGGAATAGCTTTAGCCTCGTTCAAGGCAGAATGTTGCATTTTAGTAAAAGCGCCCTCTAAAAAATACGGGATTCATATAAATTTACATTAGAGGCTAGAATTTTAAAGTTGTCAAAATCAGGAATATGATCAGTATTGAGGGAATGGATTACGAGTTTCGATCTTAAATCACCTGTTTTATATGAGCGTTTATGTTCCTTTAATCTAATTTCACTTGTTCTGCCAGTTTCACCGCTATATGTAGAATCACAATTTTTGCAGGGGATACAATAGATTACACCTAGACGTTTAAGGAAAGGGGGGACAGCGGGTTTAAAGTTTGAGAGAAAGTTACTAATACGGAGTTGAGGTTTAAAGCTAGTAGAGATATTAACTGTTTGAAGAAATTTAGTTTTTATTGTAAATGTTGTGCTTGTATGCTTGACACTGAGGAGGGCGAGTGTTCTAGCCGAAACGTCTGTCGTATATTTTAATGTTTTTAATTAAAATGTATTTTTTAAGTTTTAAAATTTTTGTATTCATTATCTCATTTTAAATGTTACATATGTTTTACAATATATACTTATTTTAAGAACCTTTTTTTTACAGTGTAACCGTTACAAGCAGAAATATTCCAAATGTCATATAAAATTTAGTTGTATTTTACAAAGAAATGTTTTACAAATGTTATGAGTATATTAATTCATTGTTTCATCAGTATTAAAAACAGTTGGGAAATAATCAAAACTGATTAAAATATTTATTTTGAGTGTCATTAATAGTTTGAATATTACACCATGAATTTAATTCTATATAACATATTGTTACTTGGATAACGTGAAATTTTAGCGCAGAAATAATGACAACAGTTCAATGTTCCCAGTTGGGAACACATATGTAAGATAAAATATATAAAGTGTTATTTCAACCAATAGAATTAAATTTGCTTGTCCGTTAAAAATATAATATATTTTGAGTACTTCAGCCAATTTTTGAAAACATTGGGTTTCGCATTTAAGAGAGTTTTAACGTTATGCAATGCAAAAGATGAAAAGGGACATTTTTATGAACTGTTGCCAAATTTAGAGAAATATTTATTCAATTACCACCAATAACTTTGAGGAGTGATATTTGATAAATATAAGAAACGATTAATCTAAATTTGGCAACACTCTTTTTATGATTTGATGTACATTTAGCCTTTGATGATAATTGTGTGATTTTTATTGCAAATAATATAACTATAATGATATTTAGTTTTACTATTATTATTATTATTATTATAAAAAAGAATAAATATAAATAAATACATGAAATGTTTTTGAAAGTATAATCTCAATTATAATTTTATTTCGCGGCTGTAAGTAAAAATAAATACAAAAGAATTTAACAAATTTTAATTGTATTTTATATATATATATATTTCACCTTTTTATATTTTAACAGTTTTTAAATGTTAATATATATATATATATATATATATATATATATATATATATATATATATATGTATGTATATATATATATATATATATATGTGTGTGTGTGTGTGTGTGTGTGTAATAATAATAATTAAATGAAATGAATCCGTAATAGTTAAGATTTTTGCAATCATGTTGTTGAATTTTAGTTTCATGGACACGAAAAGTTTTTCTAAAATTTTTATAACAGCCTTATCTTTTGAATTAAATTCTGTCAAATTATTTTTAAAATATGGTATTACTATTTTACTACAAATATAATTTGGATAAAAAGTTTTATGCAAGCATATGGACGTTTTTGTTTTCTGTCTTTCATTTTTAATTTTTTATTATTTCATTTTTTTTCCCTTCTCATTTAAATACAGAAATCACGTCAAAATATCCATTGAAAAAACTTACTTAATGCCCCCTCTTAAGAAAAAAAAAAAAAAAAAACTATTTTAATAATTCGAAAAGAAGGAATTTTGTACTATTCTAACTTAAATTATTCGTGATTTATATCAAGCATTATTTCAGTAATGCTAATCCTACTTAGCTTACTAAATGTTATTTTTTGTAGTATTAGCATTTTTAACAACTTTTGTAACTTCATTTTAAAAATTTAAATTATATTTTGTTTAATGTTATTTATAATCCCGTATTATTTTTAATTCTAATATACGTGAAAATATTCTCAGATAAGTATAAAGCATATAATGTCTCTTTTTTGCGTCATCCAATTTATGAATATATTTTCAAAGAAGTATTAATTTTAATTTTTACTTTGATTTTCCTAAGGCACATCTTTCATGAATTTTCTTTAAAAAAAAACTGCTTTAATAATTCTAAAGGAAGAACGGATATTTTGTAATATTTATGTTTAAATATTCACTGTAAAATAAGATCATTTTTCAGTAGTTTTCATCCTGTTTAAAAGAGATTATTTTAAATTACATTTTTACGCTATAAATACATACACACACATGTATATATATATGAACATTATTTTATCATAAATTTGAATTTTAAATAGTATTAAATTTTGAGGCACATAAAAGATTAAAACTGTTAATAACAGAAGAAAGAAAAAAAGCATTCTGACAATGTGATGCCAATTTGTCAACTAAATATCAAAAATATAATTTATATTCTAATTCAACAGTGTAAAAACAGTTTTAAAAAATATATGCTAAAGTGAATTCCTTCTACCATATCAGACATGCGCTTAAAAGAAAAGTTTAAGAGTAAAAAATTCTTTTTTTCCCTTTTGCGCGATCCTGTCAAACAAAATTTAACTCAATATACAAATAAATGACTTTTTTTAATGCCAAGTGTAAACTACAGAAAAAAATCTGATGTGGACACCACATGACTTCCTTATACACCTTTAGAAATATATGCATAATGTTAAAAAACATTGACATTGGACCCGGGAGTGTTGGCTAAAAATATTTAAAAAAAATGCATTATCACCGTGTTCTAAGCTTTTCTGAAAGTTTCAAATGTCCAGCTAGTCGGGAAGTTAGTTAAAAATCGATTGCAAAAATTGTACTGGTAACGCTAACGAAGGAAACAGGGACCCGAAACAATTGGCTAAAAGTATTAAATTATGTTATAACAAAGCTACGTACCAATTCGCAACTTTCTATTTCCAACCATTTTTGAGTTATGCGACACACTCACAAACACACACACACACAAACACAGACACACATACATACAGACGTCACGAAAAATCGTGTAAAGTCGCTTATATCTCTAAAACGAGAGCTCGTGTTAAGACGACACTTGCAGGTGTACAACTAGACATCATGACAGTCACACGTATAAATTGGCAAGATTCAGTGATTGGTATAAAACAGGTTTGGGAAGTGCTAAGTAACCAGAGAAAATGTGGTTTCATGGCAATCAGGTAACATCGATGCATAGTTGAAAACTTACCTTTTGTCTACCGGAAAAATTTAATAAAAATGTTTATTTTATTTAACCAGTGAATTGCAACGGTTTTCACCAATAAAATAAAATTTAAAAAAATATTAAAATTTTCCGGTAGCCAGTAAGTGTTAAGTTGACAACTATACATCGACGTCTATTATATTGTGGGCAGTGCTGTAAATTTTATTGATTTTTTTATTGAAAAAGCACCAATAATTTTGAGGAAGTGATTTAGGATAGTCTACAATTGTACGACAGCCGACAATGTGTCTTTTTCAAGGCAGATATGCTTCAGACAGTTCAAATGGTGGGTGTAAACTGTTTACGATTCCCATAAAAAATTTAAAATTTTCTCTTAAAATCCAAAAGTGTTCTTACTATCCCTAACCTTCGTTTGAGTTTGGTAATACTAACCTTACAGTTCCTTAGTGTTATAATTTTTACTTCATATTTCTGTATTAATTCCAGAATTCTTTATGTACTTTTTGTGTTCTCCATTGGCAATGAATTTGATTTTCAGGGCATCCCAGCTCGTTCAATCTTCAACTCTATGCAGAGGAAGATGCGTGATCTGGATCACAGGTGCGTTCCACAACTTTTTGAAATCGAGGTCGACTTCGAATTGATTAGGCAACCTTTACAATTAAAATTTAATGGTAGATATCCACCAAATCCTGTGGTTGTGGGCAGTGGTACGATCTGAATGGTAGTACAAGGATTTTTTTTTTCTTTCTCGCAACTTACCTCGCGAAAAAAAATATGTATAGTGTAAAAATATTTTCTGTTCTATTCTGCGACGAAAAATTTTTGTCTTTTTTTTTTTTTTTTTTTTTTTTTTGTTAAGTTCGCTGCCAGAAATTTTCTGTAATACAAAAGGACCTTTCGTTTACAGTGCAGATTTATAAATATCGCGAATATACATATATATTTTCTATAAAATCGATAATTTTCATCTGAATTAATTATTAATTGTCATTGTAGGGCTAGCCTTAAATTAAAGTAAATATTATTTTTCTTTAAAATCACAAAGTAAAAAAAAAAAAAAAGTACTGTAAATTCATAATTACAATTTTTGACAAATTTTAATTTTTGTCAAAATTAGTTTAAATCGTGATTTTTTTTAAAGCTTTTTTTTTTCCTCTAATAATGGCAATAACAATAAAACATTATCTATAATCATATCATGAGTTGAAATTTCGAAAACTAGGAGCTTGAAAATGTCAAACACAAGTATAAAGTTATTTGAAGAAAAGAGAAATATCCCATTTTAGGTAACAAAAGAAAAATCTTTATGATATCAACTTTCTTCTGAATTTATAGATTTTTAAACTATGAACTTATGATCACCATTTGTAATCATTTTTTAACTTTACCAAAATCTATTTGAAACACAAATTTTTTAAATTGTTTTTTTACTCCAATAGTAGTAATATTTATAATAAAAATAATCTGTTGTGTCACTCACACGACTTTCTCTTACCCTGAAATTTAATACTATAAATACAGGTTGCAGATTAAGAGGTAAGATAACGAGTATTGTTATGTAAACCTGTGTTAAACAATTCAAATTAGGCTTCGGAAGAGTTTCATATGATAATTAATTGTATGTGAGGGGGGGGCTACCGTCCCCCTCAACCCCCCTTTTCAATAATGCACCTTCATTTATACAGAATTTAATTCGATTATTAAAAAATAATTCCGTTTTTAAAAAATAATTTATTCAAATTATTATTTAAACAAATTATCTTTCATGATAATGCATACGATTTCCATGTTAGAGAAGTAGTAAAACACTAAATAAATAAAAAAAAATTGAATGTATTCTCAATATTACATTGAAAAAAATTGATTAAAAATGAAAAAAAAAATCGGTAACTTTATTTTAAATTATCGCAGATCGATGGTTTAACCACTGGTTTTTAAGGTATTGGCGAGCTCATTTGAAAGATACCCATTATGAAAATTTACTCCCTTCGAGGGGGGACTTCCGACCCCAGTGGGGGGGGGGAGGCGAGGCTACTACATACACAAAATTTTTTCCCAGTTGACTATCTTTATTACAAAAAATATATACTCATTTCATTTGATTTAGTGCAGTCTATAAATGTTAAACTCTACTTACCTGCAATTTCCCCCGTAGACGTAATGTATTTGAATACTTTTGAGTGTCCCTGTACACGAACCATTTGCTTCATCTCAACGAAACGCTTAGTGTAGCATCCCTATATGATACACATTTAGAATACCGAGTTTGGAATTTCTGCTACTATCTGTTCTTGAGATATGCTGATAACAGACACACATACATCCACACAGACAGACACACAGACACACAGACTATTCGCTGAAAACATGATTTTCATATTCAGGGTACCTCAGAACATGTAAATAGAACAAAACCTTACTTTCGAAAATTTCCCTAAAACAATACTTTCTCGACCCTTTGGGTAAGAGAAAGTAATAAATACTCGTGATTTATATTCTAGCATCATTTATATGTTGGAAAATCAAACCAAGATAAATCTTGTAGATTTTGTCTAATATGATTTGGAAATTGAAAAATATACCGGCTCTTAAACTTTAAAAAATTAATTGAATATATAAAAAAAATATTTTAATTGATTTAAAAAAATCCATAAACCAGATTTTCATCAAACATAGCACGAACCACCCGATTAAATCAGTATTCTAAAAGGGGGGGGGGGGAGGAATTAAAATACATGTATTTGTCCGGAAGCTATTATTCCTCAGATAGTCACGCGAAAAAACAGATAAAGGCTTTAAACTTATAACAACTTCTTTTACAGCCCTGGATTAAAATGAATATAAATATGTTTCTGCATATTTTTTTATTACCCCCCCCCCCCTCTTTTTATTTATTTATTATTTTATTTTGTTATTTACCACGCTTTTTACACAAAATAGGCGAGACGTTTTAAACCAGGACGATAGGTCTAACGCCCCAGCCCTATCCACTTGCTCCTCGATGTCTTTTTCTAGTCAATTTTGTCCTTTTATCATTTCCGGTGTGAGCCTTTTTTTTTTTTTCCCGAACACACTTGACATTGTGAGTTTTTTTGGTTTTCGTCTCATGCTATTTCTATGGGTTTTTAGTTTTTTTGCCCCTCGCTTTCTACATTTTAAAGTGCGGTCTACGCTTCTTACACAAAAGAGTTGTAAACGTATGAAGCTTTTCTGTTTCTAAAAATTTAAATAAATATAATCCTTATTTATAGACGTTTCTTGCGCAATTAATTTAAAGATTTACTTCTAAAAGAGAAAAATTACATAATTGATTTCAACGAAATAAATAAAGTAAATTTCATAAATTGTAAATCTTGACAAGGTCGAACATGAGTCATGTGACTTGAACCATATATGCGTTGGTATCCTCGATAACCAGTGTTGCCAGATCTAAAAAATTACCAAAAATTTTGAGAAATGATATTTGCTATACACAATAGACTATCAATCTTCGAAGTGATAAGCTTTTATCGATAGTGTTGCCATATCTGGTGCATTTGTTTTTTCAATAATCACCAATAATTTTTAATTGTAACGTTTGCTTAATCACTTCGGAGATTGATAGTCTATTATGCATAGCAAATACCATTTCTCAAAACTATTGGATGATTATTGAATAAAAAATCCGTCGTTTGTGCCCACACTGTCGGTGACAGCTTATTTTCAATACATTTCTATAGTAACTATCTAAAGATTGTATTTGGTGAAAGTGATAGCCGCCAAATTTTTTCGTTTAATTACATTATTTATTTATTTATTTATTTTTGTTCTAAATCATTCGAGTTTTTATTTTACTTCTTTTTTAATTTGTGTGGTCAAAATTTTAATGACAAGGTATTTCAAAATAGTTAAGGAATTATTGTTTATTGTTGAATTTAGCTCTTTTAAGAGTATATTGAGGTAGTAAATCAGGAGCCTCAATGCTCTATTTGATATACTCATAAATGTATAGTTCATTTTCATTAACCTTTTTCTTTACCTTACCATTTTTATTTTACTTCTTTTTTAATTTGTGTAGTCACTATTTTAATGACAAGGTATTTCAAAATAGTTGAGGAATTATTGTTTATTGTTGAATTTAGCTCTTTTAAGAGTATACTGAGGTAGTAAATTAGGAGCCTCAATGCTCTATTTGATATACTAATAAAAGTATAGTTCATTTTTATTAACTTTTTTCAATAAGCTTAAGAAGTGTTAATAAAACATCGATGATTGGACATGGTGTTAATAATAATGGTAATTTGCCGAATTGAAACATTAAATGTCAAAATAGTGATAAGGGGACAAACATCGCAATCTACTTTTTCACTCTCGTTCATATCACGTGGTTTATTTTGAACTACGGAAAGCTAATTCTTTTTCCATTGAATCAGTACAATGCTTTATTTATCGCGTTGACTGATTTATACTATGCTTTCAAAATGTTAATAAAACTTCAAGAATAATGTCTGAAAATGTGTTATCAATGCATTAACTAAACATGAAATAAATAATAATAATAATAAAGTTCATCATTATATATATATATATATATATATATATATATATTTATTTTTCATTATTTTAAAAGCAGTTAAAGAAACAAAATTATTAAAATTAAAAGATAATTTTGATTTAACTTACAATGTCATAATGAATTAAAAAAGAAAAAACTCACTTATGTTTTGTATTTTCAAAGTAAATGTAATTGTTTTCTTAAAGTAAAAGTAAATAATTATATTTGTTTAAAGGAAAAAATAGGTAAACATGCTTCAATAAATATATATTTTTTTCTTTCGCAAAAAAAAAAAAAAAAAAAAAAATATATATATATATATATATATATATATATATATATTTAATTACTTTACTTTTTACACAAAGTAGCTGTAAAAATGCGCAATTTTTTTCTTTACAAAAATATAAATAATATATATATATATATATATATATATATTACCTAGGGATAAAAATAACTAGGGATATATATATCCTTAGTTATTTTTGTATTTCGCGCTATTAATTTAAAGATCAACTTCTAAAGTAAGTAAAACAACATACTTTATTCATGCTGTATTTCAATTTTTTTTTGTTCTAATAGTTTTTTAATACTTTAAAACACACATTATTGCTTAAATCAATCATAATAATGTATATTTTTGCATATATATTATGAGATTCTTTCTTCATGTAGATGAAAAGAATTTTTTATCTGTTTGTGTGAATATCTATGTTAACTACGTGTAAAAAATAATAAATTATATATTTCTAATATCATTTTGAACTATGTATTATCAATTAACACCAAAACAGTATGAATAGTGTTTTGAAGAATAAAACTTTATTTTCACTTTCTTAATACAATTTAAACTATCAGAATAACAAAAAGTAAAAAACTCTATTAACATAATTCTAGAGCAAATATAGATTTATTTCACTTTCTGTTTATTTTACAAAAAATATTGCAGTGGTAAGTAATCTCGTTATATGTTAATATTACACCAGAAATATTTTTGTATGTTGTTTTTCTGTAAGTTTATGAGTTATAGGATTGATTGCATTCATTGAAATGAGCAATTATATACAGTTTGTCGTGCCGAGCCAAACAAACAGTTATCAGTTAATGCATTTAAAAAAATTTAAATTCTCCTTATATACATTTTATAAAACCCTATGAACGCTTTTTAATGGACTTGAACATTTTTAATGTATCCTTTCCACTTTTACATGGAAGAAGAAATGTAGATAAAAACCTGGTTTTTAAAGCTATATCTTCTTACTTTTAATTTTTTATCATATGCACAAAGCATTCCTAACTTTCATGTTTTATGCTTTATTATATAATTACTAGCAGGCTTTGTCTGCTTCAATAACCACTAGAATTTTTGGGGGGAAAAACGCCATTTTTATACCGCTTTACAAAAAAAAAAAAAAAAACGCCATTTTTATACCGCTTTACAAAAAAAAAAAAAAAAAAAAAAAAAAAAAACATTAAATTGCTCAAAATTTCACTTTGGCTCCTCACTGTCTTCGTCAGAAACTTTCTCACCGCAATTTTTCGAGTCAGCGTCTCTGTTGCCAGTGACAACGTCTTACCTGGGAACTTCAATTTGGAAGCTTTTCGGATGACAGTTTTGAAACAAAAAATAACACAAAATATTGAAGTAGACTTTTATATTTAAATTGCAATTATATATAAACAACACTTTGCGTACTATGCACCGTATTTATTGTCACGTTTTATCCTATGATTATCTGATGTATTACGTTGATTATAAAATGACAACAATTCACGCCAAAGTATCTATTTCTAAAACTGCATATTTTTTCCTTGCAAAATTATCTATTCAGATAAAAATACATTATTTATAGAGCTAATATTTCAGTTTCAAACGTTTCTGCAATGTTTTATAATTTATTTAAATTTTTGATAATGCACTATTAGGTTTAAAAACGCTAATGCTAAATTAATGTTCTTGGCAAAATATTTTCAGTGTACATCAGCGCCACAATTTAAAATAATCGACCATGAGGATCTATAAATAAAACTGATAAAATAAATTTATGATTCATAGCCTTTAGAGTTGTAAAGAAACGCTATGCAGCCAAATGTGACTTCATGGGCATTTTCCCCCCAACAATTTGACAGTAAAAATATAAAAAATTGTAGTTTTTAAAAAAAGTGATCTTTTTAGAGCAATATACATTAGCAACATAAACTATATTATCATTTTATCAATATGTGTAAAATTTTTCACACTAGAATTACGGAAGGTGTCATTTTTACCCCAAGCAAATTTTTTCTTCAATGGTTCTTCTATTTTTTCACAAATATCTTAATCCTTTCTTGACTTTTCCTAAACCATTGTGCTTTTCAAAAAAATAAAGTTTTCAAAGGTTTATACCTAGAAATACGGGCAGGTGTCATTTTGCCCCTGTGAGAAAAAAAGGTATCTAAATATTTTTTCTGCGGTAAACTATTTTTGTTTTCACCTTCTAAACAAAAAACAAATAAAAGAAAAGAAAATGATGCGTTTGTGTAAGCTCTCACCTGCCTGTCACGTGATTTGAATTTTCGGAATGCATTCACTTGTGAAATGAGAACAGATAAAAGACAGTTCTTATTCTGATAAAATCGAAACTTTTATTTAAATCTAATATTTTAGAAAAAAAAAAAAAAAAAAAAAAAAACAGCCCGTATTTACGTGAGTTTCGGAAGAAACCACGGAAAACTCCGAACGGTTAGGGCGATGAGTGCGACCTGGGATCGAACCGGCAGCGCAGTCCCGTGCGCTCTGCGCGCGCACAAGTTAAGGGATACGCGCGCGGTGCACGCCTATTTCTTCTCTACCCTTTCAGGCCTTCTTAATTAACCTACGTATACCAATTTTAAACGATCTAACTCATTTGGTTGAGATGCAAAAGAAAACGTAATCAGGAGACCTCAAAACGTGTAAATCTGGTGAAAACGTTCGATAATTTAAAAGAACATTAAAATATCTTTCAAATGATGTATTAAAAATAATTTAATCATAATTAGAAATTGAAATATTGAAATTTTAAAATATTAAAGCGCCATCTTGAGGTAGAAATTTCTGTAATGTACAGTTCGATTCCAAATCAACAAAGCTTTCTAATGATGTATTACTTATGAAATTATTTTAATTAGTAGCTGAGATACAAAATAAAACTAATTCAGGAGACCTCAAGACGTGTAAATCTGTTGAAAACTTTAAATAATATAAAAGAACTTTAAAATATCTTTCGAATGATGTATAAAAAATAAATTAATCGCAATTAGAAATTGAAATACGCGTATTATAATATTGCAATTTTTAATCGCAGAACCAAGACACGTGACCTCGTTAAATACCAGATGTTTATCGCTGTTTTTTTTTCTTCGCTTCCGTCGAGAAATGAACCTTTTTGAACAGGTTGCCATGGTGATGGAACGGACGTCTACGTTACTTGAAAACGGTATTCGTTTTCGAATGAAGTAAGGCATTTTCAATGGTTTAGAGCATGAAATTAAAAAAATTATAACTCATTCAGTTTTTGAAATTTTCTCTCAATCTTTTAGAAATTGAATTATGGAAGCGAGATCTATATACAAAAAAAAAAAAAAAAGAAAAGAAATGATTTATCTCTAAACGCTTTTGAGTTATAAAATGTTTTGTGGAAAAATCGATGTTTCGTAAAATCTAAAAATATGGATCGCTAATCCGTATTTTGTAAAAATGTTCAAATGGTTCGAAAGAGGATTAAATGGCCTTCCTTTATATACCAGTTGTTAAGAAATGGAACAGTTACTCGGTCGTACAGGGCGTTTCAAAAAATACGATCGCGAAAAAGAGAAATATTCGACCCTTTTTAAAACTTTTTTAAAAAATATAAAAAATCCGTATTTAAAAAAAAAATTCTACCGTAAGAATCGGTAATAAATGCTCTTTCTGTTGTTTGAGGTGTATTTCGATATCTCGAACCGTTCGAGCAGGATCGCTTTTCAAAAACCCACAAAATTTTCTCTCTTTGCTTTTTCTTTTAAGGTAAGCGGTCCCGGTCGAAAATGATGATCGCGTGCCATTTTGAATCGTTTTTTCGTTAGACAATGGTCGACATTTTATTTAATATATCCGCTAATTAGGGTCGCATCGTTTAGCAAATTAGATAACGTAGATCTGCGATAAATTCTCTGTCCGACGGTACCTGTTCGAAGTCCGTGCAACCGTTAGCGGCGAAGCCTTTGCTGTTTCAAGCCGTTTCTCACAGACAGGCACACACACAGAAACACAGACACACGCGTGCAGATTTTAATAATATAGGAGACTAGCGAGCTTCGCCCGCTAGCGGGTCAGTATTTTCAAATGAATCACTAACAGTAACTTTTAGCCTTAAGAAAAGAAATTGAAAAAAAATCATTTATGATTGGGTAAAAAGTCGGCCCAGGTCCCCACTGCCTTTTGCAGCGCAATCCCGTGCGCGCTGCGCGCGCATAATTTAAGGGATACACGCGCTGCGCGCGCGTATTCTTTCCCTCACCCTTCGTGGCTCCTAAAAAAAAAAATGTGATCGGGTAAAACTCCCATCGGGTCCCCACTGCCTTTGGCAGCGCAGACCCATGCGCGCTGCTCGCGCACGTGTGGAGGTATACATGCGCTTCGCGCACATATTCCTTCTCAAGTCAAAATTTTATTCTTAAGAAAATTTAAAAAATCATTTCTCATCGGATACAAATTCGGACCGAGTCCCCACTGCCTTCGGCAGCGCAGTCCCGTGCGTTCTGCGCGCGCACAAGTTAGGGGATAAGCGCGCGGTGCAGGCCTATTTCTTCCCCCACCCTTTCATGCCCTCTTAATTAACCTACGTATACGAATTTTGAACGATCTAACTCAATTGGCTGAGATGCAAATGAAAACGTAATCAGAACACCTCAAAACGTGTAAATCAGGTGAAAATTTTCTATAATATAAAAGTACTTTAAAATATCTTTCGAATGATGTATTAAAAAGTAATTTAATCATAATTAGAAATTGGTGAGTTTCGGAAGAAACCACGGAAAACTCCGAACGGTTAGGGCGATGAGAGTCCTAGCCCGTATTTACGTGTGTCTCGGAACAAACCACGGAAAACTCCGAAAGGTTAGGGCGATGAGTGCGACTTGGGATCGAACCCGGAACCTCCCACTATTGGATTAGAGAAGATTAGACATCAGTTTGTTGTTATCTACGGCAAAAATAGTTTTTCTTGTTAGCCAAATAAAAATTTAAAACTCAATTTAATTAATAAAAAAAAAGATGTGATGAGTTTTAATAGCTGAAAAAAAGATTACTTTTCCCTGTTAGTTATTTTTACTTATATATGTTTACTTTTTTTTTTAACCCAATGACTTATTTGCGTACTGGGTTGAGCTTAAAAATTGCAACTAAGCGACTGCCATATTAAAAATTTAGAAAAAATCCGATCACAGCGCCACCTTTTGAGCGATTGATCAATTTTATTCTGATAAAATCGAAACTTTTATTTAAATCTGATATTTTAGAAAGAAAAAAAAAAAAAAAAAAAACAGCCCGTATTTACGTGAGTTTCGTAAGAAACCACGGAAAACTCCGAACGGTTCTTATTCTGATAAAATCGAAACTTTTATTTAAATCTGATATTTTAGAAAGAAAAAAAAAAAAACCCAGCACGTATTTACGTGAGTTTCGGAAGAAACCACGGAAAACTCCGAACGGTTAGGGCGATGAGCGCGATCTGGGATCGAACCGGCAGCGCAGTCCCGTGCGCTCTGCGCACGCACAAGTTAAGGGATACGCGCGCGGTGCTCGCCTATTTCTTCTCCACCCTTTCAGGCCTTCTTAATTAACCTACGTATACCAATTTTGAACGATCTAACTCATTTGGCTGAAATGCAAAAGAAAACGTAATCAGGACACCTCAAAACGTGTAAATCTGGTGAAAACGTTCGATAATTTAAAAGAACATTAAAATATCTTTCAAATGATGTATTAAAAATAATTTAATCATAATTAGAAATTGAAATATTGAAATTTTAAAATATTAAAGCGCCATCTTGAGGTAGAAATTTCTGTAATGTACAGTTCGATTCCAAATCAACAAAGCTTTCTAATGATGTATTACTTATGAAATTATTTTAATTAGTAGCTGAGATACAAAATAAAACTAATTCAGGAGACCTCAAGACGTGTAAATCTGTTGAAAACTTTAAATAATATAAAAGAACTTTAAAATATCTTTCGAATGATGTATAAAAAATAAATTAATCGCAATTAGAAATTGAAATACGCGTATTATAATATTGCAATTTTTAATCGCAGAACCAAGACACGTGACCTCGTTAAATACCAGATGTTTATCGCTGTTTTTTTTTCTTCGCTTCCGTCGAGAAATGAACCTTTTTGAACAGGTTGCCATGGTGATGGAACGGACGTCTACGTTACTTGAAAACGGTATTCGTTTTCGAATGAAGTAAGGCATTTTCAATGGTTTAGAGCATGAAATTAAAAAAATTATAACTCATTCAGTTTTTGAAATTTTCTCTCAATCTTTTAGAAATTGAATTATGGAAGCGAGATCTATATACAAAAAAAAAAAAAAAAAGAAAAGAAATGATTTATCTCTAAACGCTTTTGAGTTATAAAATGTTTTGTGGAAAAATCGATGTTTCGTAAAATCTAAAAATATGGATCGCTAATCCGTATTTTGTAAAAATGTTCAAATGGTTCGAAAGAGGATTAAATGGCCTTCCTTTATATACCAGTTGTTAAGAAATGGAACAGTTACTCGGTCGTACAGGGCGTTTCAAAAAATACGATCGCGAAAAAGAGAAATATTCGACCCTTTTTAAAACTTTTTTAAAAAATATAAAAAATCCGTATTTAAAAAAAAAATTCTACCGTAAGAATCGGTAATAAATGCTCTTTCTGTTGTTTGAGGTGTATTTCGATATCTCGAACCGTTCGAGCAGGATCGCTTTTCAAAAACCCACAAAATTTTCTCTCTTTGCTTTTTCTTTTAAGGTAAGCGGTCCCGGTCGAAAATGATGATCGCGTGCCATTTTGAATCGTTTTTTCGTTAGACAATGGTCGACATTTTATTTAATATATCCGCTAATTAGGGTCGCATCGTTTAGCAAATTAGATAACGTAGATCTGCGATAAATTCTCTGTCCGACGGTACCTGTTCGAAGTCCGTGCAACCGTTAGCGGCGAAGCCTTTGCTGTTTCAAGCCGTTTCTCACAGACAGGCACACACACAGAAACACAGACACACGCGTGCAGATTTTAATAATATAGGAGACTAGCGAGCTTCGCCCGCTAGCGGGTCAGTATTTTCAAATGAATCACTAACAGTAACTTTTAGCCTTAAGAAAAGAAATTGAAAAAAAATCATTTATGATTGGGTAAAAAGTCGGCCCAGGTCCCCACTGCCTTTTGCAGCGCAATCCCGTGCGCGCTGCGCGCGCATAATTTAAGGGATACACGCGCTGCGCGCGCGTATTCTTTCCCTCACCCTTCGTGGCTCCTAAAAAAAAAAAATGTGATCGGGTAAAACTCCCATCGGGTCCCCACTGCCTTTGGCAGCGCAGACCCATGCGCGCTGCGCGCGCACGTGTGGAGGTATACATGCGCTTCGCGCACATATTCCTTCTCAAGTCAAAATTTTATTCTTAAGAAAATTTAAAAAATCATTTCTCATCGGATACAAATTCGGACCGAGTCCCCACTGCCTTCGGCAGCGCAGTCCCGTGCGTTCTGCGCGCGCACAAGTTAGGGGATAAGCGCGCGGTGCAGGCCTATTTCTTCCCCCACCCTTTCATGCCCTCTTAATTAACCTACGTATACGAATTTTGAACGATCTAACTCAATTGGCTGAGATGCAAATGAAAACGTAATCAGAACACCTCAAAACGTGTAAATCTGGTGAAAATTTTCGATAATATAAAAGTACTTTAAAATATCTTTCGAATGATGTATTAAAAAGTAATTTAATCATAATTAGAAATTGGTGAGTTTCGGAAGAAACCACGGAAAACTCCGAACGGTTAGGGCGATGAGAGTCCTAGCCCGTATTTACGTGTGTCTCGGAACAAACCACGGAAAACTCCGAAAGGTTAGGGCGATGAGTGCGACTTGGGATCGAACCCGGAACCTCCCACTATTGGATTAGAGAAGATTAGACATCAGTTTGTTGTTATCTACGGCAAAAATAGTTTTTCTTGTTAGCCAAATAAAAATTTAAAACTCAATTTAATTAATAAAAAAAAAGATGTGATGAGTTTTAATAGCTGAAAAAAAGATTACTTTTCCCTGTTAGTTATTTTTACTTATATATGTTTACTTTTTTTTTTAACCCAATGACTTATTTGCGTACTGGGTTGAGCTTAAAAATTGCAACTAAGCGACTGCCATATTAAAAATTTAGAAAAAATCCGATCACAGCGCCACCTTTTGAGCGATTGATCAATTTTATTCTGATAAAATCGAAACTTTTATTTAAATCTGATATTTTAGAAAGAAAAAAAAAAAAAAAAAAAAAAAAAAAAAAAAAAACAGCCCGTATTTACGTGAGTTTCGTAAGAAACCACGGAAAACTCCGAACGGTTCTTATTCTGATAAAATCGAAACTTTTATTTAAATCTGATATTTTAGAAAGAAAAAAAAAAAAAACCCAGCACGTATTTACGTGAGTTTCGGAAGAAACCACGGAAAACTCCGAACGGTTAGGGCGATGAGCGCGATCTGGGATCGAACCGGCAGCGCAGTCCCGTGCGCTCTGCGCACGCACAAGTTAAGGGATACGCGCGCGGTGCTCGCCTATTTCTTCTCCACCCTTTCAGGCCTTCTTAATTAACCTACGTATACCAATTTTGAACGATCTAACTCATTTGGCTGAAATGCAAAAGAAAACGTAATCAGGAGACCTCAAAACGTGTAAATCTGGTGAAAACTTTCGATAATTTAAAAGAACTTGAAAATATCTTTCAAATGATGTATTAAAAATAATTTAATCATAATTAGAAATTGAAATATTGAAATTTGAAAATATTACAGCGCCATCTGGCGGTACAAATTTCTGTATTCCACTGTTCGATTCCAATTCAAAAAAGCTTTCCAATGATGCATTACTTATGAAATTATTTTAATTAGTAGCTGAGATACAAAAGAAAACGAATTCAGCACACCTCAAAACGTGTAAATCTGTTGAAAACTTTGAATAATATAAAAGAAATTTAAAATATCTTTCGAATGATGTATTAAAAATAAATTAATCGTAATTAGAAATTGAAATACGCGTATTAGAATAAAATTTAATTTACAATTAAAACGTAAATTTTTTGCAAAGTCGATAAAATTTGAACTGCAATGCTGTCTTGTGATGTTAGGTCTGTATACGAAGTTTAGTGTGCGGCATTCAAAAACTGAAGCCTTTTAAAAATTGCAATTTTTAATCGCAGTTCCAAAACACGTGACCTCATTAAATACCAGCTCATGTTTCTCTTTCCGTTCAAGTTTTTTTTTTTTTTTTTTTTCTTTTTTTTTTTTTTTCGCTTTCCATCAGACATCGTTCTTTTCCATGAAATGGTTGCCGTGGAAACGCCAACGAACACATTTTACGATCTGATGCAATGAAGGTCGTCTTATTCAAATGAATGCTTCAATGGCTAAAATTAAAAAGTTTATAACTCATTCAGTTTTTGAAATTTTCTCTCAATCTTATGGGAATTAAATTATGAAAGCGAGATCTATATACAAAAAAAAAAAAAAAAAAAAAATGATTTATCTCTAAACGCTTTTGAGTTATAAAATGTTTTGCGAAAAAATCGATGTTTCGTAAACTCTAAAAATATGGGTCGCTAATCCGTATTTTGTAAAAAATTTTATATGGTTCAAAAGAGGATTAAATGTCCTTTCTTTATATACCAGCTGTTAAGAAATGGAAGGGTTACTCGGTCGTACAGGGCGTTTGGCGTTTCAAAAAAGACGACCGCGAAAAAGAGAAATTTTTGACCCTTTTTAAAACTTTTTTTAAAAATATAAAAAATCCGTATTTAAAAAAAAAAAAAAAAAATTGTACCGTAAGAATCGGCAATAAATGCTCTTTCTGCTGTTTGAGGTGTATTTCGATATCTCGAACCGTTGGAGCAGGATCGCTTTACAAAAACCCACGAAATTTCCTCTTTGTAGTTCTTCTTTCGAGGTAAGCGGTCCTGGTCGAAAATGGCGGTCGCGTGCCATTTTGAATCGTTTTTTCGTTAGACAATGGTCGACATTTTAATTAATATCTCCGCTAATTAGGGTCGCATCGTTTAGCAAATTAGATAAACCAGATCTGCGATAAATTCTCTATCCGACGGTACCTGTTCGAAGTCCGTGCGACCGTTAGCGGCGGAGTTTTTGCTGTTTCAAGCCGTTTCTCACAGACAGACACACACACACACACGCGCGCGTACAGATTTTAATAATATAAGGAGATGGCTCGTAGAAGAGGACTAATGCAAGAAGAAACAGTTAAATTGATGCAAGAACTATCTGATGGCGATTCTGGTTCTGAAATGGATAACAATTCTTCAAATAGAGATGAAAATGGAACTTCAAGTGATTCAGAATTTGTTATAATGAGAGATCATGTGATATCATCTTCTAGCTTATGTGAAAGTGAAAATGAATAAGTTCCCAGTAATTCAAATTCTGACATAACTAAGAATGCCAAAGCAGGAACTAGTACTATATACTCAAAAAGGGAATAATAAGAAGTTCAACGATATTCAGCCAGCTATTTGTCCGTACCCTTTAAAATATACTTTAATGATTGTAATTTAGTTTATTTTTATTAGATTTTCAAAAATATATAATGTTATATAGGGAAATTTTATTTACAGGGGTCAAAATGACCCCTGCCGTATTTCTAGGTATACGAAGATCGCTGTAATTCTATTGTTTCAAGTTATAATGACGTACATTTTTATGAGATGCAGAATTTATATTTTTATAATCTTTTTACTGTTCACGTTTAATTTTATGTATTTATTTTTATGTCGAAAAAAATGAACTCGTAAACTTTTCTGGCAATAATTAAATTAAAGCTATTATTTAAATAGTCAATGTTAAAGCTATTATGAGTTTACTTATGAGTTTACTTTTTTCATATTTTTCTTTATTAAACAAAGGCTTCAAGGTGCACTATGACCACTTGGAGTGTACCTTCGTGCCGAATAACGCGACTGCCTTTCCGCTACGCTGTCCACAAACACACACACAGTCATAATGCCTTTTATATATGTAAAGATTTTAATATTTTACTCACATATAAAGTTATACTGATTAAAAATTAAAATCGTACGAAAACAAAAATATTGCGGTACAGTGTAAAAGATAGTTTAAACCTCTTTTTTTCTTTCTTTCTTTCTTTTTTTTTTTTTTTTTTTTAATAGGATTAAAGTAACTAAAATAATAGTGGTTTTTTTTCGTGAATACTTAAAAGTAGAAATGACAAAACACCAGTCCTTTTATAATTATTAAAGTAGTACTAACTAAAGAAATAAAATTGTTGTAAAATGTATTTTAGAAAAGAAAAGGGAATTAATGCTACGACACGAATTTTATATTTTAAGTAGTGTACAAAAGCGTATAGGTAAAGTATTTTTATTCACATTTATTAGCATTAAAACAGTAAGACATCTGAGATAACGTTAAAAAAAAAAAAACATGAATAAAATTTTTTAAATGTAGTTGAAATATAAAATATTTACAGAATGTATTTTCTTGTCTATAAAGGAAATTTTTAACGACACAATTGTGAATATCTTAGCATTTACGATATTTTAATCTTTATTGCATGTTTTTCTGTATACAAAATCCATTAAAATATTAAACATTTTAAATATAATCTTACTTAATAGCTTAGATTTTAGATTCATTTGAATGAAAATGGGAAAAATTACCAGAAACTGCTTTGAAAGAAAATTTATTTATTTATTTATTTTTGACTGCTGTAAATATTATATTCAGTAACATTTAATCGAACATTGAAGACATTTCTATTTTGAAAATCTTAAGATTGAAATGTAAATTTGTAGATTATAAGCTTATTTTAAATGTGCAATTATAGAACATACTTTTTATTTTATGTATTATTTAAGGGAGACTAAAAACAAATGACTGGATATATATATTTTTTTTAAAGAATTTAATCAATTTTTTACATATTTTATTAATCAAAATTTATTACGAAAAAAAAATTATTTCAATATTTAACGATTTTAGCCATTTGCCGGTGCTAACGCTCTAAAGCGCTGTAAACACTGTCGCCAAATTTAAGGTCTTTTTTATTTACCTTTCACAAATAATTTTGAAGAGTGGTATTTGATATACATAATCACAGACCTGAAATTATAACTAGACCAAGCCGGTTTTTGCTATCCATGAGAGTGGAGCAATTTGAAACTCCGCGATGACAGATGTCACAGCCTCCATGTCGTTCAAGGTTGTATAAGTTAACATGTATTCCGGAACTTGCTTTTGCTTTTTCACCAAATAAATATAATTATTTTTTTGTAGGAAGTGATTTTTCATTTTTTGTTTTTTTCGTTTTTTAGGACTGAGGGCCTATTAGTCTCAATCTGGGATTTTTGCGTTGTCGTTTTCGATAGTCGGACATTTGTCGAAATCCTTTTTCGATAGTTAGACATTTATCGAAATCTAAAATTTATCGAAAATATAATTGAATAATTTGAAAGCGATGTTATAATTGAGAAAAAAAAAATAGTCCTCCGTCCTAAACTAAATTCTGCTTTTGCCAGAATTTCATCAAAATCATTTATTTATTTATTTTATTTTTTTTTAAGAAAAAGAAAAGAAAATTTATACAGTATCGTTACAAACGATATCGAAAAAGTTTTTTTTTTTTTTTTTTAAATAATTTTGAATCAGGAAATAAAAAGTGCGCGAGCAATACGATATAAAATTAAGTAAAAAAAATTAATTTAATGATTTAAATTTTATATAAAACATGATCGCATGCTATCATAAAAAGTAGATGTAAAATTTAAAGTTTAATTTTTTTGGCAACAATTATAAATTGAAATAAATAATTTAAGAAAAGTTTAGAAGTTAGAATTTCTCTCTCTCTCTCTCTCTTTATATATATATATATATATATATATATATATATATATATTACGTTATAATATGTTCTTTAATGCAATAAAATTAATTCAGATTCAATGCAATAGAATTACATCCAGACGAAAGAGCCAGCAAATTCTCAAAAGCCATAATCCATACGTATCCTAAAGTTCACACCCACAAATATTCAGAAACCATAATCTTTACATATCCTGAAGTTATCGTAAACAAATATTCAGAAACCATATTCTATACATATCCTGAAATCATATTCAACAAATATTCAGAAACCGTAATCAATAAATATTCAGAAAGATAACACCAACATATAGGAGCCATCATTAATATAGTACATTCAGAAGATAATGCCAACAATATCCAGAAGCGAATTATGAATGTTGATGGTTTCAGATGCCAAGATCAGCAACTGGTTTCTACATGCAATCAAAAAACAATCTTTAGCTAAAGAGTAGGTTTGAAAAATTGTAAAATTTTTTACGGATTTGACAAAATAGTTTAAGATAGTTTAAAAAATTAAATAGTAAAACTGGACATTTGCAGGCATCTTGGAAAAATGAAAGTGTCATACACTCTGAAATTTCCATTTTCTTGCGTTGACAACACAAAATCGCTGTCTGGAAGAAATAGTCCTGTCGTACTAATTAGTCCAAATATGTGGTGCTTTTGCACAGAAAAGCGAATAAAATGAAATGTCTCATTCAAAATATATTATAATTTTAAAATTCTTTAATTAGTTTCCGATACTGTATGAGACAATCTGTTTTATAATTTTTTCTTTTTTTTACGAATTACCACCACACAGTCGATACTGCCTCAGTTAAAAATGTTCTCTTTCAATAACTTTAATAATAATGATAATAATATAACTATTTAATTATAAATCGGCAACATTTCAAAATTGTTAAAAATTATCCATCACGTTTTAGCTACTGGTATTTTAAATACAACGATCCTGAGCTTGAATATGGATAACTAAAAGTCAGTTTACTCCGTCAAAAGCATATATAATATTCTACACTCTTAAAAATTTCTGTAAATTTAATGTAAATATTTATCCAGAGTCTCTGTAAATTGACAGTAGTTCTTAGTTAAAAGTGAATAATCGAGATTCTCAATCTTTATTCTGTATTTTTACCTAATTTTATTATTTATTTTTTTAATTAAAATTAAAAATGACTGTTTCTACTTAAGAAAAAGCATTCCAAATCCGAAATATATTCTCAACTATAATTAATTAAATTAATATTAGTTATTAAAATGAATGTATAAAATAAGTTTTTTAACATCTCCGTTTATTTTTCTCTGTAATTTTACGTAAGACTTAAGATAATAGATTACACAGAGTTTTCTGTTGAAATTTTTAACAGTGTACTATATTAAAATGCTCTTATAATGACATTCTTATAACATATTTCATCACATATACATTCTTTCAAATAAAATACCACCGGGAAATGCGTTTTAAAAGTTTTTTTCCTGATGCAATACAGATTTTTTTTTTTCTTTTCGATCGTGAAATTGAATTTTTCCTTTTTTTGTTTTCAGGATGAAGGAGAAAGTGATGTTTTAATCGATTCTTAAACATTACCACCGGCAAAATATATTTGAGAGTTTTTTAATTAATGTGTCTTTAGCAGTTTTTTTTTTTTTTTTTTTTTTTTTTTGTCCAGACATTTGCAACAAATGTAACACATTTTTTCATCTGATGTAATTAAAATCCCATTAGTGGCAAAAATAGAAATAAATGTTTATGGTAAATTTTCATCCTTAATAAATAAGTATAGAAATTTCCTAATAAGTTTTTTTCCAAATTGACCTTTCATAAAAATATTTTCAATTCTAGAAACTAAATTCTAAATTTAATAATTCATTTATATACGCAGGATGTCATAAAATGATTGATAATGTTTACATATAATGCTCATAAGTTAAAAGAATTATGCATTTAATTATTAGCGCAAATTATCTGTAAACAACGTCTTGAAAACTGAAATAAATAATAATAATATTTATATTATTATTATAATTTCTTTTGACATTCGAAATGACATTTATTATCCCTGTGTTTATTTATCCATCGCCAATTCTCCTGTCGATAAAATTATCTGTGTTACATATTATCTCGCATTAGAATATACAACGGTTTTGTTTAATAGTGCTATTTCATTAGGGTAATTTTACATTTGTAAAATGATACTTTAAAAAAGTTTTTTAAATATTTTTTCGATGCATTGCAGTAATTTACCAGACAAATGTATTTCTCATCTTTATGAAATCGCTTGTTCCCTTTTTTTATAGTAAGAATGATAATGTATTGATTTGATAAGCTGTTAACTTCTTTTCCGATCAAAATATATTTCACAATTTTTTAATTAATGTTTCTTCATCAATAAAAAATTTTTCATTAAAAAGTTTGGAACGAGTACAACTGATTTTTTTCTTATAATTTAATAATTACATAAGTATGAAAAATGCAAACGAAGGTTTATGGCAAATGCTTATCCTGAAATAAATAAGGTTACAAAGTTTTATATATATATTTTTTAATTTTCCGTTACCTTGAAAATAATACAAAGTGTATTAATAAATTCTAAATAAGCATAGGATATGGGAGAGTGGGGATGAATGAGACATTTTTCATGTTTTTATTAATAACGTTCACCATATGTAATTCAGAATTTTGTAACATTGCTCATAAGCACACTTTAGTAATAAGTTACAAATAAACATACTAACTTTAATAAAAAGTTATCATTTAAAGTTAATTAATAATATTTTTTTTTTACATGCATGTGCATTGTCCCATTCATACCCACATGTGGGGATGAATGGGACAGGACTCAAGTAAAGAAAGAAAAGAATACAAAATGGAAAGTAAATAAATTTTTAAAGTTAAATTGGTTTATGTGATTTTATTACACACTATGGATTTACTGAAATTGACAAAAAGTGATGTATTGACTAAAATTAACATCGAAAGGCAAAAGTCCTTTGGTTTGCACAGTTCCTAGGGCTCTAGTCTTTGGTAATTTAATCTAATAAGATTTAGTCTAAAAATAAATAAATAAATAAGACACTAGAAAGAGATAAATCATTATAATAGAGTACAAATTATCCAGAGAAATTTTTGTTTCCAACTGATCGGGAGTGGTTTCCTCCGAAACTTGCGTAAATATGGGCTAGGACCCCTTAGAAAGACCCCCATGGAGGGCATTCCCCCTCTAGGCCTAGGACACATCAGGAGTCAATCGGCCTTAAATCCTACAACCAACCGACTGATCGGGAAAAATAAGCATTCTATTCTGTATTACATTAATAATCACCAGGATTTATTTAATTAGCGTGATTGAAATTGTGAATTTAATCAAATTATTATTAGTTTATTTATTTATTTTTTTAATTATTGATATAATTTATTTAAGTTAAATTTAATATTCAAACTTAAAAATTTTTTAATCATAATTATTATAAACAGAAATCGGAACAATTAATTTCAATCTATTTTTTTAATTCTATAACTACTGAACTACAGGTTATAAAAATATTGAAAATCTATTTACGATTTGTTTTAATATAATTCTTGCGTACAATTTTAAATTAGCACATAGTGGGGAATGTTCCATTCATCCGCATTCAAACTGTCCCATTCATCCCCACCACCACCACATGATCATATAAAACAGGAAATATGTTTAATGAGCAATTGTCAATATTCTTCTTGAATATTATAAGCACAGTAAAATATTCTGCATTTTCATCATATAAGAGTTATATTAACTTTAAGCAAATAGTTAATTCCTTAACTACTACCTAATTGAATCAGTAAAAGTTACTTTGGCAGCAGAAAAAGACACTTTAATTTTTTTTCTGCCCTTCTATAGATAGCACAACTCTGAAACTACACTTGATGAATGACCTCAGTACTGCCATATATCCGAAAAATTGTCAAGTTTATGGTGCATGTAAAACATAAAAAAATTTCTACTGACCCTTTCATCCCCACTCTCCACTAAATATATCAATGTTTCATCATTAGAGGAGATTTAGAAATCTGTGTAACCTGTCCAATTAAAGGTCAGTTTAGGTCAGTTTTAATTTGTGTATTTCACATTAGATTTTTTCTTTCTTTTGTTAATTTGAACTTTTTTATGTCTTTTGAATTTTTAAATACATACCTCCAATGCTTTATATTATCACTCATAAGAAAACAGAGTGTTTTTTACATATACTTTCATTTTAATCTGTAACAGGATTGGTTTCTTCTAATATAATACCTCTAATATATATATATATATATATATATATATATATATATATATTATTATTGTTATTATTTCTATACAATGATGCTAACTATCAGAGACATATTTTTAGTCTCTGTCTTTTTTTTACTTTCCGAACACTATAGTGAGGAAAGTATTGTAATCATGTCAAAAATCCGAATTTGAGATTTTGATGTTTCTATACGTTTCGAGGTCCAATGAGTCCGTTTTCACTATTTTTGCGATGATGTATGTATGTGTGTGTGTATGTATGTGTGTATGTATGTGTGTATGTATGTGTGTATGTATGTGTGTATGTCTGTGAGTGAACACGCTAGCGTCTAAACGCTTCGTTCGAATAAGCTGAAATTTGGTACGTATATTGTAAGTCACCATAGTACGAACCCTGTAGATTTTGGTGAATCTAGCACTTATAGTTTTTTTACAGGGACACAATGAAAAATTCTTTATCATTATGGCCTATGGGACCAAAATCTTAAAAGTGCGATAGTATCTAAACGCCTTATTCAATTGAGCAAAACATTTATACACATATTACAGGTTACAAATACTCAATCTGTATAGATTTTGGAGAATCTAGCGCTTATAGTTTTTTTACAGGGACACAAAGAAAAATTCTTTATCATTATGGCCTATGGGACCAAATTTTTAAAACTGCGATAGCATCTAAACGCCTTATTCAATTGAGCTGAAAATTTATATGAATATTATAAATCACTGTTGCACTAACTATAAGCATTTTGGTGAATCTAGCATTTATAGGTTTTTTACAGGGACACAACGAAAAATTCTTTATCATTATGATCTATGGGCTCAAAGTTCGGTAGCGTTTAGTAAAACATCGTGTAGTATATGGAGAAAAATACTCAAACACTCTATTATGGTTTTCTCTCTTTTGTTTGTTTAACGACTCCTCTTTCTTTACTTTATCTAAAAAACTGTTAATAACTCAATGTTCGGAAAGTCGAGTGGAGTCACTCCAGATTTTTTTTTTCCTGTTTGAAAAAGAAGAAGAAAATATTGCTGTTCTGGTCATTTTCTAAGCATTTGTAGAAGTAAAATATATCTGAAAGTTTTTTAATCAATATTTATTTAGTTATAAAAATTTTTTTAAAAAAAAAGTATGCAACAAAAGTAAAATATTTTTTATACTTGTGTAAATTAAATTACATAAGCAAGAGGAGGGAGGGGAGGGGGGTGTATATTAAATTCTCATCTTAAAATTGATAAATAGATATAAATTATAAGAGTGTTTTTTTTATTTAATAAATATATAAATTTTAATAAATCAATTCTAAATTTCATATTTTAAATGTACATATACTATTTAATTCAAATGAAGTTGGTTTTTGATAAATATATGCTGTCATTATTTTAAATAAAAATATTATATATACCTACATAAATAGCTATATCGAATGTTAATAAGATGTTGGTTGCAAAATTTAAGGCTTATAATAAGGAAAAACATATAAAGTTTTCAAATATATATTTTTTTAGTTGGGCTTTAATGTTTTGATTTTTTGCTCAGACATTACATTTCTTTAACTTTCATTCAACTATTTAACACGCTATATCATTTATTTTTAAAAGAAGGATATAACTGAAAATAAACAAAAAATGTTTGTTTCTGGTATCAATCATCTCACATAAAAAAATACAATCAATTTCTGTACCAAAATTATTTCATAAAACAAATCTAATCTTCAAACTTCATCAAAGGTAATTTTCTTCTGATAAAAATGTCACTTTACAAAATGTTTTAATGCTTTTCACGATGCAATGCGGCAAAGTACGAGAAAAATATACCTTTTTTTTCCCTCTCTCTTTCGTGAAATTGATTTTTTCTCACTTTTTTCCCGAAAGAAGGAGAAAGTGATGCTTTGATTGAATCTTAAACATTTCCACGTTCAAAATATATTTGAGATTTTTCCAATTAATAATTTTTCAGCAGTAAAAAAGTTTTTTTTCAATAAGCAACCAAGAAAAGCAACCTCTTCTTTTTTTTTTTTTTTTTTTTTTTTTTTTTTAATTTGGTATAATTAAAATCACATTAGTAGGCAAAAATGGAAATAAATATTTATACCACATACTTATGGTAAAATATATGATCGATATATAAGTTTGTGAATACATTTTGTCATTATTATTTTTTTATTGTTATTTATTTATTTATTTATTTATTTATTTTATTTTATTTTATTTTATTTTATTTTTTTTTTTTTTTTTTGTCGTGTCCATGACGTAGTCGAATTAGATTAAACCGCGGATCTTTATAACTGCATCTGCGATTTGTTGGATGTTGTCGTCATATAGGTCTATCAGTGACGGCAATACACCAATTTCTCTGAAGTTCGCACTTATTGCCGGACACTTAGAGATATGGCAAGGTGTAAGCTGTGTATCTGGGCAATTGTTACAGTTTCTATACACCCTTCCACCCTCTTTGTTAATTTTCATGCCTCTGTGATGACCGGTTCTTAGCCTTATTATAGTTTTTGTTATTAATCGATCTGCATTTATTTCAAAAAGCTGGTGTTTCGTTTGGATTGTTTTTTCTCTAAGTTTAGATTTAGTTATTGCATTTGCATCTTGAAGAGAGACACTGTTGCTGTTATTGTTAAGATTTCTGGACTCCTTGGCTAGTTTATCAGCATTTTCGTTGCCTGCTATTTCAACGTGTGCAGGTATCCACTGAAGTGTACAGGTTTTATTTATAGCTTGAAGATCTTGAAGTTCTGAGATGATTTCATGAGGGATAGAAGTGTGCCCCTTTCAAATGGCCTGGAGGGCGGCCTTCGAGTCGCAGAAAACCACTAGGCCCTCTGCCTGCTTAGTAGTTTTATTTATTAAATAAATAAGTTCTAAATTTTTAAATACAACTGTAGATTTAGGATCATTTTAATACCCATTTTAACATTTTAAGAACTTGAATTTTTTAGTTATTTGTATAGTTCTATTTCTAGTCGATGTATTTATCGCACTGATTTCAATAATACTACATTGTGTATGATATTGTGAAATAATTAAACGTATAAGATTTTAAAATTTGCACATTAGGCGGTGTTTCAAATAACTGGAAACTACAGTGCCGGGAAAAAAAAAAACTTTACATGTCAATTGCCGTTCCCGCTATAAAAATGTGCCGAACCTCAGTGTGTTAGTAAGTCACGTACGACCTTTCCCTATCCTATCAACACTCAGTTCGTCTCGTGGACAATGAAGAGGAATGGAAGAGAAGTATCATGCCTTGACTCAGCTAGAGAAGGGAATCTCTGTGACTGATGTAGTCAGAGATCTGGCAGATTATTCTAGATGCAGCCAGTTGTAGCCATCTGGTGAAAGTAGCCATAGATTCGTGCCTAAACTGCTGCAGTTGGTAATAAAATGTAAAGATGATATGAGAAAATACTGACTGTAATATAATGTTTACAATAAATGACTAGAATGTTAAGAATTTGTCTTAAATTTTTACATTTTAGTGACCTTGTAAAGATTTTCTGCATCTGGTTACATCTAGAATGATCTGTCAGATCTCTACCTACATCAATCTCTAGCATCAATCTCTAGCTGAGTCAATGCAGGAGATTACGTTTCCATTTTAAGATTTTCTGACCCATTGTGTGGAGTGGGAATACCGATGTAGGTTCTCAAACTTTTGACAAATAAACGAGGTATTGGCCAGCGGTAGCAAAGAGCTTAAAAACCTTGCTCTAAAAGTCCGTGAGGCAAACTGAGTGTTGATAGGAATGGAAAGATCGCCTGTGACCGAGTAACGCTACGTGTCATCATTGGGGTTTGACACATTTTTATGAGGAGAACGGTAATTGAAAAGTACTTATTTATTTATTTATTTATTTATTTTATTTTTTTTTTTTTAATTTTTTTTTTTTATTATTTATTTATTTATTTATTTTGCCGCTCAAGTGTAAATATTGTTTTTAGCTGCCCTGTATTGCTATTGCTGGTCGCAATTTGTAGATTTAGAAGGTAATCATAATTTTGTTGATATATACATAGTATTCTGTAGGTATGTAGATCATAATGTAGTCATAATTTTGTAGATATTATAATGCAATCAGCGTGATAAGTACATGGATTAGAAACATAATTATATAACTACATATATTTTTAAGAATACATTAGCATAAAAAATATTTTTTAAAACATGTAACGTACTACAGCCATTTCTGTATCTGTATCTTGTTGTGAAAATGCTGTTTGTGGTCATGGATACCTTATCCAATTATATATATATATATATTCTGGTTAACAAAATAAAAGCAACAATCTGTTTTCTCGTTTTCTTCTTTTGCACATAATTTTTAAACAAAGAAACGTATGAACATAAAATTTGCATGGCCTGTTCGTTATCATATTATTAACTGAATTTTATGTAGCTTTAGCATAAGAATAATTTTTATGCTAATATCCATTTTTCTTTCAAAAGTAAGCTTTGGAAAAAATGAAAAATTTCAATAACTTTCGGAAAGAACATTTAATGAAAAGTGGTGTTAAGGATGCATTAGAGATAAATAAAGACCCACATACCTAGAAGTGTTAAACTAATCTCGATTTTTCTTTCGGTATTAAGTTTTCTTTTACTTTTATAATGGACTTTTTAAAAAATATATAATTAATAATTTGTAAACTATGATAATCACAAGAATAATAAAACTGTCGATAAATAGTTTTATAATGAGTATCTTATTAAATTTTCATATTTGTATATATATTTTTTAAAAATCTATTCACGTGCGAAAAAAAGAAGAAAAATAAGAAACAGAAAAGTGAATACAGGTGGAAGGATATGGTTGTAATCTAACATATGGAAGGATGTGCAGCTTTATCTATCTCTAATGCATCCTTAACACCACTTTTCATTAATTGTTCTTTCCTCAAATTATTGAAAATTTTCATTTTTTCCAAAGCTTACTTTTGAGAGAAAAATGATTATTTATTAGCTTAAAAATCATTCTCATGCTAAAGTTACAAAAAATTCGGTTAATAATATAATAACGAACAGGCCATATATATTTTATTTTCATATGCTTATTTGTTTAAAAATTATGTGCAAAAGAAGAAAACGAGAAAACAGGTTGTTGCTTTAATATTGTCCACCAGTTTATATATATATACATATTTGAATTAAGTGAAATCGGTTCTCAGTGAGTACTTGGTGATAATATTTTAAGCAATGTTTACTTTCTCTCACCCATATATATAATACAAAAATTATTATTTTTAAATCAAGCTTTCCAAATAATTTTTTGTTTTATTTAGAAGTTTTGAGGTCCCTTGAATTCGAAAATCATGTTTTTAGTGGTATGTCTGTGTGTCTCTCTGTGTGACTGTTATCAGCATACCTCAAGAACAAATGTAGCTTGAAGTCCAAACTCGGTACGTATGTATCATGTAGTTATACTACACTAAACTTTCGTTGAAATCAAGCAAATGGATCGTGTACAGGACCATAAAAAAATTTCAAGTACATTACATCTATGGGGGAAATTTATGGTAAGTACAGTGCAACATTTATAGGCTGCTCTAAATAAAACCAAATGAACATATTTTTTTATATGCATAAATCTATGTTTCGTGTATATTGAGGTATGGATATAATTCATCATTCGTTTACAGGGCTCCGCAGAACATTTAAATATATCGGGCCTATATTTGGAAATTACTCGAAGTGTATTTCGTTTCTTGTTAGGTGTTTTTCGTATAAGATTAAATTTATTTAGGCAATGTGACATGGATATAATTTAAAGGAACTATACAGGGCTACCGAAAATTAAGCTGAACGTTCCTTTCTATTGAATGTATTTGATGAAAGTGCTTTTCTAAATTTTCCCATGTCGACGATCACTGCTCAGGAATGAAATTTTCTTATCATTTCCATACAGTAAACAAAGTATTTTTTGAAGTCCTGTAACCACTCTAGATTTTTATATAAGGTTGCGTTCTGAGGGTCCCTGAATATGATAGTGAAATTTTTAGTGATTTATATGTATGCAGTTTAGTTAATAGCATAACTTAAAAAAAATAACAACAGAAAATTGAATTTTGTTATTTTAAAGTTCATATTAGGTTTCCACTTGAATAATTTGAGCAAGATTAGCAAGTTCAATAAATTTTTAATTTTTTCTTAGTTAATAAATGTAGTCAGTGTAATTGAATTGGCGGGTTCAGGGGAGTAGTAATAACTGTTCCTAAACCTTTGTTTACATTATTTTTAAAGTAGTATGAACTTCATTACATTTTTTATCTTACGACTAAATGTGCAATCTTTTTTTATAGCATTGAAGTGCAGGGTAAGAGAAAGTAGTGTGTGACACACCACATTATTTGCTTTAAAAGGATATTTATCTATATTACTGCATAGGTTCCTAAACTAGATGCCTGTGGCGTGGCTCGGAAACTTGGCAACCGTTCAATCGGTAGACTTTTTTATTCAGCATGCCACCAAAAATTTTTAAAAATGGGATTTGATATACATAAAAGGTGACTAGAATCGAAGAAATGTCTATTATATATATCGTATATCACTTCTTAAAATTATTGGTGACAGTTGAATAAAAAAGTAGAGCAATATGTACCAGGTGGCGCTGTCTACCGCTTGAACTGTTGCCAAGTTTTCGAGCAACGCGACAGGCATCTAGTTTAGGTGGCTATGATTACTGTATATGTATGTGTGTGTGACTGTATTTGTGTACATATATAAACAATTGTATGTTAGAAACGAAATCTCATGATTATATTGACGGAAAACATTCAAAACATTTTGAAAGAATGAAAGTATTGTTTTTAGGTGAACTGTGTAATATATCGATTTTTTACTTACACGATATGATATCTTTAGTTTATTCTTTTCTTTTTTTTTTTTTCAATCAACTACTTTACCCATTACAGTATTCATTAAAGGACGGATATAATTCTCAAAAATCGTAAATTGTTTGTACATGATACTATCTTGCATGAGAATATACAGTGTTTCACATGCAATATTTCCATAAAATCAACCTCATCATTATGCCTCAGCAAGAGTAATTTTCTTCAGATAAAACTGTCACTTTGAAAATGTTTCAATCCTTTTATATGATGCAATGCAGCAATTTACAAGATATATATTTTTTTCCTTCTTTGTGGAATAGATAATTTCCCCTTTTCTTGGCTGAAAAAGGAGAATGTGTTTCTTTAATCGATTCTTAAAAATTTCTCCTATCAAAATGTGTTTGAGAGTTTTCCAGTTACAATTTTTTTCTGCAGTGTAACAGATTCTGATCATAAAGTGACCAAGAAATACAACATGTGTTTCAATCTCGTGTAATTAAAATGACATTAGTAGGCAAAAATAAAAATAAATGTTTATGGTAAAATCTTATAGTAAAAAAAAATATCGCTATAAAAGTTTGTGAATATATTTTTACAGTTATTTTTATTTAAATTAATACTTTTATTGTATATGATCTAAATTTTTTAATATAAATGTAGATATATATTTCATTGGTTCTTAGTGATTACTTAGTGATCTGATATCATCTCGCTTTCGGATATACAATATTTTACATGCTAAAAATAGTTCCATAAAATCTGCCTTAGTATTATAAATCATGGAGGTAGTTACCTTCGCATAAAATGCCGGTTTAAAAAGAATTAATACTTTTCTGGTTACTTGTTTTTTTCTTCTTTAAATTGATTCTTTCCCCTTTTTTGTCGTAGGAACTAGAATAAGATTCTTTCCTCGATTCCAAAACATTTTTCTTAGCAAAAACTTTGCTAGAAATGTATCTTTTTTCTCTTGTACAATTGAATCCACAATACTAGGTAATAATTTAAATAAATGTTTCGGGTAACTTTTTATCTTAAGCGACAACATATTTATTAAAGACTGTGATTACGTTTCTGGAATTAGTTTTATTAAAAAAATCAATTTTACTAAATAGTATCTAAATTTCTTAAATTTATTGTGTGTATATATTTCAGTTAACGTGAAATTTCTCCTTCATAATATTATGTGACATTATTATTTTATTTTTTTTAAGTTATTGTTTATACGTACATACACCAATACTTAATCGGATGATGTTTTGAATCTCTGGGATTTTATAACCGAAAATAGATCAAAGTTTCCAGAACTATTTTGTGTTAGGTAAATTATAATACATGGTAATTATAATTAGGTAAATTATAACACATACAATTAGTATTCTTGCAACTGTAAACTAAAAAATAAACTGATAAGTCTGCAACGTAATTTTCGAATGTAGGGATAGACTTACTTTTTTCCTTGTCTTCTTAGTAAAATTCCACTCGAGAGTGTATGTAGTTCGATTTATGTGACGTTTTCGTAGTTCGATTAATGTGAAAACGATACTTTAATTCCAACAAGTTGCGTTGCGGCATGTTGGAATTAAACTTCAACCATTTTCTTTAATCCATAGCACAAAACCTTTTGTTCTGTTTCCAACATCTTTCCCGTAACCCCAGAAGAAAAAGATATAATTCGGTATTATTCGGTAATTACTATGAGTGTATCAGCGTACACTACTCTCGACGTCAAAATATCAGCATGTATGTGGTGCTCAACGCAACCAAACAAAACCTGATAATACATAGTTTTCTTTTTTTGTATGTGTATTGTTCTGTTCATAAACGAAAAAAAAAAAAAGTCACCAAATTTATCCTCAGATCATCCCAGTTGGTGACCAAGAGCAAAATATCCGCTAAAGACGAATTTTTGGAGATTAATGACCACACTTACGAAATTTGTAGCTCATGCTTGCTAAATTACTAATCATTCTCTGATTTTGAATAGAGTTAATATTTTTTGCTATAATATACTGTTTCTTCCAAGTAATGTTCGCTAAAATGTACAAAGCTTATACAATGTAGTGAATTTCATTGAACTATAAGCCGTGAGTTTTCCTATAAAGATTTTCTAGATTTTATTATCGAGCTAATTTTTGCTAAATATTTTTATGTTGGAATGCTGAAATTTAAAGGAAATATTTAGCATTCAAATATTTGATGTAAATAAGAAGTAGGTTCAAGTTTTATTATGATCTAAGGTAAGAAATATAAAACTATTACACATTGCCAAAAAATTATAAAATTTTAATTTTAATTTAAATCGATGATTTAAAAAAAAAAAAAAAAAATTAAAGCAGTCTTTGGGGACTGCCGATAAAAGTGAAAACTAAGTAGCTTGTGAATTGTATCGTCGAGCTATTAGATTATTATTTTAGAATTATTTTTGGTTTGTAAAGAAGTGTTTATGATCTATATTATATGATTCGGCACAATATTTGTAGCTACCCAAATTAAATGAACTAAGCCTTATATTAGGTAAAAATATTGATTACTTATGAAATTATTTTAATTAGTAGCTGAGATACAAAAGAAAACCCATTCAGGACACTTCAAAACGTGTAAATCAGGTGAAATCTCGAATTCCACTTTCGATAATATAAAAGAACTTTAAAATATCTTTCGAATGATGTATTAAAAATAATTTAATCATAATTGGAAATTGAAATATTAATTTTTTAAAATATTATAGCGCCATCTGGCGGTAGAATTTTCTGTAATCTACTGTTCAATTCCAAATCAACAAAGCTTTCTAATAATGTATTACTTATGAAATTATTTTAATTAATAGCTGAGATACAAAAGAAAACACATTCAGGACACCTGAAAACGTGTAAATCAGGTGAAATCTCGAATTCCACTTTCGATAATATAAAAAAAACTTTAAAATATCTTTCGAATGATGTATTAAAAATAATTTAATCATAATTAGATATTAAAATACGCGTATTAGAATAAAATTTAATTTGCAATTAAAATGTAATTTTTTTTCCAAAATTGATGAAATTTGAACTGCAACTATCCCGTGTGCTGTTAATGACGCACAGTAAGTTTCAAAGAATTTAGAAGAAAAAGGAAGCATTTTGAAATTTGCAACTTTTTTCCTAGTAGAAAATCACGTGATGTCAATTGGCAAAAAATATGTTTCTTCCCGATCAGATTCTATGTGACTGGGTTGTCATAGTAACGAACGCCTGCAGAATTTCATTCAAAGCGTTAGCTGACGATAACGCGAGTTTCATGATTTTTGTTCACCCAAAAGTGCTTAACGTGACTAAAGAAGTTTTCACTTAAAAAAAAAAAAAAGTATTGCAATATTTTAAATTATTACTTCATTAAACTGGTTTGTTAAAAAACCTGGTTTGTTAAACTGGTTTCCAATTAATTATGATTTCAATCAATAATATTTATAATGTTTAATATATTTATGTTTTTTTTATTTATTTATATATAATTTAAATATTGGTTTTTAAATATTGTTAAATATTTTTATGTTTGAATGCTGAAATTTAATGCAAATGTTAATATTCAAACATAAAAATGTTTTATAACAATTAACACATCAATAAATTCACAATGTAGTAAACAAACGTATTTAAAATATTTTGTTAAATTCAAAATTTAAAAAAATGTTAGCCGGGAGCATTTTAAAATCTTATTTTATAAAATTTAAATAAGATTCGGTGAATTTTAATTTGCATTATTGTGTTATATTTCAATACATTTTATGCATATTTTTATAATTCTAAAATAATTATACAGTTACTTTATGCATTTTACAGGTTATTTATTATACAGGTTTTATGCATTTTTTTAAAAAATGCATAAAACCTTCTCAGGAATTCGCGTTTGTAATGATAGATAGATGGCGACTCTAGGCCAAAAAACAATGGCCAATCATAGCAATGGATTAGTAAATGGATCAAACGTCTCAGAAAAATTTCTTGGACGATTTCATCCACGACCAGTTTACGGTACGGTATACATTCCACTGGACGACTTTGATCCAAACCGGTCCGTCCATGACCAATTGGATCGATCCTGGATCGCTCGAGAGCTAGAACCCGCCCTACAATTACGACAAAAAGTACCTAAAAATTTTTAAATGGTATAAATAAATGTTTTAATCGAGAAATTGTTATCTTACTATTTGAACATCAACAATTTAACAAAAAGTAAAACATTTGTTTTTATTTTATCATTTTCTTTATTGTACTAAGAAAGCTCCAATTGAAATTTTCCGTTTAAAAGTGTTTTGACTAGATTAAAAAAAAAAAAAAAAAAAGCGTAATAAAAATATTGTTAACACTATTGTTAAACGTATTTTTGGGACAATTTCATCCTGATAAAATATATATTTTATTTATAAATTAAAATATTCAACATTTTTTACATATAAAAACAAATAATAAATATTACTACTTATTCCAAAATAAAGTATCAAATAATTATTATATTCATTTTATACAATATATATTTCGGTGTTAAAATTGTTTCAACCACTGATGCATATTAATACAATCCTTAAATTACAATACTTACATTCCTAAAATGTCATTTTTATACTTGAATAATAAACGGTCTGAGTGAATTAGCCTTTACAATAACAGCTAATAGTACTTCAACTGTCAAACCTGCAGACATACTTGAAATGACAGAACAAGTGCGTGTAAATTATTTTCAGATAAAAATGATATATATTCGAAATATTTTCGCCTGTTTAACGTTATGTTTAGAACGCAGTTCGCCAATAAAAATTGTGTCATATCATTTTAATTTAGTAATAAAGTACAATTTGTATTTTTGAAGTTGAAAATTATCATTTCCATGTAATTGAGACTAATTATAGAATGGATTAATAAAAATATATTCATTTTTATAGATGCTGAATTTTTAAATAAGATAGATTTAATTTGTCTAAAGATTAAATTGACTAATGTTTATTTTATTCTTCTAAATACTGATTTGTCTTATGTTTTATTTAATTGGACATTAAACATTTAATTAAACATTTAAATCTAAATAAATTATTTAAAATAAAATTAATATAAAAATACGATTTTTTTTTTTTTTTTTTTTTGTAATAATTTTTATTGAAATTAAAAAAAGAAATACATCTGTGACATTTAATATAAAATAAACATTTGTTATTTTGCCAATAAAATTGTGTCATATCATTTTAGTTTAGCAATAAAGTACAATTTGTATTTTTGAAGTTGTAAATTATCTTTCTCATGTAATTGAGAATGATTTTAGACTGGATTAATAAAATTATTCAGTTTTATAGATGTTGAATTTTTAAATAAGATAGATTTAATTTGTCTAAAGATTAAATTGACTAATGTTTATTTTATTTTTATAAATACTGATTTGCCTTATGTTTTATTTAACTGGATTAAATATTAAACATTTAAATCTAAAGAAATTATTTAAAATAAGATTAATATAAAAATACGATTCTTTTTTTTTTTTTTTTTTTTTTGTTGGTAAAAAAATTTATTGTATATGAAAAAGAGAAATATATCTGTGACATTCAATATAAAATAAACATTTGTTATTTTGGAAAAACCTTTTTTTTTTTGTATTTTACACAAAACATTTACATTTTTCAGAAATACTTTAAAATTACATTGTATTAGAAAGAGCTATCTAGTGGTTATATTTCTTAGTATTTAAATTAATTTAAAACTAAAGTGCTGAAATGTTAATATTTACAGCTTCACAATCATATTATTCCAATTTAAAGAAATCTGAATTCCAGTAAAGCTTTATGTTATTGAGTGCTTACGTTTTAAAACATTCCAATAAATCTTTTATAATTAATTGAGTTGAATAAAAATTCCAGGAATTCCAGCCTTTTTAAAATAGTCTCTATTTCTGAGAAAATTAGGAGATTAAGAAGGCGAATTAAATTCCATTCGCTACATACGAAGATGGAAAGAAAATCTTATTATCCTTTGTCTTAGGAGGTTTCTAAGAAATTTTCTTTAGTTATTCAGAAAGGTTTATTTCAATTTATAATAGTATTTTAAGTTATATAAACAGAAGTTTGTGTAAATTTAATACACTATGCTTCAAAATTTTAAAAATAAGGGAAATAAATAGTTACAGAAATAGTTGTATTTCATTTTAATGATTTTCTTTAAATTTTAAAAACTAATTGTGTATACCGTTAGTTAAAAAAAAAAAAAAAAAAAAAAAAAAGTATTAATTTTTTGTGTTGTTACGATTGTAAATAGTGTGAGTTTCTGAAAGTACTCAACAGTACTTATAAAGCGTCAACAAATTTTGTTTGATAATAACAACAAAGTCAATAACCACAAATAAAAATTTTAAAGGATTTACTAAATTATAAAGGTTTTACCAAGCTACAGGTTTGTTTCATAGAGTCGATTAAAACAGTCAAGTAGACATACTAATATTTATTTACCAAAAAATGTAGAAATATTTCAATTTTAATAATAACTAATTCCACTAAGATGCAAATACTTCAGCCTAAGACCGGTTAATTGCAGTACCTTTACAATACAATACCACAATATTACAAGCAAATTATCAATGGCAACTTTGATTACATCCTCACTGCAAACAAAACAAAACCCTATAGTAAGCGAAATCAAAGTTTTTCAATACGATGGATATTCAATAATGAATTAATTTCGATTTTTTTCCTCTTTTTGCGCATTTTTCTTGAATTAAAGTCATCATGGTCATCATGTTACTTCCAAAACAATAAACAGATGCATTAAATGTTAAAAATCACACTAAACTGCAAGGAAACTGCTTTTACTAGGATAGCTTCTTGAAATTAATTTTACGATAAGGCAATTGATTCAATATCAGTAGCGATTATATAGAAAAACAATCAAATGTTTCAGTTGTTGTGCTATTTTATGATGATGTTTTTTATAACCCTTTCCGACCAGAACATTTTTACCTTAAAACATTACATTCTTTTGTTTTTACCGGATGAAAGAAAAATGTGGAGTACGACCGTCATTTGTTGATTGAGAATGTTACTTTACACTTTCCGGGAATTAGTACGATAGTTCATTTAATGTTTTTATTACATACGACTGCTGCAGGTGCAAAAATGTATGTGGATATGTGGATGACTATTCCGCACAATTGTGTAGCTTAGGTCGGAAAGGGATAAAGGTTCCTCCAGAAAAGAATGAAAAAATTTACATTTTAAACGTCCAATATATTTTAACACAATCTTGAATTATCAATTCGAAGAATTCGAACAAATCAGAAACAGAAGGTAGGTTCAAATGGTCATTTGTCGTGATGTTAAACCCTTGTAAGACAACTGTAAGGGTTTCACTATAAACATCTATAGACCTAAAGATAAACTTAGTTTTCCAAGAAATTCTGCGGTTTTGGCACATAAAGTGTCATCTATCTATATTAATTTAAACTATTTTTTTCTTCATGTAAAAAAATTATTTTTGTCGAAAAAGCCTTTGGAAATCAACATTAAAATATAACAGTTTAATTATTTTTTAATTTTTTTATTTGTGTAAATACAGTATGGGTCACCAAGTACATTACTTAAAGAAGTTAAATTAATTTTTAATATACAAAAATACCGTATCGTGCTAAAATAAAATAAAAAAAAAAATGTTTTATTATAATTCAATTAATTAAAATATACATGTAAAATATAAACAAGTCAAAATATAAAAATGTTTCGAAATTCATTCGAATTTTTTCATCTGTATTAAAAACAACACCTTATAACCATATGCATATACACTCATATAATTTATCAAAGTAAAACAGAATTATTGATGCGCTAATGCGTTAGACTCATTGCCCTTTAGTTTAATAACAGTAAACAAATTTAGAAATAGAAAAAAATAGACGAGACACAAATATTTTTACTTTATGAAATCAAAAAAATATTATTCCAAAAGTAAAATTTAAATATACAAAATATCACTTAGCAAATCCTAAAACATGTCTTACAAAAAAAAAAAAAAATCTAGAAATTTATAAAAGGATTTTAATTAATTAATTAATTTATTATTATTATTCTGATAATATTAGTTTTATTTATTTATTTATTTTTAAGCGGCATGTATGAATTTTAGAACGTTTTCAGTTAAAAACCACAAAAATAAAGATATCGAATATAGATAACATGTTTTAATTTTTGAAAGCATAATATTTTATGCAAATCAATTCTTCAACACTTAAACAAAATTGAAAGAAAATCTCAAAATTTTCGAAGAAAACAATTTAATCGGAACTTTAATCTAAAATAAATTTCAAGTAGGAAAAAAAACTTTTATCTCTTCAGGAGTAATATTTAATCAATATTAGAAAGTTACTAAATTTTTGCAACATACTCATTAATCTATAATTATTACCTTATAATTTAGGAGAATCTGAATCCCTGATAAAACTTAATTTAACTGAACGTCAAACTTTTAATGCTTCTTAATACGTCTTGTCTAATTACTTAACTGAACTAAAATTTCAGACGTGCCTTGTCTTCTGAACTAATTTGTCAGCTGCAATGGAAATTAGAAAATTAATAAGGTGTACTAAATTTCTGCAACAACATGTAAGTTTCGAGGTAAAACTGTTTAAAATTCTAATTCTCATCTTGAGGTAGAAAGTTACTAATTAATTTCTCTTGTAAAATTCGTAACTAATGCTGAAACAGCTATAAAGTATAAGATTAGTTCTGCGCAGTTCAGATTATTTGTCCAGTACGTCGTGCGAAGATGCAAATTACATATTAATTTTAAATAACGCAATTTTAAAAGTCATTACTTTCTAAAATTCAGCTTCATTTTTATTTTCTTCTGTATATGTATAATTCATTGTATATAAATAAAAGAAAGTACTGAATTCGTGAAAATTTTAGAACTCCGGTTTTTGACCGATTTACACGCTTTGAAATGTCCTTAACATGATTTACCTAGTTTTAGAAAACGTCTGTCTGTCTGTGTATCTGTGTGTATCACAAATTTCGTGCACGTTGTATCTCATAAAACAATGAATGAAACGTAACCAAACATGGTATTTAGTTGAACCTTGACCTACGTTGCTGCTGATTACATTTAGAGATGAATCGCCCAACATGTGACACCGTCATCTCATTTTTTACTTTCTCTTACCCATAAGGTAGAGAAAGTATTGTTTTGGGGTCAATTCTTCGAACGCGAGTTCTTGTTATATTTACATGTTCTGAGGTCCCCTGAATACGAAAATCATGTTTTTAGCGAATGGTCTGTGTGTATGTCTCTGTGCCTGTGTGTGTGTCTGTCTTTTATCAGCATATCTCAAAAACAAATTACGGCAGAAAGTTCAAACTTGGTATTCTAAATGTGTATCATATAAGGATGCTACACTAAACTTTTCGTTAAGATCAAGGAAATGGTTTGTGTACAGGGACACTCAAAAGTATTCAAATACATTACGTCTATGGGGAAAATTGCAGGTAAGTAGAGTTTAAGTAGAGTTTAACATCTATAGACTGCACTAAACCAAATGAAACGAATATATATATTTTGTAATACAGATAGTTAATAGGGAAAAAAAAATGTGTATGTAGTAGCCTCGCCTCCTCCCCTGGGGGGGAGGAGTCGATCCTCGAGGGGAGTAAATTTTTATGATGGGTATCTTTCAAAAGAGTTCGCCAATACCTTTAAAACGAATGGTTGAACCATCGATCTGCGATAATTTAAAACAAAGTTAGCGATTTGTTTTACTTTTAACGAAAAAAAAAACTTTTTTTTTTTTTTTTAATAATATTGAGAATAAAATGGACTTTTATATATATATATATATATTGTATTATACTACTGCCCTAATATGGAAATCGTTTGCATTATCATAAAAGATAATTTTTTTAAATAATAATTTTAATAAATTATTTTTTAGAAACAGAATTATTTTTTCATAGCCGAATTAAATTCTATATGAATGTAGGTGCCATGAAACGGGGGTTAAGGGGGGCGGTATCTCCTCTCACACAGAACTAATTATCATATAAAACTCTTCCGAAGCCTAATTTGAATTGTTTAACACAGGTTTACATAACAGTACTCGTTATCTTACCTATTAATCTGCAATTTCAGGTTAAAAGAAAGTCGTGTGAGTGACACACCAGATTATTTCTAGTATTTTAACATGACAGTATAGGACAAAATCTCATAAAAATATACATAATGAAAGTAATTTTTAACGCCTGATTGTAAAATAAATATGATTATTTATAATAACAGTATTATTCTAAGGGAAAAGTGTGTACTTCTAGAAGCGCTGCTCCCACTGGAGGATGAACTACCTCCCCTAGGGGGTGTAAGATTTCAATATGGTTTTTTTTTCTAAAAAAACTAATTAATATATATTTAGAATGTATGGTTGAACCATAATTCTGTAATAATTTAAAATGAGTTATCGATTCTTTTTCATTTTTAACAGAAGAATAAACGCATTTCTTTTGATCGACTTTCTTTCGGCATTCAGTTTCATTTGTCTCTGAGATAAGTCTGCATGAATCGTAGAAAATACTTTTAATAAATAACATGTACTGCTTGAATTTGCATAAGAGTATATAGAAGAAAGTCTTATCATGGCCACAACATACTTTATTTATTTATCTTTAAATATTATTTAAATTGCATACACGTAATAAAAGTTAAAAAATAAAATATAATAAATAAATAATGATCATAAAAATACTGAAAAACACTCTAAAAAGTAATCAATTAAATTTTAAAATAACACAACAATATAAGCAATGAAATAAATTCGCTTTTGCAATTTCATATATAATTAGGGTTGTGTACAGTAAATTACTCTTAATAATTCTTATTCAATCTAAAATAATAGCTTGATTTCTGTAGATGATACGCATTGTAGTACTTAAAAATTTTCAATAATTATTTTTTAACTTCTTCTATATACACAATGACAACGTCTTAGGTTTGTTAAAACTTTTGACTTCTATTTTCGGATGATTTACACGCTTTGAAATGACATGAACTTAGTTTGAACATTTTTATAAAATGTCTGACTGTTTGTATGTTTTTTTTTTCTTGAATATAATCTACCTAAATGTTTTGGTGCTTGATATCTTGATATTGTCAGTAATGAAGGGAATTCTAAAAAAAAAAAAAAAAAAAAAAATGCATTTGTTTGGATTTTCACATAAACTGGTGCTGATTAGGTTTTGTCATATACACTAGCCTCGAAACGTTAGTGTACAACTAGTTTTATCGTTTTAATCTTTTGCGAATAATTTTGAATACAAATGCATATATTAATGTAAATTTGGACAAATGGTTTGCTATGAAATTACACTGCTCTGGAATATATCAGGGATGGAACACGGGCGCAGAATTCATACCACTATCAATGTAAGAAAATTTTCTACTTCTTAAATCGACGATATTATAGGTAGAGAAATTTCTTTAACGGATTCCGGTATGAATTCTGCGCCCGTGTTCCATCCCTGATATATATATATATATTTCGAGGTCTGAAACTATTCTTGCTTGTTCTTATGTAAAATTACCCCCTGAATCCGACTATGACTCCCATTTTGCCCAGTCACCCACCGTTTTCCAGAAACACCACACCTCCCTCAATTTCTTTCCCTGTTCCATAACTTTATGACCATGAATTTGATTTGAATGAAAAAAAAAATTAATTAAACACCTAAAAACAATATATATATATATATATATATATACTAACAACAGATTAAAAAAATATAAGATATATAATACATAATGTCAGTGGCAAATCCCCCTCCCCCCCCCCCCCCAAAAAAAAAAAAAAATGCCTTTTCGCAAATGTTAATGTTTTAGAATTTTCCAACTCTGTAGCCTCTCAGAAGATATTTAATGGTTAAAATAATCCTGTACCTCCTAAAAATCAAACTTATAGCCATAAAAACACAGAAAAAGGATAAAAATAGCGGGTCGTTCGTAAAAGACGGTGGGTTGTACTGCAAAATGGGCGTCATATTCGGATTCAGAAGGTCATTTTACATAAGAATATGCTGAAATTTTGTCAGAGGGAATTTCCATCCCGAGCAGTGTTATTAACCTTATAATTATTAATCTCTTAATTATTAATTTTTTAACTGAAACAACTTTTTTTTTTTTTTAATAGTAAGCATTGGAAGAAATGAAAAATCGAAACAATTTATGCAAAGAAAATGAAATAAGAAAAGGTGTCAAAGGGACATTTCAGATTGGTAAATGCACACAGGCTTCCAAATGTTAAATCAAAATGGGACTTTTCTTCCTCTATTCACTTTTTTTTTTTTGTTCCATAACAGACTTTTTGTAAAAATATATTTATTAGTTTGTTAATTTTGAGAGCATCGTTAACGAGAAATAAATATAAATAAATAATTTTAAAACAATTATATCATCTAATTTTCATGTTAGTTTGTATAATTTTTAAAAGTTATTCGCTTACAAAAGAAAAAGAAGAGAAAAAAAAAAACTTAAAATTCAGTAAAAAAAAAAAAAAAAAAAAAAAAAAAAAAAAAACTGGTCTTAATTTAAAAAAAATTTGGATACAAGTGCATCCAAATTTGAAATATATAATTAATTAATCTTTTATTGTTTTATAAAAAATAAGAAAAATATCCTTAAGAAAAAAATGTTCGTGTATCGTTTTGTTTCCTGTTTTCTGTTTTTTTTTTTTTTTTTTTTTTTTTTTTTTTTTAATGGAATTAAAAAAAATAAGCTTAACATTTTTCATATTTTTACAAGCCTTTAATTACCCGTGAAAACCACAATTTTGAGAATTCGTAATTTCTTTTTTATATAATTCGTGCCAGGAAATATTTGAAACATTTGTTCACAAACTGTTAAAATCATTTCTCAAGGCTAAAGATTTATTAATAATAAATTAATTTATGTTTATATTTGTCGTTGTTTAATGAGATATAAAATGTTTAATCATCAAGTTTAAAATACAATCTACGAAAATTTGAATAATGAATAAAATTTGAGATAAAAATATAATGTTTTTTTTTGTATAGTTTTATTACACATTCATTCTGTTTTGAATTTTGACAGAACAGTTAACTTATCACAAAGACAATTTAAAGCATTTTTTTTGCCTATTTTTAAAAGTAAACATAATGACATAATGCTTACAATAATATATTTATTTACATATATAGATATCTAGATAGCTAGATAGACAAAAATCTCAAAATCAAAAGTTAGAGAATACCAATAATCTGGTATCTTGGCATTAAAAAATTATTTAAGTATTTGGTGCCCATCTTATGGCAGAAGTGTCAGCTGTCTGGCTTTTAATTGACAAGTGTAGAGTTTCATTCTCGGCTCGTGTAACTTTCTTCATAAAAGTTTGGAATACGTTTTAAGCTTTAGGCACGGTCTTTATCAAGCTAAACGTGCCAAAAAATGACCGTAGATCACTTTATTAGATATAGTTTATTAAATTCATGTATATTTGTATAATACAGCTTAGATCACTTTATGTATTAATATATATATATATATATAATATATATATATATATATTTGAAATTGATATGGTTAAACATAAGTCTACTACATCTTGAATTCCTGACAACTGAAACGTTTTAACAGAAAACAAATATATATATATATATATATATATATGATTTTGCAAAGTTGTTACTAAATCCAGGTACATAGTTTAAATGAATATAAAGTTTGTATTATAAAATTTATAAAAATGCAGATATGTTAAATATAATATACAAAATACCCATCAGAAATACACAAGAAGAAAGGTTTCGCTTCCTTAAACGGTTGATAGTCAAATACATATATATATGACATCTAATTTGTGATTTTATATTTAAATTTATATAAACAGTGCTAAATAAAAATATACTCCACATGGAAAACTTATATTTGTGAAACCAATTGTTAGTTCGGAGTTAAAATTCAGATATCAAGTCGTTCTAATGGATATTTAGTTACACAGGGATGCAATTATACCTGAAGCACTAGCATGTCATCTTCTCTAATAATTTTTTATATTTTTTTTTTCTTAGCAGATTTCATGTCAATAAATATAGAAATATGAATAATTTATTCAGTTCAACATGAAAGTTCTACGTTAATCAATTCAATATACTCTTTACGTTTTGTTATAACTATGATTGTGTTATGTTCATTATAAAATTTATGTGTAAGTTGAACATAGTATTTTTTTCTCATTAAAATATAGTGTTATGTATGGTTGGACAGTTTATTTACATACGCTGTTACTTAGGATTTCTAATACTTTCCAAACACTAAAAACAAAAAATATCTTTATAATAAAAATGATTTAAAAAGCTAAACTTTTGCTTTAAAATATTTTTATGTATAATTACCACCAGAGCATATTAATTTTCGATAATTCTGTTTGTAGTATAGAAATTATAATATTTAGCAAATTATACGAAAAAGCGTAAGTGATATATATAGGGGGATTATATTTAAAGTAGCGATTTTAAAACGCTATAATTTTAAAACTGCCGGTTAGTAAGACTTGATATTTTAAAAGAAAAATCGTGGAATGTTGGAGTTTTGTTTGGAAAAAGAGAAATATTTATATATTTCTGAAATGCGACGTTAATCATCCGTAAGGTATTTAATTCGTAAAGCTTTATGAGAAAAATAGAAAAGGAATCAGTTTTTCAAATGCATTTTCATATTTAGCCATATTTACGTTTACAAACCGACTAAGATCTCAGTATAATTATTTACATTTATGATACTCTAGGGAGAGTCTAATTGAGTATGTAGCTTTTTCTTTAAAGAGAATAGATTATATAAATAAAAATATGTTTAAATGTACGAAACACAATAGATAATGTTAATGTGATGAATTAATCTCTCTAGGAATAAACCATTAAAAAAAAAAAAGCATAAAAATGGTTTTTTAAATGTGAATCAGACGTATTATATTGTCCTAAACGTATAGTAATATGAAGATTTCAAAGATACCTTTTTGTTTGGAATGTAAAAATGTGCCAAAATTACTTTATAAATATATGAAACATTCTAAATAATCTGGTGTGGCACTCACATGACTTTCTAATGACATGAAATTCAATACCATAAAAACATATTGGACATTAAGGGATGAGATAAAGAATACTGTCATATAAACCTTCGCTTCAAAGCAATTTAAAACAGGTGTAGTAAAAACTTCATTTGACAAATAATTCTGTGTGAAAGGGGCTACCACCCCACTCAAGCCCCCCCCCCACCCCTTTCAATATTGTACTTATATTTAAAGATAATTCAAAAGGTGTTATTAATTTTAAATGTTCATCCCAGATTATTCAGACAACTTTCACTCACATCATTCGTTGAAATTTAACGATTTCAATGTTCAAGAAACCTCAAAACGTGTCATTAAACAAAAAAGAAACGCCAAATACATAGCTTTAAAAACACGTTATTTACCACATGGGTATGAGGAATTAATTTTCATTTCTGAGAAATCTTCGTGAACATGGTAAAATATTATAGTAAAACAATTCCACTAATTACTAAAAAAGAGCGTTTTCGTTTAATTATTCACAACCTTGCACACCTTCTAAAAGTTATGTACACATCCCATTGGGCACTTAAATGTAATCCTATATTAATAACATAAGGCACAGCCTGAAATGCACTTCCATTAATTTCTAAGTGTTATACCACTTTATTCAAGTTATTTTGTGCAGCCCTATAAACGAACAGTGAATTATTTTCATAGTGTATTGAAACACGATTTTATAACAATAAAAAATATATATTCATTTGATTTCGTTCACTGCAGCCTATAGACGTTAAACTCAATTTACTTGCAATTTCCCCTATAGATATAATGTATTTGAATTATCTTAGATGTCTCTGTACACGAACCATTTGCATGTTCTCAAAGAAAAGTTTAGTGTAGCCTCTCTAAATGATACCGAGTTTGGACTTCCTGCTGCTGTTTGTTCATGAGATATGCTAATAACATACGCACAGACCGGCAGACACACACCAACCGCGAAAAACCGGTTTTTCGAATTCGTAATTACGTCAAAACGTGTAAACGTAACAAAAACTCACTTTCGAAAATTTGACACCAAAATAATACTTTCTCTACCACGTATATTGGGTAGAAAAGTAAGAAAGTGATAATGCTGTAAATTAAAATTTTTAACAATAAACCATAAACAATAAATACAGTAGACACTTGTATAACGCGGGGGATACGTTCCGCATAATAGGAAATCGTGTTATAGGAGACATACATTGAGCAGACGATTTCATTCCGCAATGAGATCAAAAGTGTCGGGTGTTGACATAGTAACGGAACAATCCTTATCTGCAGTGAAAAAGTAAGTAACCTTGAACAGGTTGAAAGTAGAAAAGATGTCACGCGCTTCCTTTATTTTACGCGTTATACGAGACTCTTTATCGCGTTGTATGTGTAATGGTCGCAGATTTTTCATCGCGTTATACGAAATCGCGTTTTGTGGGAGCGCGTTGTACGAGTCTCTACTGTAATGCAATATAATAAATAGTTTTGGGAAATGAACTTCTATCATATATATGGGTAAGAAAAGTAAAAATGTGGTAATGCGGTAAATTTATATTTCTAACAATAAATCATAAACAATAAATAATGTAAAATAATAAATAGTTTTAGGACATGAACATAAATATTTTCAAATTCTAATGTTTAACAGAAAAACGTAATAGTAACTTTTATTAGCTTCGATATTCTCTAGTGGGCATCTGAGAATATTGCAAAAACAATTAACTTTCGAAAAAAAAATCCAGTAAATATACCAATTTAAATCTACAGATAAAGATAAAAAACTGATAAATAAAAAATAAATTTACAAGAAATCTTATGCTTTAGTCATCGTTACAAAAAGTGAATTTAAACAAATATTTCTATCTCTGAATTTTTAAGCAATACATTATTATGAAATAAACAACTAATACAGTCCATACAAATAATAAATAATGACATTTTTTTTTTAATGTGAAAATGTATACAGAGTAAAACAGATGTTTTCTATAAATTACGGAAGAAAAGGAAAAGGGAATTAGAAAGTCAAACATTTCCTTTTCTAGTGTGTTTTAAAATATGGCATAGTAGCGAACTTTATGTTTTTATTTACATTTATGTTATTCAAAGAAAAATTTATTTCACCCTCAACATTTTTTTTATAAGAAAATTAATATGCATAAACAAAGGTATGTTAAATGCACTATGGAAAAATGGAAATGATGTTAATGCAGTGGCTTAATATTTCTGAAGGTAAATAAAATAAGGGAGATGTTCTAAATGTAAAAATTAATCACCACATTGAATATTATTATTATTATTATTTTATTTTAATTAGAGAAAAATTAATATCAATACATCGCTTAAGAAAATAATCTGCCTTTAAATTTCGTTAAAATTTGTATTTGCAGTTTCAGCAATTTAAATTAATTAACAATTTATAAAAATCTTCTAAAATTAATATACGTAAATTTAAAGTAATCTAATTTTAAACGTATCTTTCGAAATATTTAAATATATCGATTCACATTTCATCACCTTTCGATATCTTAAAGGGGTACATGGTTTTTTGACACTAAATAATTGCGTTTTTCTCTAATATATCTACGTAATTAAAAAAAAAATTCATTAAAATTTCTTTAAATTGCTTCAGTAGGTTTGATTTCCGAAAACCTTCAGAAAAGCGACGGACGCGATTTCTCAAAAGCTAATGCGCTGATCTTATTAAAATTTTGAACAATTCTAAAAAATATGTTTGACTAGCGCTGGAAAAAATAATTTATTTTTCATTCGATTAGACTAATTTTATAAGGTTATAAGTGCGGAAAAATGCGTCAAAAACTGTACTGTTTTTGCATCTTTATGACACGGCAGGAAAGTTCTTATTTTTTTTTTTTTTTTTTTTTTTTTGCATATGTTTACACATGCATAAAAAGCATCTATAAAGAGTTTCATTAAAACTGGAGAAAAATTCTCGTTCGTTTAAAGTTTCCTGGAAAAATTTCAGAATAATTTACGAAGTTTTACAACAAATATTCTTACAAATTTTATATAACTTTTGAAATCACTTTTGTAGAAATGTGTAAAAAAATTAAGATTGTTTGTCTAAAACTTTCTACATTATTTACAAATAAAAACATATGCTTAATTAGAGATTGTTTAAACTAATTCCCCTAACATGTTCCCGTACCTAATTTTATATAGAGACTTCATATTCAGAGAATTTCTGCTAATATGACAACAGAAAGCTGCACTTAGTTTTACTTTATGTATTATTTATTTATTTTTATATGAAATAATTTGATATATATTTTTTCCCCTTTCGAAATGCAACATACACTTATAAATAAAAATAAAATAAAATAAAAATACTGTTTCATTAGACAAACAATGCAACGCTGTGTTATTTTGCTTGTGACGTTTTCAAATTTCTTAAATTTCAGGAAATATATTTAAAAATAAACGACTTTTAAACTTTATGATACTAAACAAATGATATATAAATATTATTAATCTGAAAAAAATAAATCAATTTCAGATGACTAGTTGCTTTGCTTGGTCTATGTATGTTTCTGTGGTGATTAATTTGACTGACTATTCTTCATTCTTTTCTTTTTTAACAAATAAATTATAAATTTTATATATATATATATATATATATATATATACATCTATATACTATATACATATGTATATACGTATATATAAAATATTTATATTTTAAATATAAATATAAATATTATTTTATTTTATTTTTCCCTCTATTTCTCTTCATTATGATTTTACGTTTCAATAATGTAAATGCGTAGTTTAAATAAATATCAGCTACACATAAAATTTATACACAAACTCTCTGGAAATCTATGCTGTATCATAACATACATATTAGTATTGCAAGTCTATTGTGTTTATTAATCAAAGATTATTTTTCTTAATAATATGTTTTAGAAGAGACTAGTCTTAAATTCATAGCTAAAATAAATTTAAATGAATAAGTTTCATAAACGGTTCATTTGCCAAATTAAATTTTATTTTATGAAACTTGAATTAAAATAATTCAACGATAAAAACTTAAAATCATTTAGAAATTTTAAATCGTTTTAATTCCTTAATTTGTTAAACTAGTGCTATTAACTTTAATCTATAAAAGGACATAAATTTGAAAATTTACTATAAACACTGCAGGGTGATTAAAATTATTTAAGATGTCTCCAGTGGTTTTTATGGCTTTCGATGACACTGGGAATATGTATTTATATAGATCATCGGAAGCAGACTTCATTTATAAAAGAAATTATTTAAACCTTATTCAATACATATTCCCTCGTAAAAAAAAAAAAAAAAAAAAAAATCTGTACATTTATTTAACGTTTAAGCGCTGTTTATAAGTTTTCATTATTTTTCAGTTGAAAACAAAATAACGTAAAAATTGTTAAGTATACACTAAAAAACTACTTCATAATTTAATATTTTACAATTGCTTGCTTTACAAATACTAAATTTTTAAGGAGAAATATTTTTTAGGAAACATATTTTTAGAAAATTAATTATAAGCAAAAAATAATATTTTCTAAATTTCAAAAATCAAAGATTTTATCATAAAAGTATTTCAATTTAATTTAATAAAATTTATAGACATCTTGCTTAACTGTGATAAATAACTTAATTTTTTATTCCGAATTTTTATTTTGCTTTAAACCTCGTGGATCTATATTGCAATATTCCATTAAGTTCCATAACAAAATCTCATGCAAAATGTACTTGCCTTTCTATTTGGAAATGCTTTCAAAAAGATTTTAAACCTATTTATCCAGTTACTTTCTACATCATTTACAAATAAAAATAGATACATTTTGGGATATATCTAAACCAATTCCTCTACACTGCAAATATTCGATAAAGAGAATTGACATATTGAGAATTTCTTAAAATCCAAGATATATATAGCGTAAATACTACTAACATGTCAAAAACAACCTTCACTTTATTTTTGTCTAAACAATTTAATATAAAACGATGTTTTGAGAAATGGATAAGATACATAGACTGTAAATGTTACCGATTATTTTTTTCTTCGTTGTAATGCTTTAACTTCATTTTGTCTTCGAATGTTTTTAATTTCTTAAATATTTCAGATATATATAAATAAATATATTTTATACTTTAGGATAATAAATGAATATTATACATAATATGCTTATGTTTCAAATATAAATTCAAATCTTTAATTAATTAATTAATTTTATCTCTCTTTATTTTCTTTAATTATGTTATTTAATTGAATTACCTTATGAAACACATTATATGTTTAAGTATATACAAATTTCAGCTGTAACATAGATATATAAAGTGACAAAGCCCAGCTACATCTTAGATATAAAAACAAAATCTCTAGAAATCTATATAGCTTCATAACATATATGTAGGGTTAAAAAAAAAAAAAAGAGTCCAATTGGGATTTTTTCCCCCAAAATTATTGTAGATAATGTGACGGTTAAAAAGCAATTTAAATTAATTTTATAATTTTATTAATTTTATAATATAATTCTTGTGCGAACCATTGTTATTTATAACATGACAGTGTCGAAGACCTAAATAACAAATACAAATTCCAGCCCATGTTTGGATATCGACAAAATTAAAAAAATATATATGTTGTTAATTATATGTATATACAGGGTGGTCCTAAACTATATGTCAAAAATGTAAAGACAGGTAGAGGGGACCTAAATAAGCAGATTTCGCATAAGACTTGTGTGCAATAATACCGCCTTGAGCCGGTAGACGGAGTGGATGACTGCCGCGCATAAAAGTACTTCGCTAGCTGTATTCATCATTTTCCGCACGGATATCAAGCAGTATGCATCATTCCATTAATGCGGTGCTGGCCGACATGCATTTCATGTATGGCACTGCGCAAGAAAATAGATTAGCTGCTCATAGAATGTACAGGGAGCTCAAGAGATGTACAGGGGCTTTACAAGCTAGCGATTTAATGTGTCATTACTGCGCATACATCCCTGTACGAAATCTGCTTATGTAGGTCCCGTCTACCTGCCTTTACATTTTTGACATACAGTTTAGGACCACCCTGTATAATTATTCATCATAATTAATCAGATGTTTTTTTAGATCTATAAACTATTAAAACCAAAAATAGACCAATTTTTTCAAAATCATTTTGTATCAGGTGGGTTAAAACGCAGGGTATTCTATTAGTATCTTTGCAACATCAAAGTTTAATATAAGAATGGATAGGTGTGCATATATATATATATATATAATATATATTCGAATTTGGGGATCGAACTTTTTTCTTTTGTCATCTTAGTAAAATTCCACATGAGATCCACTTGTTGTTCAATGGCCATGAAGACCAATCTCTGATTCGAACAAGATGCGTTGTAGCATACAGAAATCAACATTTTATAAATGCCTTGAACTATTCTCTTTAATCTACAACATTGTAACTTTTGATCGGTTTAAATCATATTTCACGTAACCCCTGTGAAAAGGATTTAGTGCAATAATGTATGGCGACCATATCTTTGTGATTTAATCTCAAGAGATACCATTTACAAAAAATTAGCTTGTATTTGTTCTTTAACGCAACCGACCAGAACCAGGTGAAATATATATATATATAAATGTGTTGCTCAGTTCATAGATGAAAAGGTTTTGTCTTCAAACGACCAATTTCACACCAGATCATCAGTTGGTCACCAACGACATTACACTGAGAAAATATTCTTTAACTGACATCTAGAATCTAAATTGTGGCTCTAGAAAAAATAGTAGTTCCATGTCATCCTTATAAATTCTAGTCACCTTGGAAAGCGAGTTCCAGAAGCCCCTATTAGAACTCTTGAGCGTTCGCCTATATTCTCGAGAGCAAAGTTATTTAAAAATCTCTGCAAAGTATTCAGAATATTGTTTCACCATCTAGAAATGTGTACACTGGAAATTCTCGATCATGTCGTCTATTCAGTTTATTGGCGTGTCTTATGCGCATAGCTCGGAAATCTATATTTCTAGTTTAGGTATTTTGGAAATGGCCACTTATTCATTCTAGAGAAAGGCGGTATGTTGTTTTCTCAGTGTATATGCTCTGGCGACGAACTTTGCGAAATTAATGACGAAATTTCAGAAAATAGTGGCTCAAACGTGCCAAATTAGTAACTCCTTTCTGAATTTTAACAGAGCGATTTATTTATTTATTTATTGTTAATTTTTTTGGTATAATGTACTGTTTCTCGACACTAATTTTTGACAAAGTTTACAAAACATGTACAGTGTAGTGAATTTCATTGAATTGTAAAATGTACCTTTCCTAATGAAGGTTATCTAATAAGCTAAAGAATATTATTCCAGAAAAAAAACGCTACTTGCTCAGCGGTTATATAATCATATTATTGAGACTTTCAAAGTTCGAGTATTAATGCTTTTGGCTTGTTTTCGAAATATTTCTTTAACCTGCTTGTTTGTCGACGAACCACTTAACATTTCTATCCTGTTTGGAAAGTCACGTGCGTAACAAGCTTTAGTTTCGGACCATAATAACCTGCCACGCCTAAATCTGACTTTAAGATTAAATTATACACAGCCTAAAATTATTCTTCCTCCTCCCGTGGTACTTTCAGGAAAGTTCTATAATTTTTTTTTTCCTTCCTAGCCATTAGTCTTTAGCTGTATTCTTCGATCAGCGGTTTTTCAAGGGTGTCACTCTGTTTCCGTTTTCCTTGTTTTTAGAACTTTTACACTTTTACTGATTAGTAATTTCCTGTTCATTACTATCTACTGTGGAGTCCCTAAACCCTTCCTTTCCTTCAAAATACATTTTGTTTTAACATTATTTTTCTCAGCTAGCTGTGAACATAGATCAAAGTTACTGCATCCAGATGCGTGTTCTCTGTGCTCCTGATTGTGAAATCTTGGAGGTTTTGGTTTGACAGTCGAGTGATATGTCAAAGGAAAAACTCAGAAAATAAAACAGCATTGTCACAGTCCCATTCCTGGAGTTAGAAGCCTGCTGTCAGAAAGCTGAATGAAGGCTCTCCAAGCGCAACTCATTTATTTGAGACTCTTGCGTTTCTTGTAGTAAAGGTGGTGCCATAAGGGGAACCGGCGTTTTTAGTCCCTGTAGATGACATTATAACCGTTTAGCTTGGCCTAGTTCAGATAGGGGTTTTCGATTGGTCTCCGAACCACTGAACACACACGAAAATGATTTTTTTTTTTTTTTTTTTTTTTGTAGCATTATATATATTTTAATAAGTGTATAAAGAAGTCATTTAGTGTCCACATCAGACTTTTTAAATACACGTTTGATGTTGTACGAATGCTTCTGGATCACACTATGCATACATTTTTACTTAGGCATGAACATTACTTTTTTTTCCGCCTATGTCACACATTATCATATTTTTAAATGTCTTTTATAATTAAAAATAAGTATAGTTATTCTGTATCTGGTGTCATCTCGTGTTACAATCTTCGGTGAATTTCTATATTAGAATATTTGCACAAAATCAATTTTATTTTTGCACTTCGGCAAGAGTATTTTTCTTCAGATAAAATACTACTATAAATATGATTTAAAAGTTTCATGTTGCAATTTGTAGAAAAAATATTTTTCCTCTTCGTGAATATAATTTTTTTTAATCACTGGAATAAAGAAAACTGTGATGTTTTACTCATTTCTTAACCATTTCTTCAAACAAAATATATTTGAAAGTTTAATGTGTCTTCTGCAGTAAAAATGTGTTTCACCAAATCGTTCCCAGAAAAAGTAGGATTTTTTTTTTTTTTTTTTTTTTTTTTTCCTGATGTAATTAAAATTACATTAGTAGGAAAAAAATGAAAATAAATGTCTCCGGTAAATTCTTGTCGTAAAATAAAAGATGGTTTTAAAAGTATGGGAATATGTAATTTATACTTTATTTTTAATAAATATAACTGATGTTTTAAATGAATTTTGAACTTTCAAATATTTTTATAAAACTCGTATATTTATAAACTTGAAACAGATTCATATTGTGAAATTATTTTGGCACTAGTGAATTTTGCAAAAGAGAAACATCTGTTATTTATTTATTTATATATTTATTTATTTATATATTTATTTATTTTTCTTTTTTAACGGATAAAGACACAAGGTATTTCTTTCAATATTGCTGTATAGCTTACTTTACATAATTTCCTATCACAAGTGTCAACTTTCTCGCTTTTTGACAACCATTAATGTTTTAAAAAAGAAAACTTTTTTATAAATTTCTAATAGCTGCAAAATCCGAATTTTTGTTGGTATAATATAAGTTGTGATGATGCTCAAAGTGTTTTATAATACGTCAATAGATGGCGCTGTATGTTCATTCTTTTTTCTGTAACTGTACATATGTAAATAATAGTTAGTTTAAGTCTAGCTCCCGTATGGGTAACTTCATGTGGTAGCAGTAAGTGGTTGCGTTCGATCGGCGGCGAAAATGAAATGACGCCAAGTTTCCTGTAATTTGTTGTGATATTTAATCTCAGACATTCTTTTATTAACTTTCATTTTTCTTGTTCCGAACTTTCTTTTTTGTTTTTTACTTCCCGCCAAAAGATTGTTCGGTGCACCTGCCTTATCACGTGACGATGTGTCGCGTCTCTCTACAAGTACATTGTAATTCTTTTTTATTTAATCATGTAATTTTTGTTATTCGGAACTGACGTTCCATTTTAATCGTATTTTGTGCCTAAGAAATCTATAATAATAATATTAAATAAATTTTAATAGGTGAAATTCTAGGCAGTCCTTTTTCATGCAGTTAATATTTAAATTATTAAACAAATATTAATCCCCTTTAATTACAGCAAAACAAGTTGTTATGTTTTTAAACCAGAAGTTATTCATACTGCATTTTTAAGCGTACAATCTGATGATTGCGTTACGAGATTTTCTTCAAGAAATGGCATACATCATTACCTGTGATAACCCAGGTAAGCCAAACTTTATTTAATTATATTACTGTTATTTTAGCAAAGAATTATTAGTAAGAAATATTTGTTATAAATATATTTAAATAACTAATTTGAGGAAACTCCGAACTCATGCACATATTCAGAAAGTATTTTTCTATGAGATTATGATTCTGATATTTTGAATTGAAAATTTAGATTTATTCTTGACAAAAGTTCAAAAGTTTTTTTTCATTGCACATTGGAAGAGATTGCTACATTTAAATAATAAAATAAATAAGAAATGAAAATGTAAGCGAAAATATTTGTTTTTGTTTCTTCAAAACCGAAGTGACACTAAATCGAAAGTATTGAAAAGTGCTTATTTTTATGAAAACTATTTAATTTCATTTTCTTCTTCAAGTACTATTTATCCTAACTGTGTTGATTTAAAATATTAAATGAATATTTACGAATTGAACAAATATTAACAAAACTATTACAAAAATTTTGTTTAAGTATGTCAGCAACGAGAGATATACAAATTGAACCGCTGAACTCTACAAATTATAATGTGTGGAAGTTTCGTATTGAGATGTACTTGCAAAAAGAGGATCTTTTTACAGTCATTACTGACGATCCTCCCAACCCAATAACCGATCAGTGGCGTTCAAAAAATAGAAAGGCCAGAGCCATTATAAATCTACTTATTGATAACGAACAAATCGTGTATGTTATGAATCTAGATACAGCACGAGAGTGCTGGAATGCTCTGCGCCAAGTCCACGAAAGATCATCCCTTACGAGTAAGCTTTTCTTACTTAGGAAACTTTATTCCATAAAATTAATGGAAGGTGGTGATGTAAACCAACATATAGCTGATATATATAAAACACGCGACAGACTCACTGCTATAGGTGAAGTCATAGATGAATCGCACCTAGCTGCATTAATGCTATGCTCACTCCCTCCTTCGTATGACGTTCTCATAACAAGTCTCGAATCGAAAGACGAAGCGCAATTGACACCTGAGTATATACGAAACAAATTAGCTGATGAATATGCCAAAAGGCTTGAAAACAAAACTTATCAAAATTCAGCGTTAAAAGTCCAATACCATAACAAATCGGAGAAATTCTGCAAATACTGTAAGAAAAGTAATCATAATATAGAAGAATGTTATAAGTTAAAAAACAAAAATAATTCTGCTGTTAAAAGTCACAGTAAAAATTTCAACAAAAAACCCAACTTCAGATCCAACATATGCTCTCAGAACAATGAGAAGCCAGATAGCGCTCAAATTGCAGAGGGGAGCAATAAACCAAAAGCTGATAAATTGTATTCTTTTTATGTTGGAGATAAAACTGTAAATTGGGTGGTTGATTCAGGGTCGTCTTCACATATCTGCAATGATAAACTAAAATTTCGCGATCTTAAAAATAACGTTTCTAACGTCACTATCGCGAACGGCACGCAGCTAAAATCTTTGGGTTCCGGTACTGTGGATTTGTATACCGTAAATTCGGAAAACACACAGAACAAAATAACACTTAAAAATGTTCTTTATGTCCCTGAAATAGAAACTAATTTAATTTCTATAAAAAGAGCAACAGAGAATGGCTGTATCGCTGTATTTGATGATAAAACCTGTAAAATTGTAAATCAGGGAAATACATGCATTGAGGGATATGTGAAAAATAACTTATATGAATGTCAATTAAATTATTCTGAAAACAAACACACAGCGAACATTGTAATACAAACTTGTGATAACGAAAATTGCATAAACAAGTGGCATGTGAAACTTGGCCACAGAAATACTAACCACATTAAAGATTTAGTTAACAAGGACATGGCTGTGGGTATAAAATTAAATGATTGCAAACATAATACTGAATGTAAAACATGCATAATGTCAAAATTAACTGATTCACCTTACCCCAAAGCTGCACAATTTAGAGCCTCCGTACCACTCGAACTGGTCCACACAGACTTATGTGGCCCTATGAAAACCCCCACTGTAGGTGGAAAATATTACTTTCTTACATTTATAGACGACTACAGTCGTTATACTATTATATATTTGCTAAGAAATAAGTTTGAGGTATTTTCTAAGTTAAAGGAATATGTGGCTATGACCGCAAACAAATTTGGCCGAAAAGTGCAAGCAATTCGCTCCGATAACGGGGGTGAATACACTAGTATGGAAGTGAATGAATTTTTGAATAAAGAAGGAATTGAGCACCAGTTTACCGTTCCTTACTCTAGTGCTCAGAACGGCGTGGCAGAACGTAAAAATCGTACGCTGACCGAAATGGCTCGCTGTCTGCTTAAAGACAGTAATTTACCGAATTCCTTTTGGGGGGAAGCCGTAAATACTGCAAATTACATACAAAATAGGCTCCCGACCTCCTCATGCGACTCAACTCCTTACGAAAAATGGACCGGCCGTAAACCCGATTTATCAAATATAAAAACATTCGGATGTCGCGCATACGCATATGTACATAAAATACATAGGGGAAAACTGGATAGCACCGCTCAAGAAGGAATTTTTGTGGGATATGATAATCGTAGCAAAGGCTACAGAATTTGCACAAATAATAAAAATGTAATAATTAGCAGAACAGTAAAATTTTTGGAGGATGAAAATAGAGAATCCCACAATAATGAAACATCACAAATTAAGAATGAAAATTCAAATGATGAAATTCCGGTGTCCAAATTACCAATATTAGATACTGATATAAATATAGATATAGCGGGCGATAACGATAGTCCGGATGACACGCAAACTCTGCCGCGACGATCACAACGATTAAATAAAGGTGTTCCGCCCGACAGATTTGCATTTGCAGTAAATGACAAAAGAATTGATGAGCCTAAGTGTTTTGATGATATATTAAAAATTCAAAACCCAGCTGAAAAAGAAAATTGGCTGAATGCCACACTCGACGAAATGAATTCACTCAGACAAAACAATACTTGGGAACTTGTTGACGCTCAACCAGGGACCAAAGTAGTAGGGTGTAAGTGGGCGTTCAAGGCCAAATACAATAGCCAAGGACAAGTCGAGAAATATAAAGCCAGGCTTGTTGCCAAGGGTTTTTCTCAAAAATACGGGGTGGACTATGACGAAACTTTTGCACCAGTTGCATCGCATACCACTCTAAGAAGTTTCTTGACCATGTCACTATATAAAAATTTGAATCTAAGGCATGTAGATATAAAAACTGCTTTCCTACATGGAAATTTGCAAGAAGATGTATACATGCATCAACCCGAGGGTTATGTTGTCCAGGGCGAAGAAAATAAAATATGTAAGTTAAAGAAAGCGATATATGGCTTGAAACAAGCCGCTAGAGCGTGGAATTTGAAAATTAATGAATCATTGTGTAAATTAGGATTTAAACAAAGTCAACATGACAAGTGTTTATATATACGTAACAAAGATAACACAGAAACTTACATTCTTGTGTATGTTGATGATCTACTTGTAGCTGGTAAAAATCACGATATTGACATACTAATTAATCAACTTAGGGAAGAATATCCATTAACCGACCTTGGGGAAGCCAAATATTACCTCGGCATAAATATAGAAAGACCTTGTAAAGGGGTAATTACGCTTGATCAAAATAATAAAATACGAGACATTGTAACCAAATTTGGGCTAGATAACGCACGGCCCTCTGACACACCAATGGAACCAGGGTATATAAAATTAACTGATAATGACAATCTCTTACCAAACAACACAATGTACAGACAGGCTATAGGCGCGTTACTTTACATTTCTACAGTATCGCGACCTGATATAAGTGTTGCCGTTGGCATCTTAAGCCGTAGAAACGAAAATCCTAGAGCGAAAGACTGGGAGGCAGTTAAAAGGGTTATTAGATATTTGAAAAATACCCAAGATATTAAATTAAAACTTTGTAACTTTGGTGAACCTGTTCTTAGAGCATATTCGGATTCGGATTGGGCCAATGACCCAAGTGATAGAAAGTCTATATCTGGAAATTTATTTAAGATAGGAAAAAATCCAATATTTTGGACTTCGAAGAAACAGTCCTGTGTGTCCATGTCTTCAGCAGAGGCTGAGTACGTCGCAGCTGCGAGTGCTGCACTTGAAATACAGTGGCTCAACAAACTACTGGATGATTTAAATTTGCCACAAGAATGTCCTATAGTGTTGTACCAGGACAACCAATCTACCATCAAGATTGCTGAAAATGAAAAATTCCAGTCCAAAACAAAACACTTACAGCTGAGATATCATCTTCTGCGAAACTTAATACAAGAAGGCCTAATAAAGCTTCAATACAAACCTACCAAAGAAATGAGCGCCGATACCCTCACAAAAGCTCTACCAAAAACTGATTTTAATAGACATAGAAATGCATTAATGAACAATTAAAAAAATTTCTGAGCTTAAGAGGGGGTGTTGTGATATTTAATCTCAGACATTCTTTTATTAACTTTCATTTTTCTTGTTCCGAACTTTCTTTTTTGTTTTTTACTTCCCGCCAAAAGATTGTTCGGTGCACCTGCCTTATCACGTGACGATGTGTCGCGTCTCTCTACAAGTACATTGTAATTCTTTTTTATTTAATCATGTAATTTTTGTTATTCGGAACTGACGTTCCATTTTAATCGTATTTTGTGCCTAAGAAATCTATAATAATAATATTAAATAAATTTTAATAGGTGAAATTCTAGGCAGTCCTTTTTCATGCAGTTAATATTTAAATTATTAAACAAATATTAATCCCCTTTAATTACAGCAAAACAAGTTGTTATGTTTTTAAACCAGAAGTTATTCATACTGCATTTTTAAGCGTACAATCTGATGATTGCGTTACGAGATTTTCTTCAAGAAATGGCATACATCATTACCTGTGATAACCCAGGTAAGCCAAACTTTATTTAATTATATCACTGTTATTTTAGCAAAGAATTATTAGTAAGAAATATTTGTTATAAATATATTTAAATAACTAATTTGAGGAAACTCCGAACTCATGCACATATTCAGAAAGTATTTTTCTATGAATTAAAAACTAAAAAATGGATAAGCGAAAGTAGATCTTCAATTAAAAAGAAAAATTAAAAATGTATAAATTACTCCCTTCAGTACCACTATTAAATAGTACGAATTATCACACGTGGTCATTAAAATTAAAAGCTGTTCTAACTATTAAAAAGTTGTACGACGTCGTGATTAAAGAAGCTGGCGACTTAAAAGATGAAGAGCAGGGTGAATGGGATACTAAGAATGCTGAATCTGTTTCATACATCTTACTTTCGTTATCTGATGAACAAAGTCTCCAATTCGCAGACGAAGGAAACACTAAGAATTTATGGGAGAAAATAAAATCAACATTCACAGGAAAACTGGAAGATCGAAAAATCGATGCAAGCAATGAAATAAAAAACATTGAAATTAATCCAGAAGAAACAGTAACGGATTATATTGCAAGAGCAAGAGGTTTAAAAACAAAATGTGCTTCACTAGGTCTGGAAATTACAGAAAGAGAAATCGTTTATTATACTGTAAGAGTCCTTAGAGGAAAATTCTCGAAAATTAAAGAAATATTGAAAACTCAAAGAGAAAATGATTTAGATGACATACTCGAGATTTTACGCGAAGAAGAAAGAACAATTCTGAGATCACCTGACTACCAAAAGACTAGAAGAGAAGAAGCATTCCACGTTAAAAGTGAGAACAAAAACAGAGTGAAAAGTTGTTTCATCTGTAAGAAAACAAATCATCTAGCTAAACACTGCTATTTTAGGAATAGAGATAACTTACCTCAGAACACTAACGATAAAAGAACGATTGCTTATAATAACAACAAGAACAAAAACAAAGAACAGTTTAAAAACAGAAACTCGAACTATGCAAGTAAAAATGATAGTGATTTCGCACTTTCTGCGAATAGAGAACAATTTGATATTTCTGAAAATAATGTGTGGCTATTGGATTCAGGTTCCAGTTGCCATTTAACAAATAATTTGAATTATTTTTGTGATATTGCCAATGATAATGGATATATCAATTTAGCAGGTAAGAATTCTACTTTAAACTTTACTGGTATAGGAAATGTTCGCGCTAAAACTTTGGTAAATAATTCTCAAAATATTTTAACTATGAACGAATGTATATATATTCCTGATTTGAGAAATAATTTAATTTCTGTAAGTAAATTAATGGATAGGGGTTATAAAATTAAATCAAGTAGAGATCATATCTTAGTTCTAAGTAAAAATGATGAAATTGTGTTAAAAGCTGTTAAAATAAATAATAGATTTGAAGTCATATTAGAACCTTACAATGATATGTCACCTGATTCTCTGGAATGTAACTTAATAAATAAATCAGAATCTTATGATATTTGGCATAAAGACTTTGTCATTTAAATCCACAATACATGATAAAAATGCAAAATATTATTGGCATAAAATTTCGAGATTCTGAAAATTTTAATTGTGAATCATGTGACATTAGTAAGTTAACTCGGAAAAATCATCCAAAAGTAAATTTTGATCAAAGTAGTTCTATATTAGAATTGATTCATGCTGATTTAGCAGGACCTATAAATGTTAATTCCTTAGGAAATTCTAAATATTTTTTAGTATTGGTTGATGATATTTCTGGAATGTATTTCACTTATTTCTTGAAACACAAATATGAAGCATTTGATGCTTTTACTATTTTCAAAGAAAGGTATGAAAAACAGATGAATAAGAAAATTAAACGTTTAAGAACCGATAACGGTTTAGAATTTGTAAATAATGAATTTGAAAAATTTCTAGAAAAATCTGGAATAATTCACGAGAAAACAGTACCATATAATCCTGAAAGAAACGGTATTGCAGAAAAATGTGTAAGAGTACTGGTAGAACGCGCAAGAACATTTTTATATGATAGTAAATTGCCACTTAGATTTTGGGCGGAAGCCATAAATCGTAGTACCCACATATTTAATAATACACCGCGAAAAAGGAAACAAAAAATCCCGATCGAAATATGGACAGGTAGAAAACCAAAACTAACTTATTTAAAAACTTTTGGTTGTGTAGCTTACTATCACATTCCTAAACAATTCAGAAATAAATTCGATGTTCCCGCTAAGAAAGGTATATTTGTTGGATATTCTAGAGATAGGCGCGCATACAGAATTTATGATATCGAAAAGAGAAAAATTATTGAAGAAAGATCAGTTGAATTTGATGAAACATCTAAAGGTAGTAAATTCTTAAAAAGTGAAACCGAAACTTATTTGTGAGATATCAAATTAACCCAGTTTAATGAAAACGAAACTTCTTCCCTACCCGGAAACAATGATAATAATATATCAGATTTTTCGTCTGAACAACAAACGCTAGAACAAAATGAAATGCAGAATGAGTCAGAATCGATTTTTAGATCGCCACCCCAATTGCGACGATCATAAAGCATAAAAAATAAAATGTCAGCTAATTTGGCTTTAAACGACCTTGATGGGGAATCAGTACCGAGAAATTTTGAGGAAATAAAAAATAAAAGAAATTGTAAAATATGGGAGATCGCTATGGAAAAGGAAATCTATTCCATGAATAAACACAATGTTTTTGAGATAGTTGAAAGGCCAAAAAATGAAAAAATAATTAAAAGTAAATGGATTTATTCAATTAAAAAGGTAAATAATGAGGAAATTTATAAAGCTAGGTTAGTAGCAGCGGCCTTCAATCAAATAAAAACAGTTGATTATTCAGAGTCATATTCACCGGTAGTAAATATTGAATCATTTAGATTATTAATGGCAATCGCTTCTAAACTGAATTTATCTGTAAGATATTTTGATGTAAAAACAGCGTATTTATATGGTAACATTGAAGAAACTGTGTATATGGAAATACCCCCTGGTTATGAAAATAAATTCGGTAAAAATAATGTATGTAAATTGAAACGTAGTATATGTGGCTTGCCTCAAAGCGGGCAAAATTGGCATAATAAACTTAAACATGAACTGAAAGTGATTGGCTTCTCTCCATTTGCATCTGATAATTGTGTATTTACTTATAAAGATGATACGAATTTTCTAGCAATTTGTGTGTACAGTGATGATTTAGCAATCTTTTCAAATAATTCTAAGTTATGCGATGAAAAAATAAGTAAACTTAAAGAAATTTTTGTTCTAAATGAAACAACTAAAAATTCAAAATTTTTAGACATGGAAGTAGTACAAAATCAAGACGGTATCAGTTTATTAACTACAATGAATTACCGCAAATTAACTACATTGAATCTTTATTAGAAAAATATGGTATGCAAAATTCTAAAAAGTCTAATCTACCAATAGTTAAAGGTGAGGATAGATGTTTTACACCTACAGATAATTTAGTTAATCAAACCGAGTATCAAGAAATTATAGGTGAGTTGCTATATTTGGCTAACCGAACTCGGCCTGACCTTGCATTTGTTACTAGTTATTTATCACAATTTAATAAACGTCCTGAGAAGAGACATTATACATTAGCTAAAAAGGTTCTGAAATACTTAAATGGAACAAAAAATAAAGTATTGTTTTACGAGAGAAAATTCGGTTTAATAAATTGTAGTGCAGATGCAAGCTGGGGAAATGGAGAGGGAGGCACTTCATTTTCAGGTTGTGTAATTATGTTAGGAAATTCTCTTATTGTATGGAAAAGTAAAAAGCAAAGATGCGTAGGACTATCGACATGTGAATCAGAGCTGTTAGCCACTGCAAATACTGCAAGAGAATTAACATGGACTGTAAATATGTTACAAGAACTTAAATGTGAACAATTTGTTGAAAGACCTGTGATGATTTATTCTGATAGTCAGGCAGCAATAGATTGGCTAAATACTGCAAAGTCATCAAATAAAACAAGACATGTTAATCTCAAATTTCATTTCGTTAGAGACTTAATTGAAGAAAAGACTGTGAAAGTTATGTATAATTGTACTAATGAAATGATTTCAGATTTTCTAACAAAGGCTGTTACAAAGGAAAAATTATCATTTACGCTAGAAAAAATATGTTTGATTCAAAAGTATATATTTGCATATTAATTATTGTTTATTATTGTTTGTACTTAAATATAAAACGCTTTTCGCAGGGGGAGAATGTTGGTATAATATACGTAGTGATGATGCTCAAAGTGTTTTATAATACGCCAATAGATGGCGCTGTGTGTTCATTCTTTTTTCTGTAGCTGTACATATGTAAATAAAAGTTAGTTTAAGTCTAGCTCCCGTCTGGGTAACTTCAATTTTGAATATGTGAAATTTTTTCATTTTGCAATTTCAAAATAAAATATTAAAAATAAAAAAAAATACATTTTTAAAAAAGATCCGTCAATTTAACAGTTGGGAATTTTCTGAATTTGAAAACAGAATTTAAAAATATGTATTAGTTAATAAGTTATTTGCAAAGAAAATTTCCCCATAGAATAACATTGGCTCGGGCTTCCGGCAATGGTAAGTGAAGAGGGCCGTTAAAAATAAATCTTTAAAATTACTTTCTTAGAGTCATGAAATTTTGAATACATATGGATTTAAATATTTAATCACATAAATTAAAATATCTCGAAAACTATTAAAATTAAAATAATAATAACATTCAAAATGTTATTTATTTTTTAATTTTAAAAATGCTCCATGCGATTGGTTATTTTAAAATTTTCACTCGATTCTAAATTATTATAATTTGTTAATACACTCTATAACAAAAAAAAAAAAAAAAAAAAAAACACCAAGAAGAATGGGGACAAAAATTGGTAGATGTGGTGAAATGGGTGGTCCAAATGGGACGACAATTGGTAGATGCGATGTACATGTGGAGAAAAACAATTGATTTACAGTTTCAGAAAATTTGTATGATTTAATCAAGAGAAAGGGCCTCACAAAGTAAACAAGTCAATAACGCGTTGGTCCACTTCTGGCCCTTACGTACACAGTTATTCGGTTTGGTATTAATTGATAGAGTTGGCAGATGTGCTCCTGTGAAGTATCGTGCCAAATTCTGTCCAATTGCTGCGTTAGATTGGTAAAATCCCGAGCTGGTTGTAGGACCCTTTTTATGATGCTCCAAACATCCTCAGTGGAAGAGAGATCCGGGGACTGAGCTCAACTCCACTGAGCCGTCTATAAGGGTATTTGAAGTTACTGAAGTACCAGTTGCACGTAGGATCGACGATAATGATGAATTGGTGCTTGATTCCATCAAAACCTGTATGTATGTCAATTTGTGTCCAGTTTGCATTACTCCTTCATGGTGCGTCTTTTTTTTTTTTTTTTTTTTTTTTTTTTGTAAAAGGGTATATATTCTAAACGTTTTCGTGCATTAATTTGTAAATTGACTATTTTTTTTTTTTATTATTATACTTTAATGTTGAAATTTCATGGAAAGTTTTAACATTCAAACATAAAAATATTTTTTTTAATTAACTTTACAATTACTGCACACAAAACTTTAGAATATGCTATTTAATTACAATAACGTAATATCGGATGGAAAAATTTAAATCTCAGTCACATAAAGCATTTTAAAAATAAAAAATAAATAAAATTTTGATTTTTAATAGTTTTTGAGATATTTTAAAATATTTAATATTGATTCATTTCAATTCACATATATGTAAAATTTTATAACTTCTAAGACATTAATTTTTAAAACCGATTTTCAGTGATTTTTAAAGTCCACCATCCTCTTACAAAATCGTAAATTTCGAATTTCTTACAAAGATTTATCATTAAATGTTGAAAATAAACAGACTCTGTCAGTTTCATACTTGATATTCAAAAGGATTCGACGTACAGTCGGTAACAAAAGTGTCCGAACACTAGCAAAAATTCCTATATAAAAAAAAGTACACTTAATACTGTTTTGTACAATAAATCTTTGTCGAATCCTGTTCTTTGTCCGTCTAAAAACATGATTCGACAAGGATTTATTTAACAAAACAGTTTTAAGTGTACTTTTTTCATATAGGAAATTTTGCTAGTGTTCGGACACTTCTGTTACCGACTGTATTTGCGATTATTAGTTCTTGAGATATCATCCGCACAGACTTACAACAAACGTACTAAATAGTAAATTTCTTCGAATATAAATAATGACCGTGATATGGAACTAACAAAATGGCTAAATTAAAGAAGGGCATGATGTGAATTTTTTTATTTTAGCATTCCTCACACATCAAAACAAGTAAGAAGGTGAAAAATCCGAAGTTAATATATTTAAAAAAATTCTCCATACGAAGTATCATGTTGAACAAAAAAAAAAAAAAAGTTTTATAAAAGTGCTTTTTAACAATACTGTTAAATATATTTCTGGAACCTTTTCATTATGTTAAAATATACATTTTGTTATAAGTTAAAGTAATCAACATTATTTGCATATAAAACAGATTATAAATATTAATACGTATTCTAAAATGCATTATTAAATTATTATTTTATTCATTTAATACAATGCATATTTCTGTGTTAGAACTGGTTCAACCACTGATGCATATTAATAATGTCCGTAAATTACAAAATATACAATCCTAAAATGTCATTTTTATAATGGAATAATAAATGTTCCGAACAAACTAATCTTTACAATATATGTTAATAGTACTTCAACTGTCAAACCTGCAGACATAAATGAAATGGCAGAACAAGTGCATGTGAATTATTTTCAGATAAAAATGATATATTCTCGAAATATTTTCGCCTGTTTAACATTATTTTTAGCATGTAGTTCCCTAATAAAAATTATGTCACATCATTTAAGTTTAATAATAAAGTATAATTTGTTATTTGAAGCTGAAAATTCTCCTTTCCATCTAATTGAGAAAGATTTTAGATTGCACTAATAAAAAAAAGTTCAGTTTTTGAAAAACTGAAATTTAAAATAAACTAGATTTAACATGTCTGAATATTAATTCGTCTCATGCTTTATTTAATTCTTCTGTCTGATGTTTAATTTAATTGGACTAAATATAATACATTTAAGCTTAGAGAAATGATTTAAAATAAGCTGAATATAAAAATATGATTTATTTATTTATTTATATTTATTTGTTCGTATTAATTTTTATTGTTATTGAGATAATATGTCTGTGACATCCAATATAAAACAAATATTTATAATTTTCGAAAAACATTTCTTACATTTTCAAAAAAAAAAAAAAAAAAAAATCAGAAATGTTTTAAAATTGTACTGTATTAGAAAAGCTATATAGTAGTTATATTTATTTGTCTTTAATTTAATTTAAAACTGAAGCGCCTAAATTTCACCTTCACATTTTCACAATTTTACTGTGGCAATTTAAAGGAATCTGAATTCCAGTAAAGCTTTATGTTATTCAGTGCTTACGTTTTAAGACATCCCAATATGTCTTCTTTAATTAATTTAAGTGAATAAAATTCCAAGGATTCCAAGCCTTTTAAAATAGTCTCTATTTCAGACAAAATTAGGAGATTAATAAGGCGAATTAAATTCCTCTAGCTACATTTAGAGACTGAAAGAAAATCTTATTATAGTTCTATTTTTGGAAATTTCGTGGAATTTTCTTTCAGTTATTCAGAATGATTTGTTTAAATTTATATTAATATTTTAAGATATATATACAGAATTTTCTACAAATTTAATGCACTATGCTTTAAGATTATGAAATAAGATAAAATAAATAATTACATAGAAATTTCTGATTTTCTTCAAATTTAAAAATCTAATTGTGGGTTTAAAAAAAAAAAAAAAAAAAAAAAGAATAATAATAATTAATGTATTAAAAAAGTGTCAGAAAATTTTATTTTATGAGAGCAACAAAATAATTACAGATATTGTACTAAATTATACATGTTGTACCGAGCTACGGGTTCGTTTCTTAGAGTCGATTAAAACAATCAGTTAGACTTGCCAATATTTAATTACAAGAATTTGAAATACTTCAACATTAACAGTATCCAATTCCACTAAGATACAAATACTTCACCATAAGACCGGTAAATTAGGACACAAATACCTTTACTGTACAATTTTATGATATTACAAACAGACAAATCAATGGTAGCTTTGTTTACATCCACACAGCAATCAAAACAAAAGCCGCGGAATTTATGGATAGCCAAACCAAATTTTTCAATTCAAAGAATGTTCATTAAAAAATTAATTTCGATTTTTCCCTTTTTTTCCCCTTTTTTCCGCAATTCTCCTGTATTAAATTCAGCACGATCAGCATGTTATTTCTAAAACAATGAACAGATCCATTAAAATGTTAAAAAATATCCTAAATTGCAGGAAAACTATTTTTACTAGGATAGCTTCTTGGAATTAATTTTTCGATAAGACAAACTGCATCAATGTCAGTAACAACTAAGTAAAAAAAAAAAAAAAAAAATAATCAAAATATTTAATTCAGTTGTGCTATTTTATGTTGATGTTTGTTATGAAGGTACCTTGAAAAAAGAATGATAAAATTTACATTTGGAACGTCGCAATATACTTTAACTCAAACTTGTATTATTAGTTACAAGAATTTGGACAAAACAGAAAGAGTAGATAGGTTCAAACGGTCATTTGCGGTGATGATGAGCACTTCTAAGAACAACTGTAATTCTGTGATTTCACCATAAACATCAATAGGCTTAAAGATATGCTTAGTTTTTAAAGAAATAGTATGGTTTTGTTACATATAGTGGCACCTATCGATATGAATTCAAACTATGTTTTTGCTTCGTGTACAAAAATCATTTTGAAAACCACATTACAATATACCAACATATTTATTTATTTATTTATTTTAAATTTAAACTATTTATATATACAGTCGATAACAAAAGTGTCCGAACACTAGCAAAAATTCCTATGTAAAAAAAGTACACTTCACACGGTGTTGTTAAATAAATCCTTGTCGAATCCTGTTCTTAGTCAGTGTAAGAACACGATTCGATAAGGATTTATTTAGCAAAACCGTATGAAGTGTTCTTTTTTCACACAGGAATACAGGAATTTTTGCTAGTGTTCGGAAACTTTTGTTACCGACTGTACAATATGGGTCGCCAAGTACTTCAATTAAACATAGTAAACCAACTTTTAATAAACACAAACACCATACCGTCTCAATGATATACATTAATTGAAATAAAAAAATCTGTTTTATATATATATATATATATATATATATATAATGTTAAAATATATAAACGTTTCGAAATTCATTCGAATTTCTTCATCAGTATCAAAAATGACATTTTATGATCATACATATTCACTCAAATAATTTATCATAGTAAAACAGAATCATTGAGGTATTTATGCACAAATTTCATTTTCCTTTTTTAATTATAGTAAATAAATTTAGAAATATAAAAAAATAGACGAAACACAAATGATTTTACTTTATGAATTCAAAAAATATTATTGCAAAAGTAAGATTTTAAATAAACAAAATATCGGTTAGTAAATCCTAAAACGTGTCTTACTAAATGTCTATTTTCTAGAAATTTATTAACTGATTTTCATTTATTTATTTATTTATTATTCTGAGAATGGTAGTCTATTTTTTTAAAAAAGCGGTATGAATGAATTTTACAAAGTTTTGTATGAAAAACTACAAAAATAAGGATATCGGATATAGATAACACGTTTTAGTTTTTGAAAGCGTAATATTTTTTGCTAATCAATGCTCCAAAACTAAAACAAAATTGAAATAAAATCTCAAAATTTTCGAAGAAAATAGTTTAATCAGTAATCCTTAATCAATATAGAAAAGTTACAAATTTTTTACAACATACTCATTAATCTATAATTATTACCTTATAATTTAGGAGAATCTAAATCCCTGATAAAACTTAATTTAATTGAACGTCAAATTTAATGCTTCTTAATACGTCTTCTCTAATTACTTAAGTGAACTAAAATTCCAGACGTGCCTTGTCTTCTGAAGTAATCTGTCAACTGCAATGGAAATTAGAATGTTGATAAGATGAACAAAATTTCTGTAACTACATGTAAGTTTCAAGGTAAAACTGTTTAAAATTCTAATTCTCATCTTGAGGTTGAAAGTTACTAATTAATTTCTCTTCTAAAATCCATAACTAACGCTGAAACAGCTATAAAATATGAGATTAGTTCTCCACAGTAAAAGTTCAGATTATTTGATTAGTATGTCGTGCGAAGATGCAAATTACATATTAAATTTAAATGACGGAATTAAAAAATATATATACTTTTTCTAAAATTTAAACTTTATTTATTTTATTTCATTTTATTTTTTTTTTGTATTTATCTTTAAAGGTTATTAAATATCATGTACAGCAATTTAAAAAAAACTACTTAAAAATATCAAAATTATTTTTAAATGTAATCAAATAAACTTTCAATTAACATAGTAATGTAAGTAATGTAATAAATTAGATTTTACGATACAGGGTGTCCTTGAATTCATGGGCGTACAAAAGCATTTTATTTTAAGCAATATAGGGTCGAAAACGAAAATCTTCGGTGAGTCACGAACCGAACCCACCCTTCGGATGCTTCAGTTTCTTCTTCTTGTCAATTTGTCGTTAATTTTCTGACCAGTGCTAGTTGTTTCTTTCACACACTTGCAATGGTTTATTTTTTCCCCCTTTTACATGCATTTTTCTATGAATTTTTCCCTTTTCCCCAGCTTTATTTAGATTTATTTAGATTTCTTTGGATGATACTCAACGTAGTACTTACACTGAGAAAAGATTCTGTAACTGACATCTAGAATCTAAGTTGTGGCTCTAGAAAAAATAGTTCCATGTCATCCTTATAAATTCTAGTCCCCTTGGAAAGCGAGTTCTAAAAGCCCCTATTAGAATTCTAGAGCGTTTGCCTATATTCTCGAGGGCAAATTTATTTAAAAGCCGCTGCAAATAAATGAGACTACAAGAGGCAAGTTTCAGCAACTATAATCTTGGTTTATTATCAAATTCTAGAAAATCAAGCGAGAATTTCTTGCAGTACAAATGATTCAGAATATTTAAAGTATTCAGAATACTGTTTCACCATCTAGAAATGTGTACACTAGAAATTCTCGATAATTTCGTCTATTCAGTTTATTGGCGTGCCTTACGCGCATAGCTCGGAAATCTATATTTCTAGTTAAGGTATTTAGAAAATGGCCACTTATTCATTCTAGAGGAAGGCGGTATATATTTTTTTTTTTCTCAGTGTAATATAATTTTAAAATTTCTTTTTTAACTTCCTCTAAATACATAAGAACAACTTGTCAGGTTTGTTAAAAATTTTTACGTCCTTTTTTGATGAATTTACACGTTATGAAATGACATGAAGTTGGTTCAGCCATTTTTATAGAATGTCTGTGTGCTTGTCTGTGTGTTTTTATGTATGAATTGCTAAAACCTTTTGATGTTTTATATCATGCAGTAATGAATATAATTTTAAAAACTTTGCGTTTGGTTGGACCCTGGCATAAATTGTTGCTAATTGGGTTTGTCATGTACACTGGCCATCAAAAGTCAAGGCACATGTTTTCTCATTTCCTACTTTTACAGATAACTTTGAATACAATGAACATATAATTATAAAATTTGGATCGAATATTCGATATAGATATTGTTAATCGATTTTTATATAACTTTAACATAAGGAATAATTTTTAAACTGGTGTAACTTCAATTTTTCTCGAAAGTAAGCACTGGAAGAAATGAAAACTTGAAACAATTTCAGCAAAGAAAACGATACGATAAAGATTATCAAAGCTGTACTATATATAGGTAAATATACATATAATAAGTACAAAACTTTGAAAAAAACGCCATAATATGCAATAACTCGCAACAGTAGTTTCAGATTACAAGAAGACACAAACCTTCATCAGGTGAACAAAGTAGGCACGATTATAGCCATTTTAGCGGCAACGCACTATGTACATATGCATTAATCTTCCTGTATTCAAATTTCTTTATAATAATATTCTTATTCAAATTTCTTTATAATAGTCAAATAAATAAAAATGTCAATAAATAAATTTAAAAATGAACATCTCATGTAATTTTCGTGTTTGTGTGTATATTTTTTATAAGTTATTCGTATACAAAAAGAAGAAGAAAAATGAATAGAAAAGTAAATAAAAAAAAGAAAAATTTGATTTTAATGAAACATTTGGATACATGTTTATCTTCCACGAAGATAATAATGTGATTTCTCAATTACTTCATATATCCTAAAGTATCTTTTACGAAAATCTTTATATTTTCAGTATTTTCAGTCATTTTAGAAAAATCTCAAAAAATAAGCCATGAAAATTTTGAGATTGTAAGAAATTGATTGATTTGAAATTAGAAAAAATGAATAACAATTTTAGCAAAGAGAGCGAAATGATAAAAGTTGTCAGAGGTCATTTCAGATAGGTAAAGATGCATTTTATGGAGTTTAACCAAAGTTTTGTACTTGTTAAAGGTACACATGTTTCCAAAAGTGAAAGTAAAATCAGATTTTTCTTCCTGCCATTTTTTTATTTTTATTTTTTTTTTTTCTTCCATAAGGGATTTTTTTGGAAAAGTATAATGTGTAATTTGTTATCGTTGAGCATCGGTAAAAAAAAAAAAAAAAAAGGTATTTTAAAACGAAAATTTCATGCAGTTTTCATGTTCTTATGTACATGTTTAAAAAGTTATTCAGATAGGAAAAAAAGAAGAAGAAATTTAACACAAGAAGAACTAGTTTGTTGTGGCCACCACAAGACTTTCTTCTATATTTTCCATACATATTCACTCAGTAACAATATTTAAAAAAAAAAATACATTTTTTTTTTCGAAGTTTTTTTTCGTTAAAAGTAAAAAAAAAAAAAAAAAAAAAAAAAAACGATAACTTTGTTTTAAATTGTCACAGATTTATAGTTCAACCATTCGTTTTAAAGGTATTGACGAGATCTTTCGAAAGATACGTATCTTGAAAATTTACCCCCCAGGGGAAAAGCGATGGTCACACATTGCAATGGGAGCATTGGACATTCACAATTTTTTTTCCTAGTTAACTACTACTATTATCAATTATTCATTTTAATTTTATTGTCAAACGTTTAATATAACTCTCAGTATGCACATTTATACGAAATTTTGTCCTATACTGCCGTGTTAAAAATTTACAAAATGTGCGATCACTGCGCTACCTGTTAAGCGATTGATCCCCAAAGCTAATGAGCACCAGTTTGTGTCAGGGTGCAACTAAATACCAAGTTTCGTTAAATTTCATTCATTGGTTCGTGAGATACAGCATCCACAAAAAAGTGATACAGACAGACAGACATTTTTAAAATACTATCAATTCGTGTTCTGGACATCCCAAAACGTGTAAATCCATCAAAAAACGGAGGTCAAAAATTTTCACGAATCCAATACTTTCTCTATATTACATATAGAAGAAAGTAAAAATCTAGTTCATTAAAACATTTTGATGCATGTGCATTCAAATTTGAAATAAAAAATTATCTTTTATTGCTTCATAAAAAATAAAAATGTAAACCTTCTTGAGAAAAAAATATTCTTGTATATCTTTGTGTTTTCTGTTAATTGTATTTATTTATTTATTTATTATTAATAGCGTTAAAAATGAGCTTCAATTTTTCATGTTTTCAGTAGTACTTAATTATCCATAAAACCATAATTTTAAGATTTCTTATATATATATTTTTTTTTAATGATTCGTGCCAGGAAATATTTTAAACATTTATTTACAAACTATTAAACAAATTTCTCTATGTAAAAAAAATTCAATAATAAATTTATTTATGTTTATATTTATTATGTTTCATTGAGATAGAAAATGTTTAAACTTATAACATAAAACACGATTTAAAAAATTTCGATAATAAATGATTTTGAGATAAAAACATTAAGCTTTTTTTTTATGTATTTTTGTTATTTAGCCATTTTATTTTGAATTTTGACAGAATAGTATTTTATCTTGAAGGCATTTTTAAGCATTTCTCACTCATTTAAAAAAAATTAAATTAACGATATAATGTTTAAAATAACATATGTACCGGTTAATCCAAATGTCACAGAAAAAAATAAAAATAAATAAATAAATAAAATAGAATAAAAAGTACTAACTTCAGCTACATGTGATTTTCACTTGAATGTATAGAATAGCATGGGATTTTTATACAAGTATAACAAAAAAAAATTAACTACTTTTTTCACTAACATATCGCGCTGTATTCGCAATGTCCTTTTACATTTCAAATAAATCCGCCTGATAAAATGACGCCATATCGCAAATATCGAAATTTTATTAGGAAAATTTCCAATGCGCAGCTTCTGACGGTCATTTTAATAAGTGGAGACCGTCACATTTAGCATTTATAGTCACATTCAGCATAAATAAAGCAACAGCACGTGTTTGTTCAGGAAAAGAATAGAAAAGTCAAATAGTCGCAGTATTGGAAAAATATTGTTCCAACTTCGAAGACCAATACCTGTGTTCTTACGTTTAACTATATAAATTAATAGAATAGTATATATTCATACCCATTAACTATCTGTAAAGTTTAGTTATGATTGGTGTGTTACAGCTTGTGTGATTTCCTTGATAGGGGAATTAGATATTGTTAAAATTTAATAATTTCTATAAATTCTTGTAAATAAATATTAGAGAGTCTAACTGATTCTTTCAATGGATTCTATGAAACAAACCGGTAGCTCTGTACAACATGTATAATGGGGTACAACGTTTAATTATCATTTTTTGTTCTTATAAAATAAAATTTACTAACACTTTTTTATTGCTTTATTTAATTGTTAGTCTTATGTTTTATTTTATTTAACAGTATGCGCATTTAGTTTTCTAAATTTGAAGAAAAACATTGAAAAGTAAAACATTTTAAATATTTATTTGTTTCATCTAATTTCAAAATTGTAAAGCATAGTACAATAAATTTGCAGAATCTTCTGTATATGTAACATAAAACATTGATATAAATTCAAACAAACCTTTCTGAATAAAAGGAAATTCATCGATATTTCCTAAGATAAAACAGTAATAAGGTTTTCTTTTAGTCTCTAAATGTAGCTAGAAGAATTTAATTCGCCTTATTAATCTAACTAATTTTCTCTGGAATAGAGTTTTTTTAAAAGTCTTGGAATCCCTGGAATTTTTATTCAAATATTTTTATTATAGAAGATATATTGGGATGTCTTAAAACGTAAGCACTCAATAAAATAAAGCTTAATTGTAATTGAGATTCCATTAAATTGCAATAATATGATTGTGAATCTGTAAAATTTGAGATTCCAGCACTTCAATTTTAAATTGAATTAAAGAAAAAGAAGTACAACCGCTAGATATTTTTTTCTAATACAATGTAATTTTAAAGTATTTCTGAAAAACGCAAATGTTTTTGTATGATGCATAAAAAATATTTCTAAAAAAATAAATGTTTATTTTATATTGAATGATACAGATATATTTCTTATCTTAATGACAATAAAAATTAATATGAATAAACAAATATAAACAAATAATAAATCATGTTTTTTATATTCAGCTTATTATCAATTCTCTAAACTTAAATGTTTAATATTTCGTCCAATTAAAGTAAACATCACACAAATCAATATTTAGAAAAATTAAACATTACACAAATTAACATTTATACAAATTAAATCAACATTATTTAAAAGTTTAACTTTTATAAGACAGAATATTCATTTGCTAATTTAATTTAAAATCTTTTACAGTTAAATGGAAAAGAGAATTTCCAGCTTCAAATAACAAATTATACTTTTTTATTAAACTCAAATAATATGACATAAACTTTATTAGAGAACTACATGCTAAATATAGGAATAAACCTTCGAAAATATTTCGAATACATATCATTCTTAACTGAAAATAATTCACATGCACTTGCCTGTCATTTCAAGTACGTCTGCAGGTTTGACAGTTGGAGTACTATTAGCATTTATTGTAAAGACTAATTCTCTCAGAACGTTTATTATTCAAATATAAAAATGACATTTTAGGAATATAAGTTTGTAATTTGTGTACTGTATTAATGCGCATCAGTGAATGAAACAATTCTAGCACAGAAATATACATTGTTTAAAATGAATAAAATAATAATGTATTTTGGATTAGGTAGTATTACGTATAATCTGTTTTATCTACAAATAATTTTCAATAGTTTAACTTATAATAAAATATGTATTTTAACATAAAGAAATGTTTCCAGAAATATATTTATTTAACAGTATTGCTAAAAAAAATCTTTTATTAAACTTTTTTTCCCTCATGATACTATTAGTAAGGCAAACTTAGGTATTCGTGAAATTTTTTGACTTCAGATTTTTCGCGTTCTTAGATGTTTTGAGGTGTGAGGAAACGGAAAAAAAAAAAATCATGTCATGCCCGTATTTAATTTAGTCATTTTTTTTAGTAAGATTGAACAGTGTATAAGTAACAAGAAATATACTTTAAAATATGTAATACAATACTTTCTTCTAATATATATATATGTATAGAAGAAAATATAGAGAAAAGGATATCAGCACACTGAGAACTACAATATCATTTCAATTATTTTTATTCATTTTAAACAAAATAGAAAGAGCATACAAAATAACAAATGAAAAAAAAAAAAAAATGAAAAAGAAAAAAAAAAGAAAAAGAATATATTATTACGAATTTTTAAATAATAATTATTACTTTTATGTAATTTCATTCAATAAGGCTTGATCGGGTTAAAAAATGTTACTTTTCTGCATTTTTACCTTGTTCTGGCATTAAAATAGTTCATTTCCTTTAAAAACCAATTACAAAGCTTCTTCAAGTTTTAATTGGACGTGTCAGTGAATTTAGCGACATGTTGACCAGTTTATCGCCCCCAGGCGAAATTGCCAAGAAAAAAATTCTTATTATCGACATATCTATTATCTAAGCTCTAAATGGAATATTTCACTAAATAATGGAAAATTCTTAAAATGTATGAGGCTGTATAGATGTAGCACACCCCATTAGATAAAATTAATTTGTAATGATTTAGAAACTGAAAACAACACAGAAAAACATATTTTCATTTTACATTTGCAATATAAACGGCGTGTTAAAAGAATTATTTTTAAATTTTTTTCTTCATTTGTATCAAAACGCATAGCTATCAACCTTTATGCTTTTTTAATACCACTTTAATGGTGTTGCAGTTTTTAGTTTATTTAATCTCTGAGAACTTTTACAAATTTATATATCTCTTATGCAATCTTCACAAATACTGAAATAATTCCACAATTTCAAAACAAATAAATCTCTTTCAAATTTACAAATAAAAGATTTTTTTGAAAGTATTACAAAATTTAAAATTCAAATAAAACATTAGTTACATTCAATAAAGCAAATAATAACTCCCATACTAATAACCACCTTTTTTTATATGACAAGAATTTACCAAAAACATTTATTTTCAATTTTCATCTTCTAATGTAATTTTAATTACACCAGGAAAAAAACTCTACATTTCCTGGGAACTTTTTGGTGAAACACATTTTTACTGCTGAAGAAACATTAATTAAATTTTTGAGTATATTTTGTTCGAAGAAATGGTTAAGAAACTAGTAAAGCATCACAGTTCCTTTCTTCCAGTGATTAAAAAAAATTAAATTTACGAAGGAAAAAAAAATATTTTTCTGTAAACTGAATCGTGAAATATATTAAAGCATTTTTAAAGGGGTATTTTATTTGAAGAAAAATACGCTTGTCGAACTGTAAAAATAAAATTGATTTTGTGTACCTTTTTTAATAAAGAAAAACACCAAAGATTATAGCACGAGATGACACCAGATACAGAATAACTATACTTGTTATTAATTTCTTCAAGATTTTTAAAAATATCCTAATGTGCGACATTGTCAGAATAAAAATAATACTATAGTTTTAAAAAATTAAAGAACACGCTTTTATAGAAATGTGAAATAAAAAGCACAATATATGTATCTTAGTATTAAAACGCAGGGTAAGAGAAAATCGTGTGAGTGACACATCATAACATTTACATACATTTAAATCTTTAATTAAAATAATTTAGAATTAAACAAAAACCATTTTTAAAAAAATCTCCCCTGACTGGGCTCGAACGGTAGACCTTTATGTTCGTAGCGCGGCTCTTTACATCGCAGCCACGGCGTTCACGAACAAAAAGTCTTTTTTTTTACAATATGGATCTTTTGTTTGCTCCCAGAGTGGTTACAAACATACAAACATACATACAAACATACATACATACATACAGGTGAAGCTAATAAAAGTGCGTTAAAAAAAATTATTATACCTAAATAAAAATGTATGTTTAGTGTGCCCCAGAATAATTCGTACAACTTTAAACGTGTTTTCAAAATGTCTGATGTGGACACTAAATGCCTTCTTTATACACACATTGAAATATATATATATATATATTGTTACGAAAAAATTTCATTTTTGTGTGTGTTAAGTGGTTCGAATTCCTCTCGATGCCGTCTACCTACTTAGACTAGGCTAAATTTAACGGGTATACTGTCGTCCACAGGGGACGAAATACGCTGGATCGCCGCTGGGTCGCCACTCTACTTATATGTTATGAAGCTATATAGATTCCTAGAGCATTTGTATATATATCTAACATATAGCTGCGGAATATGTTACTTTTTAGATCTAAGTTATAGTTCAAATTTGCATTTACTTAAAAATATAATGTGTTTCATAAGGTAATTCAATTAAATAGCATAATTAAAGAAAAGAGAGAAAGTAATAAATAAATAAATAAATAAAATTTTTATATTTAAAATATAAACATATTATGTATAATACTCATTTATTATCCTTAAGTATAAGATATGTTTATTATCTGAAATTTAAAAAATTCAAAAGCAAAATGACGTTAATGGTATTATAATAAAACAAAAAATAATCAGTAATATTTATAGTTTATATATCTTTTCCATTTCTCAAAACGTCGTTTTATATTAAATTGTTTAGACAAAAATAAAGTGCAGCTTGTTCCTGACATGTTAGTAGTATTCACGCTATTTATATCTTGGAGTTTAAGAAATTCTCAATATGTCAATTCTCTTTATCGAATATTTGCAGTGTAGTGGAATTGGTTTAGATATATTCCAAAATGTATCAATTTTTTTTTTTTTTTTTTTTTTTTTTTTTTGTAAATGATGTAGAAAGTAACTGAATAAATAAGTTTAAAAACTTTTTGAAAACATTTCCGAACAGAAATAAAAGTACATTTTGCATGGGATATTTTTCTGAAACTTAATGGAATCTTGCAATATAAATCCACGAGGTTTAAAGTAAAATAAAAAATCGAAAGAAAAAAGAAGTTATTTATTACAGTTAAGTAACATGTCTCTAAATTTTATTAAATTAATTTGAAATACCTTTATAATAAAATCTTTGATTTTAGAAATTAGGGTATATTAATTTTTGCTTATAATTTATTTATTTTCTAAAAATATGTTTCCTTAAAAAGAAATGTTAAAAAGAAATGTTTATGAAATGTTAAATTATGAAGTACTTTTTAAAGTATAGTTACCAAATATTTACATAATTTTATTTTCAACAGAAAAATAATGTAAATTTACAAACAGTGGTTAAACGCTTAATACAAATTTTTTTTACTAGGGAATATGCATTGAACAAGGTTTAAATAATCTAGTGCATAAGATTAGGATAAAAAGAAAAATATATATTTGAATTTTTGCAAAATTGTATGAAAAAAAAGTGCAGTTTTCGATGAATTTTTCCGCACTTATAGTCTTTAAATATTAGTTACAATCGAATAAAACAAAATGCTACGTTCTAGCGATAGTCAAATCTGTATTGAAGAATTGTTCAAAATTTTAATGAGATCAGCGCATTAGTTTTTGAGAAAGTGCATCCATCGCTTTTCAGAGGTTTTTGGAAACCAGACCAACTGTAGGATTTTTTTTTTTTTTTTTTAAGAAAGAAATTGTTTATTAAATATATATATTAGAAAAAATATGCAATTTTATAGAGTTCAAAACACATGTATCCCTTTAAGATTTACGGAGATGATAAAATGTAAAATTTTAATCGATATATTTAAATATTTCAAAAAAAAAAAGAAAAAAAAACATTTTAAAACAATATATATTAACTTTAAAAGATTTTTATAAATGGCTAATTAATTTTTTTTATATAACTTTTCACAAATTTTAATGAAATTTAAAAGGAGATTTTTTTTTTTTTTTTTTTTTTTTTTTTGTAAAAGATATATTAATATTAATTTTCTCTAATTAAATTTATAAATAATAATAATAATAATAATAATTTTCAATATGATGAATAATTTTGAATTTCACAACAGCTCTCTTAGTTTATTTACATTTAGAAATATTAAGTGAAATTAGAGTCTTAGAGTCATGAAATTTTTAATAAATGTGCATTTGAATGTAAAATCAATAAATTAAAATATTTCGAAAACTTAAAAAAAATAATTCAAAATACAATTATTATTTATATTATTACTTTGAAAATTTTTAATTTAATGCTTCATGCGACTGGGTTTTTAAATTTTCGATTCGATTTTACATTATTATAGTTTATATTACATTTTTATGCATTACTTTGTGGATTGATTGAAAAAGTTTTCTTTTTATTTTAATACATATGTATGTATATATATATATATATATACTTATATATATATATATATATATATATGTTTGATTGATGAAATTTAAGGCAAATTTTTAACATTCAAATATAAATATTATTTTCAAAAAAATTTCTTATCAATCCATCACTTGAATAATGCACTAAAAATGTCTAGAATATATTAAAAAGTTAAAATAATATAAAATCTAGTGGAAATTTTTAAAAACTCAATCGCATGGAGCACTTAAAAGAATTTTGAAAAATAAAAAATAAAATTTTTAATAATAATAGTTTTCGAGATATTTTAAAATAATTAATAATCGTGCATTTCAATTCACATGTCCGCAGAATTGTATAAAGTATAAGAGAATAATTTCAAAGACCGATTTTCAACAAATTTCAACGATTTTCACTGTCCGACATCCTTTTAAAAATCGTAAATTTCGAATATCTTACAAAGATATCTTTAAATATTAAAATTAAACAGAGGTATGTTAGTATCATACGTAATATTAACTGATCTGGAATCTTTACGATTATCAGTTATTGAGATATTACGCACACATAATAACAAATTAACGTACTAATTAGTAATTAATTTGCTTGAAATTTAAATAATTTCCGTGATAACAAACTAAAACATGACTGAATTAAATACGGATATAATATGAATTTTTTCATTTTCGAATTAGTCACACTTCAAAACTCGTTAGAACGTGAAAAATCTGCAGTCAAAAAATTTCACGAGTACCTAAGTTATTCATACCAATAGTATCATGGGGAGGAAAAAAAAAGTTTAATAAAAATACTGTTAAATATATTTCTGGAACCATTTTATTATGTTAAAATATACATTTTATTATAAGTTAAACTATTCAAGATTGTTTGCATATAAAATAGATTATAAATAATACTATTATTCCAAACTACATTATTATTTTATTCATTTTATACAATGTGTATTTCTGTGTTAAAATTGTTCCATTCACTTATGCATATTAATACAGTCCACAAATTACAAACTTATATTCCTAAAATGTCATTTTTGTATTTGAATAATAAACGGTCTGAGCGAATTAGTCCTTATAATAAATGCTAATAGTACTTCAACTGTCAAACCTGTAGACATTCTTGAAATGACAGAACAAGTGCAAGTAAATTATTTTCAGTTAAGAATGATATATATTCGAAATATTTTCGTCCGTTTAATATTATATTTAGCATGTAGTTCTCTAATAAAGTTTATGTCATATCATTTGAGTTTAATAAAAAAGTATAATTTGTTATTTGAAGCTGGAAATTCTCTTTTCCGTATAACTGGGAATGATTTTAGATTGAATTAATAAAAATATATTCAGTCTTATAAATGTTGAACTTTCAAACGACATAGATTTAATTTGTATAAATGTTAATTTGTCTAATGTTTGATTTAATTTTTCTAAATATTGATTTGTCTCATGTTTAATTTAATTGGATTAAATATGAAACATTTAAGTTTAGAAGTATGATTATAATCTGAATATAAAAATATGAATTATTATTTATTTATATTTACTTGTTCATGTTAATTTTTAATGTTATTAAGACAAGAAATATATCTGTGACATTCAATATAAAGTAAATGTTTGCAATTTTCGAAAATCCTTTCTATACATATATATGTTCGGTTTATGGCATCGGGTGTTGTCTTCCGACAGAATCCACAAGTCTGTGCCAGGTCTTTCGGTCATGGGTCCACTCTTCTTCCAGACCCCTATCCCTCATCGCTTTTTTTACATTGTCCATCCAAGTCTTCCTTGGTCTTCCTTGTTTTCTTTTCTGATTTGGTATATAGTTAAAAGCGATTTTAGGTATTCTTTCATCGTTCATTCTTTTAATATGACCAAACCAGATTAATTGCTTTTTTTGAACCTCATCTAATATGGTTTTCTTTATTTTCATCATTTCCTTGATCCTCTCATTTCTCACTCTCTCCATTCTTGATATCCTGCATGATCTTCTCAGGGCATCCATTTCAACAACAGCCAATTTCTTTTTTTCCTTCTCCATAATTGTCCATCCCTCTCCTCCATACAACAATATGCTTTTTACAATGGAGTTGTATATATTATACTTTCTCTATACTTTATCCTTTCTTACATTAAAAAAAAAAAAAAAAAAAAAAAAAAAAAAAAAAAAAAAAATCAGAATTTTTTTTAATTACACTGTCTTAGAAAGAAACTATCTAGCGGGTTGTCTTTAATTTAATTTTAAAGATAAGAGCTGAATTTTCAAACTTTACAGCTTAACCATCATATTATTGCAATTTAAAGGAATCTGAATTTCAATAAAGCTTTATTTTATTGAGTGCTTACGTTTTAAGACAACCCAATATATCTTTTATAATTAATTTATTTGAATAAAAATTCCAAGAATTCCAAACCTTTTAAAATAGTCTCTATTTCAGAGAAAATTGGTTATATTGATAAGGCGAATTAAATTCCTGTAGCTACATTTAGACACTGAAAGAAAATCTTATTAATGTTTTATGTTAGGAAATATCCAGGAATTTCCTTTTAGTTATTCAGAAAGGTTTGTTTAAATTTATACCAATGTTTTCAGTTACATATACAGAAGATTCTGTAAATTTAATGTACTACGCTTTACATTTTTTAGATGAAACAAATAAATATTTAAAAAGTGCATTTTTTTTTCAATATTTTTCTTAAATTTTGAAAAACTAATAGTGCATACTGTTAAAAAAAAGAAAGAAAGAAAGACTAACAATTGAATAATACATTAAAAACGTGTCAGTAACTTTTATTTTTAAGAACAACAAATGATATTTAAATTTTGTACTACATTATACATGTTGTGTACCGAGATACTTGTTCTTTTAATAGAATCTATTGAAATAGTGAGTTAGACTTGGCAATGTTTATTTACAATCATTTATCATAATACACAAATTTCAATAATATCCAATTCCACTAAGATGCAAATATTTCACCAGTAAAACGATAATTTACAGCAAAAATACATTTATACTACAATTTTACGATACTACAAACATACAATCAATGTCAACCTTGTTTACAATAACACTGCAATCAAACCAAAATCCCCGGAAGCTGTGGAATGTTAAACCACTCTGCAGCAGGAGGGATGCTCAATAAAGAATTAATTTCCATTTTTCTCTTCTTTTTCCGTTATTTTCCTGCATTAAAGTCATCATGATCAGCATGTTACTTCCAAAACAATGGACAGATGCATTAAAATGTTAAAATTCATCCAAAATTGCAGGAAAACTATTTTTACTAGGATAGCCTCTTGAAATTAATTTTCCGACAAGACAATTGTACTAATGTCAGTAGTGATTATGTAGAAAAATAGTCAAAAGTTTCAATTCATTTTTGCTATTTTATGTTGACGTTTGTTATAAACATTACTTGGGAAAAGAATGATAAAATTTACATTTGAAACGTCCCAACGTATTTTAACGCAATCATGAATTATCAATTTGAAGAATTCGGTCAAATCAGAAACAGAAGATGGATTCAAACGGTAATTTGTGGTAATGATGAACACTTCTAAGGACATTTATAATGTTCTGCTTTCACTATAAGCATCTAGAGGCCTAAAGATAAACTTAATTTTCCAAGAAATTCTGTGGTTTTGACATATGTAGTGGCACATTTGACATATGTAGTGGCACCATTTAAACTTTTATTTGTTTTCAAGTACAAAAATCCTTTTTGTCGAAAAGATCTTTTGAAAATTACATTAAAATATACCAAATTCATTATTACTTCCATTACCCTACTTCCGTAGGTAATGGAAGTATTGTAATTGGTCCAAAAATTCGATATCGAGATTTCACCTGATTTAAAAGTTTTAAGGTTCCCTGAGTCTAAAAAAGTGGTTTTTGGCAATTGATCAGAGTGTGTGTGTGTGTGTATGTGTGTAATCTTCTGGCTATCATATCTCCGAAACTAAGAAAGATAGAACTACAAAATTTCAGATACCAATTTCATTATTACTTCCATTACTTCCATTAGGTGATGGAAGTATTGTATTTGGTCCAAAAATTCGATATCGAAATTTCACCTGATTTACACGTTTTACGGTCCCCTGAGTCCATAAAAGTGGTTTTTGGCAATTGGTCAATGTGTGTGTGTGTATGTTTGTATATATGTGTGGAATCTTCTGTCTATCATATCTCCGAAACTAAAAAAGATAGAACTACAAAACTTCAGCATTAAGACAGGTCTGGTGTACAAATGAATTTTCCAAATTTTGGTGAAAATTGAAAAACCGGAAGTGGAACATCGGAGACCGGAAATGGAACCATAAGTCTGTATATCAAAAACGGCTCTAACGATTTTATTCAAATTTTCTATATAAACCCTCTGTTAGATGTCCTTTCGAATGATATAGTTGATTTGTTCAGGAAAATTGGTAGGCGTCCTGTATAAATAGCTCAATTTCAGGTCTCGCAAGCGCGTTCCTTTAAAAACGGCTGTACTGATTTTTTTTCAAACTCGCCCTATTAACTCACTTTTAAATATCCTTTAGTATGTAAATATTGTTTCCCGGACAATAATTGAATTTTTGTAAAATTTGGTATCTCAAAAACGGCTCTAACAGTTGTCTTGAAAATTGTTATATAAATCCATTTCTTTCTCGTGTATTACGTGGTTATTAGAGGAAATTTAACAGTCTTCCTGCTTAGGTAGGTCATCTTCAAATCTCGGAAATTTGTGTTTTAAAAAATAAATCTATCATTTTTTCTCTTATTTTTTACCTCGCTATATATAAGCTTAGTTTTATATGCCTTTATAAGTTTCTCTTACCGGAAAAAGTTTACGCTTCTACTTTTTTAGGTAACTTTTATGTTTTCTGGTCACATTATCTCTCAAAAATGCATATAATACCTGTAATACTGGGTAATGGAAGTCGTGTGGTTGTTTTACACCAGTTTTTTTTTTTTTTTTTTTTTTTATTTATTTATTTATTTATTTATTTATTATTGGTAAATATAATGTTGGTCTCCAAGTACGTCCTTCAAAGAGAGTAAACCAACTTTTAATAAACACAAACAACATACCGTCTAATTTATATACATTAATTAATTAAAACAAAATATGTTTTATTATAATTCAATTTATTAAAAAACCATATATAAAAAATAATTCATAAAGAAAAAAAAATCCAAATTTATTCGAATTTCTTCATTACTATTAAAAACTACACTTTATAAACACACATATACACTCATATAAATTATCAAAATAAAACAGAATCTGTGAAGTGGTTATGCGGAAGTCTTATTTCCCTTTATTTTATTTATGGTAAACAAATTTAGAAATAGGAAAAAATAGAGGAGCCACAAATGTTTTTACTTTATGAAAGCAAAAAGAAAAATTTAAATATACAAAAGATTGCTTAGTAAATCCTTAAACATGCCTCACGAAACGTCTATTTTTTAGAAATTTAGAAATTTATTTTCATTTACTTATTTATTTATTTATCATTATTAGTGTTATGTATGAATTTCACAAAGTTTTCTGTTAAAAATCACGAAAATAAAGATATCGAATATAGATAACATGTTTTAATTTTGAAAGCATACTATTTTATGCTAATCAGTATTTCGAAACAAAAGCAAAATTGAAAGAAAATCTGAAATGTTTCCAAGAAAATAACTTAATTATAACTCTAAACTAAAATAAATTTCAAAGACAAAGTATGACATAATTTTTTATCTCTGTGATGTTTAATCAATAGAAACAAGTTACGAAGTTTTTGCAACATACTCATTAATCTATAATTATTACCTTATAATTTAGGAGAATCTAAATCCCTGATAAAACTTAATTTAATTGAACGTCAAACTTTTAATGCTTCTTAATACGTCTTCTCTAATTATTTAACTGAACTAAAATTTTAGACGTGCCTCGTCTTCTGCAGTAATCTGTCAGTTGCAGTGGAAATTAGAAAATTCATAAGGTGAACTAATTTCTGTAACTACATGTAAGTTTCAAGGTAAAACTGTTTAAAATTCTATTTCTCATCTTGTGGTAGAAAGTTACTAATTAATTTCTCTTGTAAAATCTATAACTAACGCTGAAACAGCTATAAAATATCAGATTAGTTCTCCGCAGTAAAAGTTCAGATTATTTGATTAGTATGTCATGCGAAGATGCAAATTACATATTAATTTTAAATGACGCAATTAAAAAAAAAAAAAAAATACTTTCTAAAATTTAAACTTATTTATTTCTTTTTCTGTCTTTATCTTTAAAGGTTATTAAATATCATGTACATCAATAAAAAAAAATGACTTAAAAATATCAAAATTATTTTAAAATGTAATCAAATAAACTTTCAATTAACATAGTAATGTAAGTAATGTAATAAATTAGATTTTACGATTTCAAATATACAGGGTGTCCCTGAATTCATAGGCATATAAAAGCATTTTATTTTTAGAAATATAGGGTCGGAAACGAAAATCTTCGGTGAGTCACGAACCCACCCTTATGATGCTTCAGTTTCTTCTTCTTGTCAATTTCTCGTTAATTTTCTGACCAGTGCTAGTTGTTTCTTTCACACACTTGCAATTGTTCATTTTTTTTTTCTTTTACATGCATTTTTCTATGAATTTTTCCCTTTTCTCCCGCTTGATTTAGATTTCTTTACATTTCTTTGGATGATACTCAACGTAGTACACTGAGAAAAAGTTCTGTAACTGACATCTAGAATCTAAGTTGTGGCTCTAAAAAAAATAGTTCCATGTCATCCTTATAAATTCTAGTCCCCTTGGAAAGCGAGTTCTAAAAGCCCCTATTAGAATTCTAGAGCGTTTGCTTATATTCTCTAGGGCAAAGTTATTTAAAAATCGCTGCAAATAAATAAGACTACAAGAGGCAAGTTTCAGCAACTATAATCTTGGTTTATTACCAAATTCTAGAAAATCAAGCTAGAATTTCGCGCAATACAAAGGATAAAGAATATTTAAAGTATTTAGAATATTGTTTCACCGACTAGAAATATGTACACTAGAAATTCTCGATAATTTCGTCTATTCAGTTTATTGGCGTGCCTTACACACATAGCTCGGAAATCTATGTTTCTAGTTAAGGGATTTAGAAAATCGCCACTTATTCATTCTAGAGGAAGGTGGTATATTTTTTTTCAAAGTGTAATATAAATTAATATTTCTTTTTTAACTTCCTCTATATACATATGAAAAAAATTTTGACGTCTATTTTTTGATGAATTTACACGTTATGAAATGACATGAATTTGGTTTAGCCATTTTTAGAGAATGTATGTGTGCTTGTCTGTCTGATTTTATGTATGAGTTGCCAAAACCTTTTGGTGTTTTATATATCATACAGTGATGAGTAGAATTTTAAAAACTTTGTGTTTGGTTAGACCCTGGCATAAATTGTTGCTAATTGGGTTTGACATGAAGAATGTCCATCAAAAATCAAGGAACATGTTTTCTCATTTTCTATGTTTGCAGATAATTTTGAATGCAATGAACATATAATTCTAAACTTTGGATCGAATATTCGTTATAGATATTGTTAATCGAATTTGATATAACTTTAACATAAGGAATAATTTTTAAACTGATATAACTTCAATTTTTCTCAGAAGTAACTACTGTAAGAAATGAAAACTTGAAACAATTTCAGCAAAGAAAACGATACGACAAAGTTTATCAAAAGTGTATTATAGATAGGTATATATACATATAATAAGTACAAAACTTTGAAAAAACGCCATAATATGCTATAGTTCGCAACAGTAGTTTCAGGTTACAATAAGATACAAACCTTCGTCAGGTGAACAAAGTAGGCACGATTGCTGCAATGAAAACGGCTACGCATTTTGTACATATGCCTACAAATGTCAAATTAAAATCGGATTAGTCTTCCTGTATTCAAATTTATTTTTTTACATGAGGGTTTTATAACATTTTTGTAAACTTTAAGCATAGTCTAATAAAAAAAGATGTAAATAAATAATTTAAAAATGAACATCTCATGTAATTTTCGTGTTTGTGTGTATATTTTTTATAACTTATTCGTATACAAAAAGAAGAAGAAAAATGAATAGAAAAGTAAATAAAAAAAGAAAAATTTGATTTTTATGAAACATTTGGATACATGTTTATCTTCAACGAAGATAATAATGTGATTTCTCAATTACTTCATATATACTAAACTATCTTTTACGAAAATCTTTATATTTTCAGTATTTTCAGTCATTTTAGAAAAATCTCAAAAAATAAGCCATAAAAATTTTGAGATTGTAAGAAATTAATTGATTTGAAATTAGAAAAAATGAAAAAAAATTTTAGCAAAGAGAGCGAAATGATAAAAGTTGTCAGAGGTCATTTCAGATATTTAAAGATGCATTTTATGGTGTTTAACCAAAGTTTTGTACTTGTTAAAGGTACACATGTTTCCAAAAGTTAAAGTAAAATCAGATTTTTCTTCCTGCCATTTTTTTTTATTTTTATTTTATTTTTCTTCCATAAGGGATTTTTTTTGGAAAAGTATAATTTGTAATTTGTTATCGTTGAGCATCGTTAAAAAAAAAAAAAAAAAAAAAAAAAAATCAATAAGGTATTTTAAAAGGAAAATTTCATGCAGTTTTCATGTTCTTATGTACATTTTTAAAAAGTTATTCAGATAGGAAGAAAGGAAGAAGAAATTTAACACAAGAAGAACTAGTTTGTTGTGGCCACCACAAGACTTTCTTCTATATTTTCCATACATATTCACTCAGTAACAATATTTAAAAAAAAAAAAAAAAAAAAAAAAATTTCGAAGTTTTTTTTCGTTAAAAGTAAAAAAAAAAAAAAAAAAAAAAAAAAAAAAACGATATCTTTCTTTTAAATTGTCACAGATTTATAGTTCAACCATTCGTTTTAAAGGTATTGACGAGATCTTTCGAAAGATACCCATCTTGAAAATTTACCCCCCAGGGGAGAAGCGATGGTCACACATTGCAATGGGAGCATTGGACATTCACAAATTTTTTTTCCTACTTAACTACTACTATTATCAATTATTCATTTTAATTTTATAGTCACACGTTTAATATAACTCTCATTATGCACATTTATACGAAATTTTGTCCTATACTGCCGTGTTAAAAATTTACAAAATGTGCGATCACTGCGCCACCTGTTAAGCGATTGATCCCCAAAGCTAATGAGCACCAGTTTATGTCAGGGTGCAACTAAATACTGTGTTTGGTTAAATTTCATTCGTTGGTTCGTGAGATACAGCTTCCACAAAAAAGTGATACAGACAGACAGACATTTTTAAAATACTATCAATTCGTGTTCTGGACTTCCCAAAACGTGTAAATCCATCAAAAAACGGAGGTCGAAAATTTTCACGAATCCAATACTTTCTCTATATTACATATAGAAGAAAGTAAAAATCTCGTTCATTAAAACATTTTGATGCATGTGCATTCAAATTTGAAATAAAAAATTATCTTTTATTGCTTCATAAAAAATAAAAATGTAAACCTTCTTGAGAAAAAAATATTCTTGTATATCTTTGTGTTTTCTGTTAATTGTATTTATTTATTTATTACTATTAATAGCGTTAAAAATGAGCTTCAATTTTTCATGTTTTCAGCAGTACTTAATTACCCATAAAACCATAATTTTAAGATTTCTTATACTTTTTTTTTTAATGATTCGTGCCAGGAAATCTTTTAAACATTTATTTACAAACTATTAAACAAATTTCTCTATGTAAAAAAAAATTCAATAATAAATGTATTTATGTTTATATTTATTATGTTTCATTGAGATAGAAAATGTTTAAACTTATAACATAAAACACGATTTAGAAAAATTTCGATTATAAATGATTTTGAGATAAAAACATTAAGCTTTTTTTTGTGTATTTTTGTTATTTAGCCATTTTATTTTGAATTTTGACAGAATAGTATTTTATCTTGAAGGCATTTTTAAGCATTTCTCACTCACTTAAAAAAAAATTAAATAAACGATATAATATGTTTAAAATAACATATGTACCGGTTAATCCAAATGTCACAAAAAAAAAAAAAAAAAAAAAAAAAAAAATTAAAAAGTACTAACTACACCTATATGTGCTTTTCACTTAAATGTACGGAATAGCATGGGATTTTTATACGAGTATAACAAAAAAAAATTAACTACTTTTTTCACTAACATATCACGCTGTATTTGCAATGTCCTTTTACATTTCAAATAAATCCGCCTGATAAAATGACGCCATATCGCGAATATCGAAATTTTATTAGGAACATTTCAAATGCGCAGCGTCTGACGGTCATTCTAATAAATGGAGACCGTCACATTCAGCATTTATAGTCACATTCAGCATAAATAAAGCAACAGCACGTGTTTGGTGAGGAAAAAAATTGAAAAGTCAAATAGTCGCAGTATTGGAAAAATATAGTTCCAACTTCGAAAACCAATTCCTGTGTTCTAAAGTAACGTTTAACTATATAAATTAACAGAATAGTATATCTTCATACCCATTAACTACCTGTAACGTTTAGTTACGATCGGTGTGTCGCAGCTTGTGTGAGTGCCTTGTTAGCGGAATTAGATATTGTTAAAATTTAATTATTTCTATCAATTCTTGTAAATAAATATTAGCGAGTCTAACTAATTCTTTCAATAGATTCAATGAAACAAACCGGTAGCTCTGTACAATATGTATAATGGAGTACAACGTTTAATTATCATTTTTATAAAATAAAATTTACTGACACTTTTTTAATGCATTATTTAATTGATAGTCTTATGTTTTATTTTATTTAACAGTATGCGCATTATTTTTCTAAATTTTAAGAAAAACGGTGAAAAGTACAACATTTTAAATATTTAATTGTTTCATCTAATTTAAAAACTGTAAAGCATAGTACAATAAATTTCCAGAAACTTTTGTATATGTAACTTAAAACATTGATATAAATTTAAACAAACCTTTCTGAATAAAAGGAAATTCATCGATATTTCCTAAGATAAAACAGTAATAAGATTTTCTTTCAGTCTCTAAATGTAGCTAGAGAAATTTAATTCGCCTTATTAATCTAACTAATTTTCTCGGAAATAGAGACTATTTTAAAAGCCTTGGAATCCCTGGAATTTTTATTCAAATAATTTAATTATAGAAGATATATTGGTATGTCTTAAAACGTAAGTACTCAATAAAATAAAGCTTAATTGTGACTGAGATTACTTTAAATTGCAATAATATGGTTGTGAATCTGTGAAGTTTGAGATTTCAGCACTTCAATTTTAAATTGAATTAAAGACAAATAAATATAACCACTAGATAGATTTTTCTAATACAATGTAATTTTAAAGTATTTCTGAAAAATGCAAATATTTTTGTAAGATGCATAAAAAATATTTCCAAAACAATAAATGTTTATTTTATATTGAATGACACAGATATATTTCTTGTCTTAATGACAATAAAAATTAATATGAAGAAATAAATAAAAATAAATAATAAATCATATTTTTTATATTCAGCTTATTATCAATTCTCTGAACTTAAATGTTTAATATTTCGTCCAATTAAAGTAAACATCACACAAATCAATATTTAGAAAAATTAAACATTACACAAATTAACATTTATACAAATTAAATCAACATTATTTAAAAGTTCAATTTTTATAAGACAGAACATTATTTTACTAATTCAATTTAAATTTTTTTCCAATTACATGGAAAAGGGAATTTTGAGCTTCAAATAACAAATTATACTTTTTTATTAAACTCAAATGATATGAAATAAACTTTATTAGAGAACAACAATCTAAATATAGTAATAAATATTTCGAATATATATCATTCTTAACTGAAAATACTTTACATGCACTTGTTCTGTCATTTCAAATACGTCTGCAAGTTTGACAGTTGAAGTACATTTAGCATTTATTGTAGGGACTAATTCGCTCAGAACGTTTATTATTCAAATATAAAAATGTCATTTTAGGAATGTAAGTTTGTAATTTGTGGACTGTTTTAATGCGCATCAGTGAATGAAACAATTCTAATACAGAAATATACATTGATAAAATGAATAAAATAATAAAATAATAATGTATTTTGGATTAGGTAGTATTACTTTTATCTACAAATAATTTTCAATCGTTTAACTTATAATAAAATATATATTTTAACATGAAGAGATGTTTCCAGAAATATATTTATTTAACAGTATTTTGCAAAAAACTTTCATTAAACTTTTTTTTTCCTCGTGATGTTATTGTTATGGCAAACTTAGGCACTCATGAAATATTTTGACTTCGAATTTTTCGCGTTCTTACATGTTTTGAGGTGTGAGGAAACCAAAAATAATAAAAAAAAGCATGTCATGCCCTTTTTTTGTCATTTTGTTAGTTCATTATCACGGTTACTATTTACATTCCTAGTACAATAGTAACTAATAAGTACGTTAGTTTGTTAGTATGTGTGGTTAATAGCTCAATAACTAATAATCGCAAAGATGCCTGATCAGTTTTAATATTATGTATAATACTACCATAGCTCTGTATACTTTAAACATTTAAAGATAAATCTTTGTGAGATGTTCGAATATTATGAGTCTACACTTTTTTAAATGGTGAAAAATATTATGATTGTAATGAAAATTAGAAGTGTTTTGTATCGAGATAGATTCACGCTTGATTTCCTACCTGTATTTTCTAAAGACACAATTTAGCTTTTAGACTTCAGTCACAGATTTTTTTTTTTTCAGCGTACACTATTGGATGAGTCATTTTATACCGTAATATCCATTTATACCGTATAATTTTCTAATTTATTCATATTAAGTAATACATTTAACATTTTCAAAAATCTCCTTAAGAAATAAAAAAAAAATTATGTGAAGGTAAAGAATCTTAATCAAATAAAAAAAATTGTACGAAACCATTGTTGTATAGAATAATATACATCAATTATTTGATACTTCATTTAGTAATGAGTAGCTTTATTTATTATTTGTAATAGTGTAAAACTACTCTTTATATTTTAAGTTGCCATACAATGTATATATATAGATAGATAGAGAGAGATAGATAGATAGATAGACAGATAGATATTAACACTACGAAAATATTTCAAGAATGTATTTAACAATGTTATTAGAAATACTAGGATAAAGCATTACTATAAAACATTACTATAAAACATTTTAAATCATGTATTCAACGTATATATTATATTTTAAACCACACATGGTAGTATTTATAATTTATTCCGGAGTACTGTTAGCCCCGCCTTTTTTTCACACTAGTATATTATTAAAGAAATTTTCTTCATGCTTCATAGTAATTACAAATTGTAGTCTCTAAAATCAAGCTGGTGTGAAAAAAAGTCGGGACTGACAGTACTCTAGAATAAATTATAAATGGTACCAGGTATGTTACGAATAAATGATTTTTAAATAATCACCCTAAGACATTAACAATTTTACAAAAATTATAAAACTTTAATTAATGCACAATCTTTACTCGGAAACGCTGTTTGCAAAAAATGAATAGATTAATTATTTTCTTCTTTAGATTGCAGTCCGTAACATTATTTTTTTTCTGTATTCTATGAAAAATCTGTATTCTATGAACTCATCCTAAGAAATAAGAGTTTTACAAAAATTAAAAATCTTTATGAAATGTGTAATTTTCAGGCGAAATTGGACTGTGTAAAAAAATAATAGATTAAGTACTTTCTACTTTAGCTTGCTGTCGATCATATTACTTGTTATCTATACTCTATAAAAAGTAAGATTGAACAGAGTATAAGTAACAAGAAATATACTTTAAAATAAGAAAAATCTTTCAAAAATACATTTAACAATGTCATGGAAAATTATTTCAGTTTAATAATTTTTTTCTAAATTATTTAAAATGTATTAATTAAAATATGTAATACAATACTTTCTTCTAATATATATATGTATAGAAGAAAGAATACAGAAAAGGATATCAGCACACTAAAAACTACAATATCATTTGAATATTTTTCATTCAATTTTAAGCAAAATAGAAAGAGCATGAAATAACAAATACAAAAAAAAAAAAAAAAAAAAAAGAATATATTATTACAAATTTTTACATAATAATTATTATTATTATGTAATTTCATTCAAAAAGGCTTAATCGGGTTAAAAATTGTTACTTTTCTACATTTTTACCTTGTTCTGGCATTACCTTGTTCATTTCTTTAAAAACCAATTACAAAGCTTCTTCAGGTTTTAATTGGATATGTCAGGGAATTTAGCGACATGTTGACCAGTTTATCGCCCCCAGGCGACTTTGCCAAGAAAGAAATTCTTATTATCGACATACCTATTATCTAAGCTCTAAATCGAATATTTCGCTAAATAATGAAAAATTCTGAAAATGTATGAGGCTGTATAAATGTAACACATCCCATTAGATAAAATTAATTTTGTAATGATTTAAAAACTGAAAATAACAGAAAGACGCATTTTCATTTTACATTTATAATATAAACGGTGCGTTTAAAGAATTATTTTTAAATTAATTTCTTCATTTGCACCAAAACGCACAGCTATCAACATTTACGCTTTTTTAATACCACATCAATGGTGCAGTAGTGTTTAAAGCGAGAAAGTTGGCACATGTGATAGGAAATTATGTGAAGTAAGGTATACAGCAATAGTGAAAAAAAACTTTGTGACTTTGTCAGTAAAAAAAAAAAAAAAAGATTTTGACACTGAATTTATCTGTTAAAAAAATAAAAATAAAATAAATAACAGATGTTTTTCTTTTGCAAAATTCACTAGTGCTGAAACAATTTCACAATATGAAGCTGTTTCATGTTTGTAAATAAACGAGTTTTTACTTTATTTAATCATTGAGAACTATACAAATTTATATATCTCTTTCGCAAACTTCACAAATACTGAAATAATTTCACAATTCGAATACAAATAAATCTATTTCAAATTTACAAATAAAAGATTTTTTTTAAGTATTACAAAATTTAAAGTTCAATTAAAACATCAGTTACATTCAATAAAGCAAATAATAACTCCCATACTAATAACCACCTTTTTTTATATGACAAGAATTTACCGAAAACATTTATTTTCATTTTTCATCTTCTAATGTAATTTTAATTACATCAGGAAAAAAAATTCTACATTTCCTGGGAACTTTTTGGTGAAACACATTTTTACTTCTGAAGAAACATTAATTAAATTTTTAAGTATATTTTGTTCGAAGAAATGGTTAAGAAACTAGTAAAGCATCACAGTTCCTTTCTTCCAGTGATTAAAAAAAATTAAATTTACGAAGGAAAAAAAAAATATTTTTCTGTAAACTGAATCGTGAAATATATTAAAGCATATTTATAGTAGTATTTTATCTGAAGAAAAATACGCTTGTCGAATAGTAAAAATAAAATTGATTTTGTGTAACTTTTTTAATAAAGAAAAACACCAAAGATTATAACACGAGATGACTCCAGATACAGAATAACTATACTTGTTATAATTTCTTCAAGATTTTTAGAAATATCCTAATGTGCGACATTGAAAGAATAAAAATAATACTATAGTTTTAAAAAATTAAAGAACTCGCTTTTATAGAAATGTGAACTAAAAAGCACAAAATATCTATCTTAGTATTAAAACGCAGGGTAAGAGAAAATGGTGTGAGTGACACGCCATAATATTTACATACATTTAAATCTTTAATTAAAATAATTTAGAATTAAACAAAAACAATTTTTAAAAAAATCTCCCCTGACTGGGCGCGAACGCTAGACCTTTATGTTCGTAGCCCGGCTCTTTACATCGCAGCCACGGCGTTCACGAACAAAAAGTCTTTTTTTTTACAATATAGATCTTTTGTTTGCTCCCAGAGTGGTTACAAACATACAAACATACATACAAACAAACATACATACATATAGGTGAAGCTAATAAAAGCGTGTTAAAAAAAAATGATTATACCTAAATAAAAATGTATGTTTAGTGTGCCCCAGAATAATTCGTACAACTTTAAACGTGTTTTTAAAAAGTCTGATGTGGGCACTAAATGACTTCTTTATACACACATTGAAATATATATATATATATATATATATTGTTACGAAAAAATTTCATTTTCGTGTGTGTTAAGTGGTTCGAATTCCTCTCGATGCCGTCTACCTACTTAGACTAGGCTAAATTTAACGGGTATACTGTCGTCCACAGGGGACGAAATACGCTGGATCGCCGCTGGGTCGCCACTCTACTTATATGTTATGAAGCTATATAGATTCCAAGAGCATTTGTATATATATCTAACATATAGCTGCGGAATATGTTACTTTTTATATCTAAGTTATAGTTCAAATTTGCATTTACTTAAAAATATAATGTGTTTCATAAGGTAATTCAATTAAATAGCATAATTAAAAAAAAGAGAGAAAGTAATAAATAAATAAATAAATAAATAAATAAATAAAATTTTTATACTTAAAATATAAACATATTATGTATAATACTCATTTATTATCCTTAAGTATAAGATATGTTTATTATCTGAAATTTAAAAAATTCAAAAGCAAAATGACGTTAATGGTATTATAATAAAACAAAAAATAATCAGTAATATTTATAGTTTATATATCTTTTCTATTTCTCAAAACGTCGTTTTATATTAAATTGTTTAGACAAAAATAAAGTGCAGCTTGTTCCTGACATGTTAGTAGTATTCACGCTATTTATATCTTGGAGTTTAAGAAATTCTCAATATGTCAATTCTCTTTATCGAATATTTGCAGTGTAGTGGAATTGGTTTAGATATATTCCAAAATGTATCTTTTTTTTTTTTTTTTTTTTTTTTTTTTGTAAATGATGTAGAAAGTAACTGAATAAATAAGTTTAAAAACTTTTTGAAAACATTTCCGAACAGAAATAAAAGTACATTTTGCATGGGATATTGTTCTGAAACTTAATGGAACCTTGCAATATAAATCCACGAGGTTTAAAGTAAAATAAAAAATCGAAAGAAAACAGAAGTTATTTATTACAGTTAAGTAACCTGTCTATAAATTTTATTAAATTAATTTGAAATACCTTTATGATAAAATCTTTGATTTTAGAAATTAGGGTATATTAATTTTTGCTTATAATTTATTTATTTTCTAGAAATATGTTTCCTTAAAAAGTTTTTATCCTTAAAAGTTGATTATTTGTAAAGCAATTATGAAATGTTAAATTATGAAGTACTTTTAAAGTATAGTTACCAAATATTTACATAATTTTATTTTCAACAGAAAAATAATGTAAATTTACAAACAGTGGTTAAACGCTTAATACAATTTTTTTTTTACTAGGGAATATGCATTGAACAAGGTTCAAATAATCTAGTGCATAAGTTTAGGATAAAAAGAAAAATATATATTTGAATTTTTGCAAAATTGTATGAAAAAAAAAGTGCAGTTTTCGATGAATTTTTCCGCACTTATAGTCTTTAAATATTAGTTACAATCGAATAAAACAAAATGCTACGTTCTAGCGATAGTCAAATCTGTATTGAAGAATTGTTTAAAATTTTAATGAGATCAGCGCATTAGTTTTTGAGAAAGTGCATCCATCGCTTTTCAGAGGTTTTTGGAAACCAGACCAACTGAAGGATATTTTTTTTTTTTTTTTTTTTAAGAAAGAAATTGTTTATTAAATATATATATTAGAAAAAATATGCAATTTTATAGAGTTCAAAACGCATGTATCCCTTTAAGATTTACGGAGATGATAAAATGTAAAATTTTAATCGATATATTTAAATATTTCAAAAAAAGAAAAATAAATAAAATAAAACATTTTAAAACAATATATATTAACTTTAAAAGATTTTTATAAATGGCTAATTAATTCTTTTAAATAACTTTTCACAAATTTTAATGAAATTTAAAAGGAGATTTTTTTTTTTTTTTGTAAAAGATATATTAATATTAATTTTCTCTAATTAAATTTATAAATAATAATAATAATAATAATAATAATTTTCAATATGATGTTTGCTATGTTTTAAAACACACTGGAAAAGAAAGTTTTTACCATTCTAAGTCCCTTTTCCTTTTTTCTTTTTCGCAATTCATAGAAAACATCTGTATTACTCTGAGTAAAGTTTTACAGCAATAAAATGTCATAATTTATAATTTGTATGGACTGCATTAGTTATTTATTTCATAATATTGTATTGCTTTAAATTTCAGGGATAGAAATAAATTTATTTATTTAAATCCACTTTTTATAACAAATACTAAAGCTTATGATTTGTTGTAATAACTAATCAGCTATTCTGTCAAAATTCAAAACAAAATGGCTAAATTACAAAAAGAAAAAAAAAAACATACAAAACAAAGCTTAATATTTGTATTTCAAAATTCATTTATTATCCAAATTTTCCTAAATTGAGTTTTATATTTGAAGATTAAACATTTTCTATCTCACTAGACCATGATTAAATATAAACATAAATAAATTATTAATGAGTCTTTTGCATAGAGATACGTTTTAATAGTTTGTGAACAAATGTTCAAAAGTTTTTTCAGGCATGGATTAAAAAAAAGAAAGTATAAGTTCTGAAAGTTATGGTTTCACGGGTAATTAAGGGCCTGGATAAAAAAATATAAAAAAGCACATTTTTTTTTACCTCAGTTAAAAAAAAAAAAAAAAAAAAAAAATACAGCAAATAAAATGACACACGAACTATTCTTTTTTTTTTTCAAGGAAACTTTCACATGTGTGAAGGTGTTCACATATATTTGGTTAAATTTTAATTGAATTTTTAAATAAAATAAAATCTAATGATAAATTAATGCATTATTGCAATAAAAAAATAATTAAATTTTAAGTGAGATATTATATTTACATAATTTGTTCTTAAGCATTTGGAGAAAGAATTATTTTTAAATGTCGTTAAAAATTACACAATTTTAATTATACATACGACCTACACTATTTATTAACATAAAACAATAACACACATCATTCAGAAATCTAAATTGTATATGTTTTATATCTAAATTATAAATAACATGTTTATCTTTTAAATAGAGAAGTAATTTATTTTATGCGATAAAAAGAAAATCAAAATAATAATATCTAACGGAAATTCTGACATTAAACGTAATTATAAAATAAAAAGTGTTCTCAAATAGTCATAAAACAAGGAAACTCATTGTCAGAATTTATATTATTTCAACACAGGATGTAATTTATTTTAGATTGCGCAATTATTGATGACTGCATTTCTTAACCGTCTCTTTCTCTCGTCTAACGGTAATTTGGCAAAATATTGGCGATTGAAGGGTTACTACAATTATAAACCGTCATTGCAAATTCAAAAAATTAACATTGTTTTATCCGATAAACAATGAAAATATTTAGCCCTATAATTTGGCTGTTTTTCTAAAATTTGGCTCTTTTTCTTCAGACATCTCGGATCTGTTCTAGGGTAAGGATCTCAGAACTGCTCCAGATCATAGTATAATAATAACGTAATTACATTCGCTCTCTCCCCCATCTTATGAGACAATCTCAACGTTTCACTAGGGTTATTGAATTTTTATTATAATAACCAACGCTTTGTGTTTTAAGATTCTAAGAATATTTATCCTTGATTTTGTTTTAAAAGACTTTTCACAAATAAAGACTTCCTGATGACTGCCATTGGACTCCTTATTGAAGTATTACTAACCTGACTTTCTTTACAGAAATCTACATTAGTCAACGATCACGACTACGTGAAGAAATTCATCTTCACACAAATTGGTGCTAAAGCACCAGGAGTTGAGATTGGTCGACATGGGGGAGAGGGGCTGTATTTATTCGTACGTATATTTTGTTCGGATTTTTCCATATTTTCCTGATGCTTAATTTTTTCGCATGGATAATTATATGTCTATCGGAGATGAACAAAAAAAAAAAAAAACTTTAAAGCAATGATACTGGACGACGCAATACCCGTTTTCTGTTACTTATCGTTTCATCAGTGTTGACGGATGGTGTCTCAAAGTGTGCTCCTAGTTTTTTTTTTAAATTAGCCTATAAAAACTGTCAACCGTTTAAGCATGCATTTTTATGCATAAAAGTTCAAAGACAGAATTCTGTGCAAATTTTTGCGTGTAGTTGGCTTCATCTAATATGTGTTATAATAGTTGTATAACTGATAATACTCATTTTTTTAAAAAAAAGTAAGAGACATTTATAACTTTTTGTGAACATAATATTTTTCAAGATTATGAATATTCATCTCTAGTTTTTCGTGTGAGTAGAAATATAAAATTGATGTATGCCCGGTTTGTGTATATTAAACGAGTGAAGCACCAGTCAGATTACTGAACAATACTTATTAAAGGATTCGTCAACTCCTGTCTTCCAGTTCGAGCAACAGTACTTTGGAGGGTTTGCCGTTCTCTCGATTTGATAGCAGCTGTTTCGGACCAAATATAACCTTCATCGTATTCGGATATTTTTCATTCAAGCAATCCCGATCAAAATTCACGCCAAACAATACAGTGATATTCTACATTTTTTGCCACTTGTGTTTTCTTCTGTTCAACTTAAAAAAATAATTTCCGCATCATATTTTACACCTCTTCTTGTGAGCAAAAATTCTACGGTAATATTAAAACAGAATTACTGCGGCTTTTGTCTTTTTCCAGTGGTTGTGCATTTCCATCCCATGGCAGAGGCTGCGGTATTTGCATTCTTGTACCGATTCTCCCCGTGTGTGCTGTGTTACAGACAAGTATACAAACCAACTTTAGTTAACTCAGCGTTATAAAATTGTATGTTAAAAATCGTCATTTTCGTACAATCACAAAAAAAAAAAAAAAAAAAAATGTGACATTACGTTGGTGTATACACATTCATACAGGAGGAAAACCTTAAACATATTTGAATTATTTTTTTTCCCTCCTTCGGTCAAAAAGACTACTATGTACTTTTGTATTTGAAACTTTCCTTCAAAACTTCGATAATTTAGGAAAATGAACTATTTTACCAGGAAGAGCAAGTTGCTGTAATGAATATCGGTTTAGTTTCGTAAAATATACGAATTTCAGTGCTTCAAAAAAAATAATAATAATGAATAAATAAATAAATAAAAAAAAATTTTTTTGATTGTTCAAGATTGATAAGTACTTTTTCCTTAGTTTTGAAGAAAGTGTTTGAAGGTAGAAAATTAAACTTTGTATATTATATAACACTTAAATAGTTTTTGAATGGAGCACGCAACTCTATTAATTATTAATTAAAAAGTATATGTATTAATAATTTAAAATTTATATTTTTCTCGTTTTATATTTATTATAATTTTTACTTGCATAGTAGTACTCTTGCTTATTTATACGTTCTATATATTTTTTCTTGTATTTAATCTGTATATTAAAATGATGGGTAATCCATACAAATATATATATTATCAATTTTATAGGGAAGCATTTTTAGATTCATAATAATTTCGTTTAGAGAATTTGAGATTTTTGAATTTTCTGTCAGGTAATTTAAAATGCACATGAATATATATACATTTTATCAACTTTATATGTTATAAAAGTTGAAATAGATTTACTTTTTAAAAAGAAAATATGGAATATCTAGACTTAATAAGTAATAAATATTATAATATCTCATCTTTTTCAATTCTGAAAAGAGTGATGTTTAATTGCACATCTAAGATCAAGGTTGTTTATAACAAGATAAACGAGTTAAATCTGTTCTCAGTGTTTCAGGTTGAATTCTACATAAAGTATATTGGCCTTTGTATTTGAAATATGCTTTACTTTATTTTGGTAAGACCATAAATATTTTTAAGTATTATCTATTTATACATTGTTTTATTTTTTTTAAACTTATTTCTATATTTTTTTCTTCATTCTTGTTTTACACCCAATAAATTTATTTCACACATAGTTTACATTGTTGTCACAAATAGGTAGCCCTTCATTAAAATGTTCTCATATCTTCTTGCTGAACATTTCAAAATACTTCAATTTTACATAATGATTTTAGGTAACTTTTCTTTACACGTACACATTATAATTATCCTTTCTACATTTCAAAATTTTTACACATTTCCTATTAAGATTTAATTTTTGTAATTTTGTGCCCCACTGTTGCATTTAATGACGTCTTGAATGCAGTAGTGTTTGCTTGGTACTCGGGGTGTATTTCTTTCTTCGGAAATCCTGGCCAGATTTCTTTATGGAGAGAGATCTGCCTTGATTGCCTTGCATTGCACAATTTTACTTTTGCTAGAATTTTATTTTCATTTATACAAAATATTTACTTTGCTAAATTTACAGTTCTGCATTTGTTTTTCATATTCATATATAAATAAAAAAAATAATGATTAAATGAAGGCAATAAGGTAATTAAATTGATAAACTATTTATTAAATGTTTTCTCATTTTTTTTACATTTGTTCACTGCATGTAGATGTGACGGGATTTCGTCATTACAGTAAAACAGCTGTTGTTCATAAAAGACTTTCCCGCCCATAATATTTTACATGCATGATGTTCTTATTTTCACACATTGCTATAAATTTACATATTTCATCTTTCACGTACATTCAAAAATTCACTTTCGTATTAATTTGCTATGCCTATATATATTTTTAACACTGTGCAATGGCAGATTTTTATATTTTTTTGTTTACACTTTTTACACACATCAAGTTTATTTATTTTTTTTTCATATATTACAAGAACTGGATTATACTGATTAAACAAAAATTTATAAACAAAGAAACTGAGAAGCTAACAAATGCATAAATAAAAAAAAAAAAAAAAAAAAAAAAAAAAAAAAAGAAATGAAATGGATACACTCTTTTTATTCATACAATGGTGAAAATATTTTGTTGAGGCATGTTTATTTTTATATTTTTTTTATTCTTTCTGAAAGATTGAGATGCATATCTGTCACTCGCCATACATAAAATAATATTAAAAGAAATAGTAATGAGAATAATAATAATTCTTTTAATGTAAATATAATTTAACTGTGTTAAAGCATCATATATACTTATTTACTCACATTTTATCATAAATATTTATTTGTTGGTTTATATTCTTATTTGTATGTGTATCTTTTTATTTTTATTAATATGTAGATACATTAATATTAGTATTTACATCTAATTGCTAGCAAATTTTATAACATCAAATATCAGGCCTTGTGTATTAGATGCATCATTTTTTTTAGAAAACAGCGTTGCGCAACTTTTGAGCAAATATTTTTTGCTTTTTTATACATGTCAGATGATTATGATTAATTTTTAGTCGACTTGATGAACAATTTGAATTCATCTTTTATTGAGAAGTTATTTATGCTTCCTTTACTCGAGTTTTTATGGAATTTGATATGAGCATTTATGATAGCCCTTGTAGCTAGTCTTTATATTGATTTTAAGCTCATTTTAAGAGGCCTCGTTGAACTCATTAGAAGTTTATATTGTCATGACCTTTTTTAAACAATTTCATGTGCACATTTTTTTTTATTTCATTATTAATTAAAGAGCTGTCATCAGAGATCATAAATAATAATATTGTGGCTATTTTTTTTTCATCAGTAATACCATTCTAGAATGTTTACGGACATGATTGAAAGTTATCGAGAATTTTAATCTCGCATTTGTATTTAAAAAAAAAAAAAAAAAAAAAAATCAAATTAATTTAACTATGTTGTCACAGCTACTTGTTAAAATAAATGAATAGATAAATATACATAAACACACACTCCCTGTTAACACAATTGTGTTGCTTTGGTCTATCTTTTATGCAGATTGTTTTTATATAATGTGCTGATATTTGACTATAAGTTTAAATTTTCAACACCAAAAATTGTGTTGGGGAAACCACATTTCACATTAATATTATTATGCGAAAGCTATTTTTCAAACATTCACTAATTATTTTTAATAAATATATACAATAAATAAATAAATAATCATATATTGTATTGGTTATTTCACTGTATATACTTAAATGTAAAGTATGTATATTTTCACCTTTTTCAACACACACACATATGCAATCTTCATCCAAAAAAAAAAAAAAAAAAAAAAAAAAAAATCAAATATTGTTATAATCATGAGCATATAAAGGGATATACATTATATATAATATTTATAATTCTGCTCAATTTTAAATGACATTTCATAACACAATAATACACTAATTATACTATTGTTTACATTTTATTCTCTCCATTTTGAAGTATTTTATGATTAATATACGAATACAATTAAACATACACTTTGTTTTAAAGTTATTAGTAATATATATAGAGAGAATGTAATTTTTTTTTCATTTTTATTTTTTTCTACTTGCTTGCAGGGTAATTTTACCGATAAAAAAAAAAAAAAAAAAAAAAACATCACAAATAAGTAACAAATTTATATGTTTCTTTCTGTATACATTTTTGCTGCATTATGTACATGAGTTCTTATGCGTGCTGTCTTTTAGGTCAGAACTTCATTGTCATTTGATTAATTTGGGGTACGGTTAAATGGCAATGTTTTCAATAGTTACTTTACACATTTTTACACGTTTTGACACATTTCACACATTATGGCATGTTTTAATTGGCCTCACAACCCAATTATTCAGCCATGTTCTCTTCTGAGTTTATACACTTTTCTCTGACTTAAATATTTGGCATGTCATGTGTTCACATGTCAGGTGGTCTGCAATGTTTTAATTTTAAAATTGTTATTCTTTTTTTTTGTAAAATATAGTTAGAAATTTATTAAAAGATAAATTATTTATAATTATAATAATAATAATGATAATTTTATCCATCTTACACATAGCACACAAAAGGAAGAATGGACACATAAAACGAAATTACCTCTCCTGTGGTATTTTTAACACATCAATGCAGTGATATGCATTTGTATCTCATTTTTACCATATACATATTTTTTTTATTTTTCTTTTTTTTTCACAAACTTGCTAGGGGTCTTCTCATAATTCTAGTTATTGAATATTTTTTTTTCATTATTCTTATAAATTCTTAAATTTTTAATGCAAAGATTTCATTTTGTTAGTCAAAATTTAAGGTAATTTTTGTGTGGGGTTATTGTGTTTTGCAGAAGGATGGCTCATGCATTTTTTAGGCCTTTATGTGTATGGGACGTTTTCTGTTTTGTTATTCATTGTCCACACAATATTATTCGGCTGGACCGATTTTTTTTTTTTTTTTTTTTTTGGACGGTGAGTGATGAGACATTTTTTGTGAAACATTGCAGTTTCTTTCAAAAGACTTTTTCAATTGATTTTTTTTAGCCTTAAGTTTAAAAATTTTCGCTTGTATTGAATATATTTTTTTAAAATTTCTTTACACAAAGAAAAAAGAGGATAAATAAATAAATAGATAAAGTTAAAGAGTCTATCATACAATTTTTCTCATTAATTATGCAGAATATTAATTATAAATTTTTAATAATTCATATTATGGGTATAAAAAAAAAAAAAAAAAAAAAAAAAAAAAAAAGGAATAAAAAAAACGGAAAATATTTTTGCACTTGAACATTTTTATTTCTTTCTATGGTATTTTTCCAATTTGCAAACACTGTGAGTCATTTTTTTTAATGATTCACATGAATGTGTAATTTTTCGAGATACAGATGTTTTCTAACTGTACACATGTACACTTATATGTTATTTATTTTATACATATATAATACCACATACACAATTACAAAGAGTTTCACAAATACTTCAATTTTTATTTAATATTCTTGTCCATTATTCCTTATTTTAAAAAAAAAAAAGAACTATTCATTTTTTATACACTATATACATACACTTTTAAGGTAACCTGCATGTAAATCTAGTCATTCTAGTCTTGCAATAGGGTTACTTTTGTTAAATGCACATAATTTTATCCGTCTTACACATTATTTCACATGGCTTACCTTGCAGTATTGTGTAAAAATAAATAAATAAATATAAAATATATAGGTTCTAATATTTACACATCTTCGTCCAAGACGTAAGTGATCTAAACACACACACACACACACACACACACAAAAAAAAAAAAAAAGTATCGTATCATGCATACTTAACAAGTTTAACATTTTGTATTTCTCAATTATTTAGTCATTATTCAATACAAACATCACGAATAATACATATTATTAATAGAATAAAATATAAATATTATTAAAATATTATTAGAATTTGTTCATGTTGACAATTTACACTTTTCAGTTGTGATTCATGTTTTATAAATTATTATATTTGTTAAGGAAAAGGGAATTAGTAGTATATTGATATCTTTCTTCATTTTTTTTTTAAACCACATAATGTTTGAAAATGAACTTACTTCATTTTTTAGAAATAATTAATTATAATTGAACAAAAAAACTAATTACATTTTCTATTAAAAATTTTCCAGACTTCATACTTGTGTCCTATTACTTTATTGATTGGGCTATTTTTTTTTCTTTTTCGCAATTCACTGTACACAAACAAAAGACATTTAATTATGTCGTGTTGCAGAATGCTTGCTGTAATCTTATTTACACATAATATATATGCCTCTTCTGCCTCACACCCTAACTCAGTAAGTTATTTTTGGCTGTGGCCTCACAACCCATAATGTCAATTATAATTTGTATACTGATTCACACACACTGGCTCAATTTGTATAAATTTTAGGTCTTCACATATTGGCGTTCTGGTACTTTCTTTATATTCTAAAAAAAAAATTTTCATACCAAAATATCTCATCAAAATATTCTTTTATTGAAATTAGTAAATAATAAATAATTTCAGGCAAATTAATAGATTGCATAAACTTGTGAATACTTAAAATATTTTAATTTTGTAATTATTGATTTCCTTTTTCCTTGCCTTCAATTTGTCATACATTTTCAAGAAAAATTTGTTGAGAATGCATTGTCATAGAGCTGTGAATTATTATAAATACTACATTGCATTGCTTATTTTATAATTATAATGTCATGATTTCAATATACATTGTTGCTTCTTATGAAAGATAACTATGTCCAGTACAAACAAGTTCTAATTAATTATTGGTATTATATATATTTGATGTTTAATTTTACATTATTAGCCACTTTGTAATATGAAAAATATTTTTAAAGTATTATTGATTTTATATAGAAAGTTATTTTGAAATTTGTAGTATGTTTTTGTCTTGATGCGAGAGAGAGCGATATTTTTGATTACCTTTCGATTTTTTTTTTCTTTTTAGGCGAAGGGGAGAAATATGTGAAGGTGTTCACATATATTTGGTTAAATTTTAATTGAATTTTTAAATAAAATAAAATCTAATGATAAATTAATGCATTATTGCAATAAAAAAATAATTAAATTTTAAGTGAGATATTATATTTACATAATTTGTTCTTAAGCATTTGGAGAAAGAATTATTTTTAAATGTCGTTAAAAATTACACAATTTTAATTATACATACGACCTACACTATTTATTAACATAAAACAATAACACACATCATTCAGAAATCTAAATTGTATATGTTTTATATCTAAATTATAAATAACATGTTTATCTTTTAAATAGAGAAGTAATTTATTTTATGCGATAAAAAGAAAATCAAAATAATAATATCTAACGGAAATTCTGACATTAAACGTAATTATAAAATAAAAAGTGTTCTCAAATAGTCATAAAACAAGGAAACTCATTGTCAGAATTTATATTATTTCAACACAGGATGTAATTTATTTTAGATTGCGCAATTATTGATGACTGCATTTCTTAACCGTCTCTTTCTCTCGTCTAACGGTAATTTGGCAAAATATTGGCGATTGAAGGGTTACTACAATTATAAACCGTCATTGCAAATTCAAAAAATTAACATTGTTTTATCCGATAAACAATGAAAATATTTAGCCCTATAATTTGGCTGTTTTTCTAAAATTTGGCTCTTTTTCTTCAGACATCTCGGATCTGTTCTAGGGTAAGGATCTCAGAACTGCTCCAGATCATAGTATAATAATAACGTAATTACATTCGCTCTCTCCCCCATCTTATGAGACAATCTCAACGTTTCACTAGGGTTATTGAATTTTTATTATAATAACCAACGCTTTGTGTTTTAAGATTCTAAGAATATTTATCCTTGATTTTGTTTTAAAAGACTTTTCACAAATAAAGACTTCCTGATGACTGCCATTGGACTCCTTATTGAAGTATTACTAACCTGACTTTCTTTACAGAAATCTACATTAGTCAACGATCACGACTACGTGAAGAAATTCATCTTCACAACATGTATATATATATACATTCGAGTTTTTCCAGTATGTATTTATTTTTATTAATATTTATATTCTTGTATTTTATTTTGATGTATTTGTTTATATGCTTCATTTATTAATTCATGCTTTGTATTAATTAAATTCGTTTGCTGTATGCTCTTGCTTCCATTCCATCTGTGAGAAGTTGGGGGCTAGAAACGTATTTTTTGGTTAAATAGCCAATGTTTCGTCAGAAACCTCTCATATTCCCTTCCCTACATGGGGGAGCTCCACTGAAGAAGGCCCTCTTGTGTTTTGGGATTAAATTTCATCTATCCTTGGTTACTTTGCTTATTTATTATGGTTTTATATTTCCTTTAGCTGCATTTGCGCATTGGTTTATAAATACTATGTTCTAGTTATATAGTAAAAATTCAAGGGTTTATAAATACTCTGTTCTAGTTATATAGTAAAAATTCAAGTCTTATTCCATCTTATATTTAAAATTTATCTTATATATATATATATATATATATATATGCGTGTGTGTGTGTATAAAGAAATAACATACAATTCCCAGAGAAATAAGTCTTATATTTAAACTTAAAAACTTCTTCAGACACCATAAATTAATGTAAGAATTACTGTTTTTGAAAGGACGTGGCCTTTCTTCTTCAAGAGCAAAACGCACGTCTCTCAATTTTGCAAGCAAATGAAAGCAAGACAAAACGCAAAGGTCGAGAAGCAATAGGAAGCCTAATTCACATTCAAACAAATAAATTACATACAATCAAACAATAGGAAGCCTTTACATTCACGAGAATTTTTTACCTAGCCTCCAACTTTAGGAAAATTTTAAATTTCCAATAAATTACAAAGATTTCAAATTCAAATATTCATCTCCGATAATGTTCCTGTCAGTAATATAAATGATATTTTAAAATTAATCTGACATCTTTTCGATGAAAACCGTCCCAATTTTTAACTTTTATGCGGAATATTTTTCCATATGAAAGGGATGGTGGACGTTGAAAACCAATCAGTGAAATTAGAGTCTTAGAGTCATGAAATTTTTAATAAATGTGCATTTGAATGTAAAACAATAAATTAAAATATCTCGAAAACTTAAAAAAAAATTCAAAATACAATTAGTATTTATATTATTACTTTGAAAATTTTTAATTTAATGCTTCATGCGACTGGGTTTTTAAATTTTCGATTCGATTTTACATTATTATTGTTTATATTACATTTTTATGCATTACTTTGTGGATTGATTGAAAAAGTTTTCTTTTTTAATACATATGTATATATATATATGTTTGATTGATGAAATTTAAGGCAAATTTTTAACATTCAAATATAAAAATTATTTTCAAAAAAATTTCTTATCAATCCATCACTTGAATAATGCACTAAAAATGTCTAGAATATATTAAAAAGTTAAAATAATATAAAATCTAGTGGAAATTTTTAAAAACTCAATCGCATGGAGCACTTAAAAGAATTTTAAAAAATAAAAAATAAATAAACAATAAAATTTTTAATAATAATAGTTTTCGAGATATTTTAAAATAATTAATAATCGTGCATTTCAATTCACATGTCCGCAGAATTGTATAAAGTATAAGAGAATAATTTCAAAGACCGATTTTGAACAAATTTCAACGATTTTCACTGTCCGACATTCTTTTAAAAATCACAAATTTCGAATATACAAAGATTTATCTTTAAATATTAAAATTAAATAGAGCTATGTTAGTATCATACGTAATATTAACTGATCTGGAATCTTTACGATTATCAGTTATTGAGATATTACGCACACAGAATAACAAATTAACGTACTAATTAGTAATTAATTTGCTTGAAATTTAAATAATTTCCGTGATAACGAACTAAAAAATGACTGAATTAAATACGGATATAATATGAATTTTTTCATTTCCGAAATCGTCACACTGCAAAATCGTCAGAAAGTGAAAAATCCGCAGTCAAAACATTTCACGAGTACCTAAGTTATCCATACCAATAGTATCATGGGGAGGAAAAAAAAGGTTTAATAAAACTATTTTTTAGCAATACTGTTAAATATATTTCTGGAACCATTTTATTATGTTAAAATATACATTTTATTATAAGTTAAACTATTCAAGATTGTTTGCATATAAAATAGATTATAAATAATACTATTATTCCAAACTACATTATTATTTTATTCATTTTATACAATGTGTATTTCTGTGTTAAAATTGTTCCATTCACTTATGCATATTAATACAGTCCACAAATTACAAGTTTAAATTCCTAAAACTTTATTTTTGTATTTGAATAATAAACGGTCTGAGCGAATTAGTCCTTATAATAAATGCTAATAGTACAACTGTCAAACCTGGAGACACACTTGAAATGACAGAACAAGTGCAAGTAAATTATTTTCAGTTAAGAATGATGTATATTCGAAATATTTTCGTCCGTTTAATATTATATTTAGCATGCAGTTCTCTAATAAAGTTTATGCCATATCATTTGAGTTTAATAAAAAAGTATAATTTGTTATTTGAAGCTGAAAATTCTGTTTTCCTTATAATTGGGAAAGATTTTAGTTTGAATTAATAAAAATATACTCAGTATTATAAAAATTGAACTTTTAAATAATGTAGATTTAATTTGTATAAATGTTAATTTGTCTAATGTTTGATTTAATTTTTCTAAATATTGATTTGTCTCATGTTTAATTTAATTGGATTAAATATGAAACATTTAAGTTTAGAGAAATGATTATAATCTGAATATAAAAATATGAATTATTATTTATTTTTATTTATTTCTTCATATTAATTTTTATTGTTTTTAAGATACGAAGTATATCTGTGACATTCAATATAAAGTAAATACAATTTTCAAAAATCCTTTTTTTACATTTTACAAAAAAAAAAAAAAAAAAAAAGAAAAAGAAAAAAGAAAAAAAGAAAGAAAGAAAGATAGAAACACAGAAATGCTTTAAAATTACATTGTATTAGAAAAAAAAATATCTAGCGATTATACTTCTTTGTCTTTAATTTAATTTAAAATTAAAGTGCTGAAATTTCAAACTTTACAGCTTCAGAATCATATTATTGCAATTTAAAGAAATCTGAATTCCAATAAAGCTTTATTTTATTGAGTGCTTACGTTTTAAGTTATTCCAATATATCTTTTATAATTAATTTGTTTGAATAAAAATTCCAGATATTCCAATCCTTTTAAAATAGTCTCTGTTTTAAATAATAATAGTAAAAGCCAGAGAAAAATAGGTAGATTTATAAGGCGAATTAAATTCCTGTAGCTACATTTAGACACTGAAAGAAAATCTTAGTGTTTTATCTTAGGAAATATCAAATAATTGCCTTTTACTCGAAGTTATTCAAAAAAGTTTGTTTAAATCTATATCAATATTTTAAGTTACAAATACATAAGTTTCTGTAAATGTAATGTACTATGCTTTACCTTTTTTATATGAAACAAATAAATGTTTAAAAAGTTGTACTTTTCAAGGTTTTTCTTAAAATTTGAAAAACTAATAGTGCATACTGTTAAATAAAAAAAAGATAGACTGACAATTAAATAATGCATCAAAAGAGTGTCAGTAATTTTTTTTTATAAGAACAACAAATGATGTTTAAATGTTGTACCGAGACACTGGTTATTTTCATAGAATCTATTGAAACAGTGAGTAAGACTTCCCAATGTTTATTTAAAATCATTTATAAAAATACACAAAATTTTAACAATATCCAATTCCACTAAGATGCAAATACTTACCGACAAAATTACAGCAAAAATGCATTTACACTAAAATTTTACGATATTAAAAACATACAATCAACGACAGCTTTGTTTACAACAACACTGCAATCAAAACAAAATCCCCGGAAGCTATAAAAGGCCAAACTATACTCTGCAGCAGAAGGGATGTTTGATAAAGAATTAACTTCCATTTCCCCCCTCTTTTTCCGTTATTTTCTTTTATTAAAGTCATCATGATTAGCATGCTGCTTCCAAAATAATGAAGAGATACATTAAAATGATTAAAATTGTCCTAAATTGGAAGAAAACGTTTTTTACTCGGATAGCCTCTTGAAATTAATTTTATGACAAGACAATTGTACTAATGTCAGTAGCGATTATGTTGAAAAATAGTCAAAAGTTTTAATTCATTTTTGCTATTTTAGGTTGACCTTTGTTATAAAGGTTCCTTGGGAAAAGACTGATAAAATTTACATTGGGAATGTCCCAACATATTTTAACTCAACCATAAATTATCAATTTGAAGAATTTGGCCAGAGCAGAAACAGAAAATAGGTTCAAGCGGTTATTTGTGGTGATGATGAACACTACTAAGGACATTTATAATGTTCTGTTTTCCCTATAAACATCTATAGACTTAAAGATAAACTTAATTCTCCAAGAAATTCTGTGGTTTTGATATATATAGTGACACCTATCTATATACATTTAAACTATTATTTGTTTTCAAGTACAAAAATACTTTTTATCGAAAATACCTTTTGAAATTTACATTAAAATATACCAATTTCATTATTATTTCTTTTTCTTTTAGTTTTAAATTATTTGTAAGTACAATATGGGTCGTCAAATACGTAACTCAAATATAGTAAACCATCTTTTAATAAACACAAACAGCATACCGTCTCACAGATATACATTCATTAAAACAAAATATATTTTTTTATAATTCAATTTATTAAAAAATACATATAAAAAAATACTTCATAAAGAAAAAAAAATCGAAATTTATTCGAATTTCTTCATTAGTATTAAAAACTACACTTTATAAACACACATATACACTCATATAAATTGTCAAAGTAAAACAAAATCACTGAAGCGGTAATGCGGAAGTCTCATAACCCTTTATTTTATTTATGGTAAACAGATTTAGAAATAGGAAAAAATAGACGAGCCACAAATGTTTTTACTTCATGTAATCAAAAAGTAAAATTTAAATATACAAAAGATCGCTTAGTAAATCGTAAAACATGCCTCACAAAACGTCTATTTTCTAGAAATTTATAAATTTATTTTCATTTTATTATTTATTTATTAATAGCGATATTTATGAATTTCACAAAGTTTTCTGTCAAAAATCACGAAAATAAAGATATCGAATATAGATAACATGTTTTAATTTTGAAAGCATACTATTTTATGCTAATCAATATTTCGAAACAAAAGCAAAATTGAAAGGAAATCTGAAATGTTTCGAAGAAAATAATTTAATCATAACTCTAATCTAAAATAAATTTAAAAGACGAAGTATGAAAAAAAAATAATTATCTCTTCAGGAGTAATATTCAATCAATAGAAACAAGTTACGAAGTTTTTGCAATGTACTCATTAATCTTTAATTATTACCTCATAATTTAGGAGAATCTAAATCCCTGATAAAACTTAATTTAATTGAACGTCAAACTTTTAATGCTTCTTAATATGTCTTCCCTAATTATTTAACTGAACTAAAATTTCAGTCGTGCCTTGTCTTCTGAAGTAATCTATCAGCTGCAGTGGAAATTAGAAAATTGATAAGGTGAACAAAATTTCTGTAACTACATGAAAGTTTCGAGGTAAAACTGTTTAAAATTCTAATTCTCATCTTGAGGTAGAAAGTTACTAATTAATTTCTCTTGTAAAATCCATAACTAACGCTGAAACAGCTATAAAGTATAAGATTATTTATGAAAAGTAAAAAATCAGATTATTCGCTTAGTATGTCGTGCGAAGATGCAAATTGTATATTAATTGTAAATGACGCAATTTTAAAAGTCATTATTTTCTAAAATATAAACTTCACTTTTTGTATTTATTTTTAAAGGTTATTTAAATATCATGTACAGTAATGAAAAAAAAAAAAAGTTTCTACTTAAAAATATTAAGTTACTCTAAAGTGTAATCAAACAAACTTTTAAATATTATAGTATTGTAAGTAACGTAATAAATTAGATTTTACCATTTCAAATATAGAGAGTGTCCATGAATTCATGGGGATATAAAGAAAACGTATAAAGAAGTATTTTATGTTTAGCAGTATGGTGTCGGAAACGAAAATCTTCGGTGAGTCACAAACCCACACTTCTGGTGCTTCAGTTTCTTCTAAATAAAATTCTAATTTCCCGTAATTCTTTAACCGATCACATTAGAACGTCCATCTTTAGAATATCGATAATAAGTATTTTCTCGCCAAAAAAGTCGCCGCGGGCAAAAAGTCGCCAAATTTGGCACCCAAATCCATTACCTGCCTATTGGAGATTTTTAATGTGTTTTAAAGGGAAAATTAAGCTATTTTAACGGAAAAAGAGCTGGAAATGCAGAAAATTGACATTTTATCAACTTACTAAGCCTCTTTGGAAGAATTTATACAAAAATAAATATAGTTATTTACAATTTCGTAAAAATACGCATTGATAAAGTGCTAATGTAGTTAGTTCTATAGCTATGATTCAACAGAAAATTTAAAAACATGGTTTATAAAAAGTTTTTTATCTTATAATTATAATTATTTTCTGACTAGTGGTAGTAGTTTATTTCACACACTTGCGATGGCTCTTTCTTTTTTTCTTTTTACGTGCATTTTTCTATGCATTTTTCACATTTCCCACGTTTTATTTCGATTGATTTAGATGATACCCAATTTAGTATTTAATAATTTTCATTAAATCTTTTTTAACTTCATTTGTATACGTAAGGACAATGTGTTAGGTTCGTTAAAATTTTTGAAGTCCATTTTTGAATGGATTTACGCGTTTTGAGAAGATACAAACTTAGATTAGTTATTTTTATAGCACGTCTGTCTGCTTGTATACCTGTTTTTATGTTTGAGTTACCAAAACCTTTTGGTACTTTATGCTATGCAGTAGTGAATGGAATTCTAAAAACTTTGTGTTTGGTTGAACCTTTACATAAATTTGTGCTTATTAAGTTTGTATTCTCTTGTATTCTAAACTATCTTTTGCAAAAATAATGATATTTTGAGTATTTTCTGTCATCTTACAAAATATCAAAATATAAGATATGAAAATTTTGAGATTAGAAGAAATGAATCGACCTGAAATTAGGAGAAATGAAAAACGATTTTAGCAAAGAAAGAAAAATGATAAAAGTTGTCAGATGTTAGATAAGTAAAGATGCATTTAAGTTCCCTATTCAAATTTTTGTATTTGTTAATGTACACATGTTTCCAAATGTTAAAGTAAAATCGGAATTCTCTGCTTATCATTTTTTTTTTTTCTTTCATAAGGGATTTTTTGGAAAATATATAAATTTTAATTTATAATCGTTAATTATCGTATTAAAAAAAAAAAAAAAAAAAAAAGTCTATAAATAATTTTAAAATTAATATCTCATTCAATTTTCATGTTCTTATGTAAATTTTTAAAAATTATTCACATCGAAAGAAAATGAAAAACAAAAGTGAATACAAGGAGAAAAATCCGGTTTAAAACATTTTGATGCATGTGCATTCAAATTTGATATAATAAATTATCCTTTGTTGCTTCCTAAAAAAGAAAACAAAACATCTTGGGAAAAAATATTCTTGTATCTTTTTGTTTTCTGTATTTTTTTTAATTAGCGTTAAAAATGTTCTTCAATTTTTTATGTTTTTAAAAGCCCTTAATTACCCATGAAAATTTTTTGAGAATTCTTAATTTATTTTTATAATTCGTGCCAAGAAATATTTGAAACATTTGTTCACAAACTGTTAAACAAATTTCTCTAGGCAAAAAATAAATAAATAATAATAACAATAAATTTATTTATGTTTTGTTTATATTTTTCCAGTGAGATAGAAAATGTTTAATATTAAAATATAAAACATGATTGAGGAAAATTTCGATAATAAATGAATTTTGAAATAAAAAGCTTTGTTTAAGCTTTGCTTTGTGTATTTTTGTTATTTAGTCATTTTGTTTTGAATTTTGACAGAATAGTTTTTTATCTTGAAGACACTTTAAAACATTTCTTACTCATTTAAAAAAAATGAATTGAAACACATAATGTTTAAAATAACATATATATGTACATATATAGATGGATTAGATACCTAGATAGATAGATAGGCAAACAGACAGATAGATAGGTGTTTCTCTGAAAACCCAAAATTAAACAATATTAATAACTCAGATTGACGATGATTAGATGATTATTATTTTTTTTTTTCAAGACGTTACGTTTTTCTGATGTATTTTGGATGCTGATTAAGGAAAAACTATTCATAAATATTAATAACGTACAATTTCGACGAAAAATGGGATTGTATATGAATAAAGCTCCACTTTTTCAACTTCCAGTTATTACTGATATGTGAGTTAAGAACAAGCAGTGTTATTTCATCAAGACATCAAAGAAATGTACAGAAAGAGTCAAGAACGATTGAGTGTTAACATGATAGCAGATTATTGTTCAAAGCTGCATTGAGAATTCTCCTCACACACACAATACTTTTAAGCCGTGCCCAAGGTAAAATGCTCTATACGACGTAAAGAAACACATTCAAAAGATAATATGTAAATAATAGTCGATTTAATGCATTTTATACATAAATTGGTTCGAATTTGTTTTAGATATTTGTTTCTTCCGATATTTATCCTTAGTTTGAAAAAAAAAAAAAAAAAAAAAAAACGTGATAAGACCAAAAAAAATAAATAAATAACTATAATTTCGGAATTCAGAGCATCAAAACATAGTGAAAACACCCAACGCAGTGCTACAAAATAAATAAATAAATAAATAACATAAAATAAAATAAAATAAAAATAAAAGTACGATTTCGTAGGCCCGCAGTATCTAATCAGTATCTTAATGCGTAAAAATTGTTTCAATATTTGATTACAGAACAGACGGCGGTCTGGTACTCAAGTGTAGGGTTTCATTCCTGGTCAAAAACATAAATATTGCATATAATTTATTTTATATTTAAGTTTATATGAATTGTCCCGAATAAATTATTGTTCGCATAAAAATCTTATACATGTGAAACCAATGTTTAGTTCAGACCTAAAATCCAGAGATCTAACAGACATTTATTTCCACAGGAATGCAATTACATACATGAAAAACTAGCGTATTATCTTCTTTAAATAGTTTTAAAATTACACACTCTAGCAGATTGAATGTCGATAAATGTAGGGATTTGAATTATCTAGTCAGTTCAGTGTTAAAGTTTCAAATTAATCAACTGAGGATGTCTTAATCATTACACTTCTGCTATAATCATTAATCAACAGAGGCCTGCGATGAAAATTTTTTCTTCAATGTGATGTGTTTTCTGGCGCATTTTTCAATGTTGTTTAAGGAAAAACATTTTAAAAATGTTCATCACGTACAATTTTGACTTACAAAGTGATTTTTTGAGCTTAAATCTCGATTTTTTATACTCCCACATAAGTTATTTTCCGGGAAATTTGGGTGTTGCGAGAGAAGAAGAAGGAGAACTGTTGCTTTTTGACATAAAAGAAATGTAGGAAGATTTATCAGAGACGATGAAGTGTTAACGTGTTAGCAGATTATTGTTAGATGCTGCATAGCGAATCCCTCCTTCTCAAAGCCCTCAAGCCGTACACAGGAGAAAGCTTCTATGTAAAGAAACACATTTAAAGGGTAATGTGTAAATAATAGCCGATTTTAGTGTATTTTATACAAGTGTTCTTGAATTTAAACTATCAAAATGACACCTAACGCAGTGAAAAAAAAAAGGAAGAAAGTGTGATTCTAATTGATAATTTATATATATGTATTAATAAAATTATTTTAGACAGGATATTCTCGTTATATAATATTTTTATATGACATTACCATCAGTACATCTTAAGTTTCGACATTTTTTTTTTTTTTTCTTTTTTTAAATATTTTTATTGAAATTGGATTTTTGCCATTGTATCTTTGAGTCTTGGCATCACGCTAAATATCAAGGGGCCTGCATTTTGAGGTATATGTAACAGGTCTTTTTCGTGGTTTGTTAGCTCAGTTGGTTAGAACGTCATGATGATAACGCGATGGTTCGTGCCTCCAAGGTCCGATGTGTTCATTTTGGAAGATGGTTGTTGGGTTTAAGGCCGATTGACTACGCTAGGATGGTAGGCCTACGGGTAGAATGCCCTCCTTGAGGGTCTCACTAAGAGGTCCTACCGCGTAATTACGCGAGTTTCGGTGAAAACCACGGAGAACTCTGAACGGCTAGGTCGACTTGCCGGACCTGGGATTGAACCTGACACTTCTTGTGTGACAGCTTTGAACGTACAGACGATTGGCGACTGGTGCGGCTAAGTTTTGCAGTTATTAAATAGACAAGGTTTCAACTGATTAATATATATATATATATATATATATATATATATATATATATAGAAATACATTAATATAATCAGTGCAAAAATTTTTTTATGAAATTTAAAGATGACTGAACTTCAGTAGCAAAACAATTCCTCGGATCACAAGCTAAGACTACCCATATCAAATCAAAGAATAATTAAAGAAAAATCGAAATAAATATTGGAAATTGGAATGAGAAAAAAAAAGCATTATTTGCATTCTAACGTTTTCAAGGGCCTGGTAGAATGCAAATATGCTAAAATATGGTTTTTTTTCTGTAACAAAGAAAGCAAAAGCTAAGAATTTCTTTGTTCGCAGGCCCGAAACACCCATAGAAAATCCGTTAAAGAAAAAGATAAAAATAAAACTATAACCTAATATGAGAATCCAAAACCATATAAAATGAAGATTAAAATGAAAATACAAAAATTCAAATTACTGAATAAAATATATATGAAATGAACACAACTCAAAAAAGAAATAGACATAATCAATACAGAAAAACGAAGATCATAATAAAGCGAATATCATAATAAAACGACGATCATAATAAAACCCTTACCTAAATATAAAAAACCATAACCATTTAAATGTAAGATTAAAATAAAACCCATAAAATTGTAGAAGAATAAAGATTACTTTAACCTTTCTAAGTGAAATTGAAGCAATAAACGTTGCACATGTAAAAATGTAACAATCAGTTATCAGTTAAATCCACAGTTAATTAGTTCAAAATTGCATTGACCATGGAGTAATTTTTAGGATTCACAGTGGAATTCATGTAAGGTAAGGATTCAAGTCCTTAAAATAATCAGATGATGATTCCTAATATTGAGTCATGAATAGTGCTGCCATCTGGAGTAATGAGATGAAAATAATGGAAAAATACAATAAAATAAATAAATAATAAAAGATATAGATTATTAAAGAAGAAGAGAAAAAAAAAATATATATATAATGTCTGTACTAAAAAGCCAAGAAGCATGGAAAATAGTAAGAGAAGACCAACATTTTTTTTTTTTTTTTTTTTAGGATTCAATTTGAATAAAATTTATGAGGAGAAAAAAAAAATAAATAAATAAAATTAATAATAATAATAATAAATAATTAAATAATTAAAAGAATTTTTTTATTAAGTGTTTGGGATAGCCATTAATTAATGCTAAATTTTTAAAGAATCGAAATTGTAATTTTTGATGTTTATCAGACACTAAATATTTGATCCGTAGATTAAAATTAAGAAGAATATTGACAAATACAGATTTATGTAAGCATGTTTTAAAGTTAGTGAAAAAATTTACCTTAAAGGGGAAATCTTTCTTTTATCGTATAAGTCAAATTCTAATAGGCCATTACTATTAAGAATAATTTTTAAATCTAAGAAATTAATGACACTAGAATCCAAATCAGTACTACTTAGAGACAGAATTTCAGGATATTTGACAGGTAAGTCTAGATTGGTGTGATGTTTACCCAAATATAATATATCATCTATGTATCGTAGTAATTTAAAGTTAGTACACTCAATGTCACGCTCATAATAATATAAGTATAGATCAGCTAATATACTAGAAGCAATTACACCTTGTGGCAATCCTAAACGTTGTTTATATAGATAATTATTGAATAAAATATAGTTATGGAAAAGGATAAACCTAGTCAGAGTTTTAAAGGCTGAAGGAGTTATGCTAACATTTAGATTTAAATACTGCAAATTTTCTACAAAAAGTTTATTTATAATATCAAACATATCTTTAATATCAATATTATTAAAAAGATCATTGAAATCAAAAGTTTTTATACCAGTAATATCAGTAAGATTTTTAATTTTATTTTTGAGTTGAAAACTATTTTTTAGAAAAAAATTACACTTGTTAGAAACTATGTAATTTTTTAAGGATATTTAATAACATAATATTAGCATTAGAAGTATAGGCATTGCAGGCAACAGTAACAGTACGAAATTTAATGGGATCTTTATGAAATTTTGGAATTACAACTAAATAAGGATAATTGTAGTTATTACATTTAGTTTTTATCAACTTATAATAATTAAATATATGCCTATTTTTAATTTCGATACTGTCATTAATCTTAAGAAAAATATTACTAGTATCCATAGTATCAAAAAGAAGTTGTTTATAATACTTTTTGCAAATAATTGCATAGTTATTAGCCGCCTTGTCAACATAAGAAATAATAAATTTAGACTGTAAGTCTAGAATTGCTGAATGAATTTCTTTGAAATTATAGTACTTGATATTAGAAAGATGGTGCATATTATAAACTAAATCAAGTTTAAATTTCTCCAATAACTTAAATTTCCACTCATTAAAAAATTCCACTGGTTTATTATAATCAATAGCAATTTTGTATATAAAGAGATCCAAGTCTAAATTAAATTGAGTAATGATATCAATAAATTTGAATTTTGAGGACATCCGAAATTTAGTACCATACTTCATCAGAGATCTAAGAGTAAGATTTTCCACAATATTGATATCACCAGTAATAATATGACCATGAGATGTATTGAAAAAAGATTTATATTTGGAATCAGAACAATAGCACGGAGGCTGATCATTAGAAGTAAGAAATTTAGCAAATTTATTGTAGTTAAATATTTTTCTGCCTAAAGTAATATTGTATTTAAAAGTTTTTTGAATGATGAAGTTTTTGATGGGAAAAGGATTGGATGGATCATTAAGTAAATTGTGAATATGAAGTTTATTAAAAACCAGATGAGAAAAATTTATCACCAAGAGAGAGTTATTTATTTTTCGACCAAACTTTAAATCAAGTTTAATATAAAAACACTCAGCCCTATAGTGTAAAATATCAAAGAATACATCACTGAAGTGTGAATCAAAAGAATGAGAATGGAATACTTTAAAATATTTAAGAAGATACTTCTTTTTTTTTTTTTTTTTTTTTTTTTTATTCCAAAAATAAAATTACGTATAACTTTCCAATTATAAGACTGAAGAAAAATACTTTCTAGGGATTTGAGATTTTGTAATATATATGAAATATCCAGATGTTGGGAAGACGACCTAGAAGATCCCCTAGAAGTTCTAGTAGTCTTTTTAAATAAAGAGTGATATATATATGCATACATATATATATATATATATATATATATTTATATTTATATATATATATATACCTTTTAGTGTCTATACAGTATTCTAAAAATTTCCGGATTAGTGTTTTTAGAGGTTTTCTTATTTTTGTAACTAAACAGCACAAAACAAAAATTTAGGTATTTTTTTAGTAGCTTTTTAATGTGGATCCCTAAAAAGCGTAAAATAAAAAATTGTTCTAGGAAATACATGATTTAAAAAAAAGGAAGGTTTCATTACAAAGAAAATTTTAGAGAAAAATAGATATTTCACTTTTTCAAGAGATAAAAATTTTTAAATATTCAAAACATTTTTAAAAACATTACAGAGCTTTCAAAAAATAATGATTAAGAACATTGTCTCGAATTATTTTTTAAATATTTTGAATATTTAAAAATTTTCATCTATTGCAAAAGAGAAATATCTGTATATATATTTTTAATTTATCTTAATGTTATAACTTACTTTTCTTTACAGCAAGTCTTTGCAAGAATAAATTTTTATTTTATGTTTCATAAGGCTCCACACTAAAAAACTTCTCCAGTTATTTTTTTTTTCTTTACATTAATTTTAGTTTTTGCAAGATAGAATTAATATTATTTACCAATTTATAGAAGAAATCATAAGGGCTGTACACTACTGGATAAAAGTGCGACAATATTTACAAACGATCAAACTTTTTTCACTTTATATATATATATATATATGTGAAATATTCTCAAACACTGTATACGTAAAGAACAGAGTCTACCTCATATTCCTCAGTGAAGATTAGGTTGAGATAACAAGGGAGCCGGCAGCTAATTGAGTAAAGACAAAGTCTGCATACGTGTCAATATTTTAATTTATTCCGGAGTATTTTTAGCCCCGCCTTTATCTCGCACAACTTTATTTATAGAAAAAAAATTGCAATACAGCTTTGATAAAATTTAAATATATATATATATTCTTAAGTGGTATTAAAAAAAAAAGGCGGGGTTAAAAATACTGAATAAATTAAAATGTTGGCTTCTATGAATCACCTTGTACTTTAAAGGTAACGAAATGATCTGTAACTGTGGAATTTGTTAATACAAACACTATACAATTTTCTGATGTATTTCTGAAGCATTAGCAAAAAAAAAAAAAAAAAAAAAAATAAATATATATATTATTGTAAATAAAAAATTAGCGTTTATAGTAGAACCTTGCTTATCCGAGGTAATGTGGATCGAGGGTACCTCGGAAAACACGGAATCAATCGTAAATCGAGAGGGCGGAGGGGGGAGCATACGGCAAAGTTTAAAATGGATAACCAATGGAGTAAAATAATACATATATTACATATTTAAATATAGTCAGTTAAAAATAACGTATAGTAGATAGATATATAAATTATAAAATCCAATACCGTAGATTAAAATTTGTCTGTAATCTACGCCAGTTCTCAAAAGCCATGCCTCCTCCGGGAAGTGGCCTTTTCTGTAATACGTCCGTTAACCCGGAACACGCTTAATTGGGGCTTAGATAAACATGGCTCTACTGTATTTAAAAGCTTGAAAAGTCACCAAGTTTTATAATAATAATTATTATTATTATTTATAATATGCAGAGTTTTCAACGAAAGTTAAAGTAACTTTTAGATAAAATGAAAAAGTACTTTTCAAATATTTGCAATTGGATTACAAATGTATCGGAAAACATAAAAACATTTAAATTTTAAGAAATATCTTGTAAAAATCTATTGTGAGTATTTTTATAAAAAGTTGTTTAACTGCGCGTGTGCAAACGATTAAAAAAAAAAAAAATGCATAAGCTGATAGATAAATGTGTATGTTGCTCACAAGAACTTAGGTAAACTCTAAAATGTTTATTTATTTTGATTTATTCCTGGATGCCAAAATATATGCTGATCTTGACCTGTAAATTTTTGCGTATGCTATTTCTTTTTATAAAAGCAAATACACACACACACACACACACACACACACACACACACACACACATATATATATATATATATAGAGAGAGAGAGATAGATAAAGTACACAAATATTGCCTTTAACTTAGCATATTTACATTTAAAAAAATAATAATGACAATCTAATCTAAAAAAAAAAATAAAAAAGTAATAATAATTAAATTAGAGTTTTTAACCATGCAGTATTTATATTACTAGTAGTAATACACGGAAACGCTTAGGTGATATAATACATAAAACTGTGTAAGTGGACACTAACATTTTTTACAGAACATCGATATTTGTTTACGTGGCTTTTTGACAATAACATATTCGAAGCAATAAACAGAAATATGTAAACAAAATAAGTAGAAAGTAAATAAAGGCTTTTCAGAATCGATAATATGGTATAAATATTCATAAAAATATGTTGAAGCTTCTAGTAGATAAAAATAAAATTTCTCAAAACTTTAACTAAGAATTAACATTAAATCAGAATTTTCATTTGCAGAATAACTAGCTACGGTGTTAAGTTCTCATGTGATGCCAAATAGCTGTAATATCAAAGCACTTTTAAAAACAAAAACTACTTTATTTATTTACAAAACATCTATAAATGGTACTCAGCAAATAATTATAATTATAATTATAATAAAAATCATTAAAAAAAATAAAATATAAAAATCAGTTCAAGACAGAATTTAGTTTAGTACGGAGGACTAGTAATTACAATCTGTAAAAATTTAATTTTAATTTTTTAATTTTTAATTTTAGTTTATTTTTTATCTCATTTTTTGACCGTAAAATTGGACAACGTACTTTTTAAAATGACTGAAATGAATTAATATGAAGTGCTGCTACCTAAATTTCATACTTTAGTTAATTTCAAAAAATCTAATTGTCGTGTCAAAAAATAATTTACAACACTGGATTCAGAAATTGGTACGAATTTGTAGTAATAGGATTGACTTAATTTGCTATTATATAAAACTGGTCTACAAAAACTCCAGATTGAAACTTATAGTCCTCCGTTCTAAAAAAATAAAAAGACAAATCCTGACCATAATTCGAAAAAATCTGGAGTGACTCCACTCGACTTTCCGAACATTGAGTAATTAACAGTTTTGTAGATAAAGTAAAGAAAGAGGAGTTGTTAAACAAACAAAAGAGAGAAAACCATAATAGAGTGTTTGAGTATTTTACTCCATACATTAAACGACGTTTTATTGATTGCTACTGAACTTTCAGCCCATAGATCCTAATGATAAAGAATTTTTCGTTGTGTCCCTGTAAAAACCTATATATGCTAGATTCACCAAAATGCTTATAGTTAGTGCAACAGTGATTTATAATATTTATATAAATTTTCATCTCGATTGAATAAGGCGTTTAGATGCTATCGCACTTTTAAGAATTTTGCCCCATAGGCCATAATGATAAAGAATTTTTCTTTGTGTCCCTGTAAAAAAACTATAAGTGTTAGATTCTCCAAAATCTATACATATTGAGTATCTTTGACCTATAATATATGTATAAATTTTTTGCTCAATTGAATGAGGCGTTTAAATGCTATTGCACTTTTAAGATTTTGGTCCCATAGCCCATAATGATAAAGAATTTTTCTTTGTGTCCCTGTAAAAAAACTATAAGAGCTAGATTCACCAAAATCTATAGGGTTCGTACTATGGTGACTTACAATATACGTACCAACTTTCAGCTTATTCGAACAAATCGTTTAGACGCTAGCGTGTTCACTCACAGACATACACACATACATACACACATACATACACACATACATACACACACACATACATACATCATCGCAAAAATAGGGAAAACGGACTCATTGGACCTCGAAACGTATAGAAACATCAAAATCTCGAATTCGGATTTTTGACATGATTACAATACTTTCCTCACTATAGTGTTCGGAAAGTAAAAATGTATCAAAAATATGAAGTTTCAGAAAAAAAAAATATATATACGTCTTAAGAGTGTTTAGTTTACACAAGACCCCCCCATCAAATGCAATATTCTAAAATGTGATATTTCTGTTAATTTTGAAATACAGTAAACAGAATTAATTTTACACGAAATAACAATTAATTAAATAGTATTTGTTTTCCTCTATTAATATATTTTTAAACAAATAAATAAAAATTGCGTATCATATTATGATATAATTTGATCATCATTCTCAAAAAAAAATTATAAACAGAATTATTTCTGTTTATTCTGGGAGATTTATGTTTGTTCTGTTTATATGTTTCATCTTTTAAAAGGATGAACTTTACGGAACAGTTAATCAATTCATGCCGTACTAATAATGAAATATTACAATTTAAGTCTGTAACATTTCATTTTGCTGAATATGACCTTTTTAATTTATGAGAAAAATAAAGTAGGGAACAGTTTTTCAAATGTATTTTATTGCATAACAATATATAGGATTACTAACCGACTGAGATCTCAGTATGATCATTTACATTTATGTTACTCTAGGGAAAGTCTAACTGACTATATAGCTTTTTTTTTTACAGCAGATTAGAGTACATAAATAAAAATATTTTTAAATATACTTAACATAATAAATAATGCCCTGTTGTGAATATATATTTTCATAAACATATAAATTTGTGAAGGTTTCAAACAGATTTTTTTTTTCTGGAATATAAATATATGCGAAAATTGTATTGAAATGTATTAAATATTATAAGTGTGCGGTGAATTAGATTATTAGATTATTATTTTCGAATTATTTTTGGTTTGTAAAGAAGTGTTTATGATCTGTATTGTATGATTCGGCACAATATTTGTAGCTACCCAAATTAAATGAACTAAGCCTTATATTAGGTAAAAATATTGATTACTTATGAAATTATTTATTTTAATTAGTAGCTGAGATACAAAAGAAAACCGATTCAGGACACCCCAAAACGTGTAAATCACGTGAAATCTCGAATTCCACTTTCGATAATATAAAATAACTTTAAAATATCTTTCGAATGATGCATTAAAAATAATTTAATCATAATTAGAAATTGAAATATTGAAATTTTAAAATATTACAGCGCCATCTGGCGGTAGAAATTTCTGTAAGTTACTGTTCAATTTCAACTCAACAAAGCTTTCAAATGATGTATTACTTATGAAATTATTTTAATTAGTAGCTGAGATACAAAAGAAAACCCATTCAAGACACCTCAAAACGTGTAAATCAGCTGAAATCTCGAATTCCACTTTCGATTCTCATGGAAAGCCTTCGCTGACAATGACGCGAGTTTCATGATTTTTGTTCACCCAAAAGTGCTCTATGCGCCTAAAGAAGTTTTCACTTCAAAAAACCTAAATTAATTCCTTTTATTTACAGGTATATAATTCTAACCCGTACTGTTTCTACCCTTAAAGTTTATTAACTTTACCTAAAAATAGTATATAAATATAAGCTTTTATTACTGGATAATCTGTTTTTACATAGTATTTTTAATACACTACCTACCGATAAGTATTTGCACACTTTCGAATTTAGACGTTTTGTTAAATACTTGGAAGAATTCTTTAGTAATTTTCTTGAAATTTTGGGATCATAAAGAACATGTTATATCGCATATATTACAGTAAATGTTTTGTCCTGAAGAGGGAAGGGGGACTAGTAAAAAGTTAAACAAATATAAAAAAAATTTTGATCATCCTGTAAAAAGTAATTCATGAAATGTGTTTTGGATGTAACATTTGACTATAAAAATTCATCTAATTATCTGCATAAAATTTTATGACGCTACCGCATACATTCATGGACATATAACGAGTTAAAAAAAATTTGGAGAGACTCCACTCGACTTTCCGAACATTGAGTAATTAACGGCTTTGTATATAAAGTAAAGTAAGAGGAATTGTTCAATAAACAAAATAGAAAATTATAATAGGGTGTTTGCGTATTTTTCTTTATATAATACGCGATGTTTAATTTAGCGCTATTTTAACAAACACGTAGATCATAATGTTAAAGAATATTTCTTTGTGTCCCTGTAAAAACTTACAAATGCTATATTCACCAAATCAATAGGGTTCGTGCTATGGTGACTTGCAACATGCGTACCAACTTACAGCTCATTCGAACAATGAATTTAAACGGTAGCGTGTTCACTCACACACATACACACACACACATACACACACACATACACACACACATGCATACATCATCGTAAAAATAGTGAAAACGGACTCAGGGGACATCAAACCGTACAGAAACACCAAAATCTCGAATTCGGATTTTTGACATGATTACAATATTTTCCTTACATATGTATGTTCCGAAAGTAAAAAATGGAAAAAAAATTGCTAATTTTAAAATTATAACACATATGCTAGTAGTCCAAGTGCAAAGCCATTTTTAAGAAACTTGGCACACTACATTAGGCCCAACATACTGCAATCAGAATTCAAAACTTTTAAATATCTTACGAAATATAAGCATTTTTACTAAATAATTTTTAATTGTGAATGCACAAGTTTTTGTAAAAAAATCCATTTGGATAATTTAATATTCAAAAGCATTGAGCAACTTATATGAAAATTCCAAGCAAATATTGTGTAAATTCAAAAAGTTATGATAGATAGAATGAACAGAAATTTCAGTTCCTCTCAAAGTAAAAGCTAAACTATAAGGGGCTTTACTCGCATTTTTATTTAGATTGAATCAATGGTTTGTTTGTTTGTTTATTGATAACATACACATCAGATTTGTATGCTGGACTAGTTGTCCGCTTGTAAATCTTCGTCAGATAATTACAGATAGCACATGACAGAATTACAATACGACGAAATGGAAAAACTCCAGGGCCACCGCGGGAATCGAACCCGCATTCTTACGCTCTAAGGCGATTAGCAGTGTGGTGACAAAACCACTCGGCCACGCAGGGCCCAATCAATGGTAATACAGAGATAAATGATTATAAATAAATATTGATAAAATCTCCTATCATCTGCCTTTGCCTTTTTTTTGGAAAGAAACTGAAATTTTGTTCATTCTATCTCTCATAACCTTTTGAATTCTTATGATACTTCTTTAGGGTTTTCGTACAAGTAACTCAATACTTTTCTATATTAAATTATGCAAATGGAATTTCACTAAACATAGCGCATGCACAGTTAAAAATTATTTAGTAAAAAGATGCTCCTATTTCGTAAGTTAAACATTTTTCCAATCTGATTACAATATACTGTGTCTAATGTAGTATGCCAAATTTCCTTAAAATGGCTTTGCATTGGGTCTAACACCCTATGTGTTGTAACGAAAAAAGTGATATATTAACCGCCGCTTAATAAATTCACTGGTTAATGAAATCAGCCGCTTAATCTAATCAAATTGGCAGGACCGGAATCAAATCAATGCAAATTAATTTTAAAGCTGCCGCTTAATAAAATCAGCATCTCATGTTAATAAACTCAAAAATATCTCCTCAGCAGTCAAAAGTATTATTTATGCACACTAATTTTTTTTTAATTTGCATTGTTATTTATTTATGTATTTTTGTAATAAGAAAAGAAATTAAAGCACAGCAATCCCTCCGTTATCGCTCATTGTCGAAGATTTTACACTTGCAGCACAGTTACAAATTAAACACGTCCTATCGCATATCTCCGTAACAACTTCAAGGAACGTATTCTTCAAAACGCAATAATACGTTACAGATTTGATTTGAAATGATTTATTTTTTTTTCTAATTATTAAAAGGCAATTACTAGTTTTTATTTGAAAATTACTATAATTCATGAGGTTTAAACGAAAAGGTTTTTAATTTATAAGAACAACGTGAACTTTTGGTAAAGTAATGATGATTTCCTTCAAACGAATGTGTATGGGAGCTTGGAATGCGTTTAATTTATTTATATCATAGAAACAATTAATTAATCATCTATCAACAATTAATTAATATTGTTTGCTAATTCCATTATGCGTCTCCTTTTGAAGTTTCTTTCAAAATTCAGGGACGTAATGCCTTTTCCATAAGTGCAGGAACATTCGCCGGATATAAAAATCAGCCGCTTAATAAAATCACTTTGTCTCAGAACGAATGTGATAGTAATAAGCGGCGGGAACTGTATATATATATATATATATATATATATATACACCGTTATGTCCTCATGAATATATGTGATATTCTCATAAAAATGTATACAGGTAATTAGAGAAATCATTATTAATCACATGTTACAGCAAAAATGCATTTCAAGCATTGCATTTTACAGGGTGAGACATAGCATTTTCATAATTGTTTAATTATTTACTGGTGGCTTTTTCCTTTTAAGAACAAAACTTTTGCTGAAAAATTCCTAAAGAGTGTTTCTAGATATTTGACAAAACGTCTATGTTTGAAAGTGTCCAAATACTTATTGGTAGATTGTGCGCAAGACTTATATTTTATTTATTCCCTATGATAAATTCTATCTATTATAATATTATTTAAATGTTACTAGAATTAAATGTAAATTTCATATAAATTTCAGTAAAGACATTACAATTAACAAATAATTTGCTTACTTAAATTTTAAGGGATTAAGCTTCTCAAAATAAATCAATTACAATGAATGAAATTTTAAAGCTTATGTGAATTGAAATTCTTTCAAATTCTTTAATGGAATAAAACTGATATTAATAATTTCAATTTATAAAGCAACATAAATTAAGGACATTTCGTATAACTATGCAAGTTGATCATAATTATAGCAGAGCTTTTCCGACATCTCTAGAGGTTTATTGGATTTCATGAAACTTTCAAAATTATATTATGTAGATCTATAGAAAATAGATTTTATTAACACGTTGAGCGCCATGTCAGCGATTCTAGATTCTAGACATTTTGTCATATATCTCTAATTACTGAAGGAATCATCTTGAAACTTTAGGAGTGTGCAGAACATGTTATACTTCAAACATTTCAGTGAAAGTTTTACACCGAAAGTAAAAGCAGTACCAATAAAAAATTAAAACGTTGAGCGCCCTATGCCATCGGTGGCTGGTATTGTCAAGTATGATATAAAGCCGCGTCAACCATCGGTGGAGGATATAAAATAGGATATAAAACTAAAAATATTACATTTAATTATTCAAAATTTATTAAAAATTTGATTAATTTTTATTTATTACAGGAGGAATCATTATGGAATCTTAATGGATTTTAAGAATTTGCGTGACGCTCAACGTGTTAATAAAAAAAAATAATTTTAATCCTTGATAACTGCACACTCACTTTAATTACATTTGGTAAAATATTTAATTGTTATCTATCTAACCCAGGTAGCACAGTATGGTATTTTCAACGTTGAACAAACGGCAATGCATTCCGTTGAATGATCGTTTTTCCGTAACGTTAATAATCTGAAAATATGTCTCGTTGATTTCCTCATCTTTCAACGGTTGTTTTGATACATTTTACAACGTAAAAAAAACCGTTGTAAAAGGGTTGTACGAAATCGCAATACTGTCGTTTTTTTTATAACCTAAAAAAAACAGTTGTAAAATGGTTGTTCAGAATCGCAATACTGTCGTGCTTTTTATATCAGTTTTCAACGGTTTTTCTTATGTCTTATAAACGTTGAAATCCAAGAAAAATAGATAGCTCTATATATCCATTGAATTTTCGTTTCTAAAATATTGCTAATAATTTAAAAAAGAAAAAAATTCACATGTTAAAGTTTTGGTACATTCTTTTAAAGAAGGGAAAAAAGAAACTCACTTCATTCCTTGAAAAATCTTGTTTAAATAAATATACAGCATCCACAATTAGACGAACTCATTAATTTTTAATATTATGCTAGCTGGTAAACAAACCCAAAACCAAAGAATATTATAACTTTGAGCTTTTAAGGAAATTACCAGCTAGCAAGTTTTTTGGAAATTACGTAAAATGTCATTTACCTTTCACTACACTTTCGATGAAAATGTTTTTTAAGTTGCGTTTAATTAATTATTGTTTCACAGAAAACTTTCGTACCATTTTAACAGGAAAGCGATAACTTCATCTTCATTCACATCACATTCACTTTCAAAATGGCACGCGTCGTATCGTAAGACGCTTTTAAGGTTTGCTACAATATACTTGGCGATTTCGCGTGCAGAGCGGGAGAAAGCGTACAATATGAACGCCTTCGTTAGTTAAGGTTTCCGAAAGCCAAAGAACATCTACTATACTTGTTAATATAACTTACTGAAAGCTTTATCATGTTACAAGATCTTTCGCAGCACACCTTCTTCTAAAACTCTAAAGAAAATTATAACACGCACATCCCGCCAATTCACAATCGTGTATCGATATCAAGTTGAAGAGATTCAACGTCATTTGACAGAAATAATGACTTATAAAAAGCACCTATTAATTCGTTGAAAAAACATATTTTTTGTTAGAATCAAAAAGGAAAACAAAAACTAATAAAACACCTATTTTAAAACGTTGAAAAAATAACAGAAAAAGTACAACCATAAAACATCGTTTGTTATAGGTTTTCTTTATTACTGAATAAATATTCGAAATTGTTCAGTGAGAATATTGCGAAATAAAACCTATTTTTAAACGGACATAAAATAACGTAACCAATTTTTCACTGTTCAGACTTATTTGCAACGCTATAACAACGTTATGTGTTACCTGGGAACATTACAGTATTTTTCAGTTAAAAGTGAAACTGGATAAGAACTAATTAAATTTATATGAAAAATTTATTTTCTAATTTAATATTTAAAAAAAATATTTTCGATTTGTTTGACAAAAAACTTAATTTTTAAGAACAACGAATTCTAGAAAAATATATATTTTTTAAACTCAGTATTGAATTTAACGGCCCTCTCCACTCACCGTCGCCGGAAGCCCGAGCCAATGTTATTCTATGGGGAAATTTTCTTTACAAATAACTTATTAACTAATACATATTTTCAAATTCTGTTTTAACATTCCCAACTGTTAAATTGACGGACCTTTTTTAAAAATGTATTTTTTTTAATTTTTAATATTTTATTTCGAAATTGCAAAAGGAAAAAATTTCACATATTGAAAATTCGTATTTTGCAGCTTCAAAATAAAATATAAAAAATTAAAAAATAATTTTTTAGAAAAGGTCCGTCAATTTAACAGTTGGGAATTTTCAGAATGTGAAAACAGAATTTAAAAATATCTATTAGTTAATTGTAAAGAAAAATTTCCCATAGAATAACATTAGCTTCGGCTTCCGGCTTCCGGCAGCGGTGAGTGAAGAGGGCCCTTAAGCTAAACAATGATGAAAAATCATGCGATTCGCATAGATTATTAACATTTTCCAAATGTACATGCTTGTTACGTCGTTTAAACTTTGATGTACTTTGACTACGTCATCATAGAACAAAGAACAGAATAACAGACAGAGAGAAAGGTAGATTATTTGAATTAAATTAAGTCTTAAGCATTATTGTAAAGTGTTAATTCTAATTAACTCAAACGGATATGCAATTTTAACAATATACAATTCTAGCCCTAAATGTACCTGAATATTTTTGAGTAGCCCTGAAAATTTTAATGCAAACATCCCATTCTATAGAAATTTTAATACAAACATACCATATTCTATAGAAAACATATTTTTCTGTGCTTATGGATAATAAATATCAATTCTATTATTATTATTATTATTTTATTTTTGAGGAGGGGGGAATAACGTTATTAAATTATGTGTAAATATTATTATGTCTCACAGAACCAAGTACTTAGAATATTCTTTGGGGTGTTTCTCTACACAAACCAATAGTGGAATTTGCCCACATTTTTAATAGTAAACATCCCATAGCGACACTTAATAACATATATTAGTTTCAAGGAAATTTATGAATATTTACGGAAGTGATAGCGCAGGCTGACGTACAGACATACAAACCGAAGTCATAAACACAATTCAAATTTGTCAGAAGATGCTAAAAAAAAATTAAAAAAAAAAAAAAAAATAGTAATAAACTTCAAATTTAAAAAAAAAAAAAAAAAAAAAAAAAAAAAAGTTTTTTTTAACGGCATTTCTGTTTAAATTGAATTTAACAATCTTTCTAAACGTTCTGGTTAAACATATTAAGGGGATTTGGCACCATTGACATGGCAACACCGATACTGAAGGTTTTGTATAAAAGCTCATATTTTCACTTAATACAATAAATTGAACTATTTTAGATTTGTTCAATAAAGTATATATTCAGTCAACAATTATTTTGGTTGTTATTTACAGATTTGAAATCTTTAAATTGTGTTTTCTCAGTTTGCATTTTTTAATTAAGTCGTAATCTTCAAAATTCCACAGATATTTAAGAAAATACTTCATATTTTTTCGATATTAAATCTGTACTAATAAGTATAAAGGGTTTAAGTCCAAAAATGTCTATTTTGAGTTAATTACATAGTCAGACTCAAACAAAAATTCTCTATCGATTGGTATAAAGAACTTAAGTCTATGTCATTTAGTCCCTGAGAAAATCCATTGCTAAAAAAGATTCAAATCAGAAATTTAGCGTTCATATTTGGTATAAAATATTTAATTCAATTTTTTCCCTTTATTAAATGAAGGTTGACAATCACTGAATGGTATGGAGGGTATAAGTCAACATAATCCCTTTTTCCTAATCGATTCTTCTGATCAGTTTTTAGTTAGTTTAACTTTATTTTTCGTCTCCTGAAAAATCAAGAATATGGACTTGAATCCTTTATACTTATCAGTACAGAAATAAAACCTACTTAAAAGAGTTTGGGATGGATTTCGAAATTTATTAAATGATTTTAAAAATAATAATAATAAATAAAAACTGCTTGTTATGTAAAAATTTGCACAAAAAACATAATTTGGGTTATATTTTTATTTCTAAAATTTTTTAAAGATATTCTAAAATCAATCCGAAATTCTTTTAAGTGGGGTCTCTTAAAAATCCAAAGAAATCCGAAATATTTTAGTAAATATGTGTAAAAGTTTTAGCATTATGAATATTATGAATTTATGAAAATATGTAAAATGAAAAGACGCAATTTAAATATTTTAAATCTGTATACATATATATATATATATGTGTGACAAACTTCAAGGATTATAGCTTGAATATAGTTTAATTTCTAAATATCAAAGGGAAATTTAAGCTTTTATGTGAAATCTTCAGATGCGCCAAGTCAAAGATATTAAGTCCCCTTAAAGAACATCATTTTTATTTCGATTTTTTTTTTCAATCTAAATCTCGTGAATGTATGGAATATTCCATTAAGATCTGTAACAAAATATTATACAAAATATACACTTATTTCTGAATTCATTTATTAGATACCTTGGAGTGTTTTAAACTTATTCATATGGAAACTTCTTACATAATTTACATGTAAAAATACGTACATAATAGAGTTTTTCAAAACCATTTTAACAACACAACAATTATTCGATAAAGAAATATGATATATGGAGAAATTTTTTAAACCCTTGATATATAAATTCCGTAAATTCTGCTAACATGTCAGGAGCAACATGTATTCACATAATTTGTACGATAGATTATACTATATTAGTATAAAGAACAACTAAGTCGGCTGTAATCAGATTAATTACAAACTTAATTTCTTCACTCACAAAACAGCCTTGATCCGCTTTTTTACATTTGTCTTATTCTAATCTGTTGAGTCTGCTCTCGAAGCTGGTTGAAGGGAAATATCAGGTTGAATCTCAGGTCACTATCGTCATCCTGTCCGTTAGGAGTTCTTCCTGTTTTTTTTTTTTTTTTTCACGAAACACGCCTAAATATGAGATTGGTTCGCTTGCCAAAACCCCTGTGGAGAGCACTTACCACAGTCCTAAGATGTAGAGCATCCAGTTGGTTTTAACCTTAACACCAACGCCTTCACCTAGTCTGCATAATGTTTTTGCGTCAGTTTCGAACCATATTCCATGCAAAAATCCCCATTATATAAATTTATGCGAAATGGTGCCCTATCTAGCCATATTTAAATATAGTTTACTTCAAACAGTTTACGAAATTTTTATGGGATTTCATGGGTTTCGAGGGCTAACAGAAGCATATTTTCTCTCTCTCTTATATATATATATATATATATATATATATATATAATAAAAAAATTATTCAAAAAATTTAACATATAAAAGAACAAAAGTTAAACAATATTTTATAAAAATTTCATTAAAAAATTTCGGAAAACTCAGATGGTGGGTATTGGTTCCCGTAGACCGTTCAGAAGAGCGGTGAAAACGATTTCTGAAAAACTAATGCACCGGTTTTATTGAAATTTGTGCATTTTTTAAATATAGAATTCCCTTGTTCTTGAATGAAGACTTTTTTTTTCTTTAAATACGTTTTTTGTACCTGTTAAGAAACATCTTTAAACATGAATAACTTATGGTGTTTTTAAAACATATTGTTGAAGTTTATAAATTATATTTTAAAATCAGTTATATTTTGTTTCAGTGATCATTAATTATACTTTAAAACTAGTCCTACTTTTCTGGGTCCATTCTTTATTGTAATTATATTTGCGCAGACTAACAAAGTAACAAAAAAAAAACTACTAACTAACTAAATTATTTACATGCAGACTTCGTGTAAATTTTTAAATATTCGGATTCCTCACGCCTCAAAAGTCTAAAACTGTCAAAAGTCAGAGATCGAAATTTTCCCAAATACAAAAGTTCCGCATTCCTATAGTATGATGAAGCATTCATGAGATAAAATATTCCTTATCGTCTATAAACTTGGAGACTACATAAAAAATCGCATATTGATATAAAAAATCCTAAAATTAAAATAGACTTCTCTTACGAAATAAATAAATAAATGGATTTTTTTCTTTAAATAAATATTTGTATATCTACAAAATAATTTCTAGGAAGGTTTAAAACTTATTTATCTGGACATCTATTTTATCTATCATTTTTTACAAAAAGACGTATCTATATAAAACATAAACTCAAATAGTTCTTCTACTCACCGATTTATCGATAAACAAGTATGACAATTGGGATTTCCCAAAATCCATGATATATCTGTATAAGACACTTCCAACATGTCAGATGACATATTCCATTTTATTTTTTATCGAAAACAATGGAAGATTAAGTAGTTCTTTTTATAGATAAACTAAAGATAAATTAAATAAAAAAGATGAAGTTCCGATAATGCTATTTTCTTTATTATATATTTAATATATCTAGAGGATAGATTTTTTTTTCAATCATATGGCATTTTTTTAAGTAAATTCATCGGGATAAATCAAATTTTTATCTATAAAAACAGATTATGAATCCATAAAAATGTATACTATTTTTTTTTTTTTTTCAAATAGTTTATGTATTGCTGTTGTTCTTAAGTACCGCAATTTTACAATTTCTTTTAATGTATGAAATGAATTATATTATATTGTACTACAATATTTTGCAACAAATTCTGGATTGGCAAGTATAGAAAACATGTTTTTAAAAATCTACACAACAAATACACAAATTACTTGAGAAAATTTCAACGATGTTTTAATTTTTCAAATAATGATTTTAGAAATTATATCAACATATATAGAATAAAGACACAAATATATGGACATTTTTACAAATATGCTTGATAAAAAGTTCTCAATAGTAGATCAACCTTAATTTCCACTTTTTTGAGTTACGTATGGGCCGCAGTAGCCTGGTCGATAGAGCATCAAGCTCGTAATTGGAAGATTTCGGTTTCGATGCTCGAGCTGGCTCAAGATCGTCATGTATTCTAATGGTGTCTCGTGCACGCAAAATCTGTCGTTGTTGTACTCAAATCATACCTCTCAAATTAAATCATCAAATTGTCTCAATCAAATTATACCTCTGGGGGTCTCCGAAACGGAGTAACCACTCTTTCTGGGAATGATCAAAATTGAGATTGCACGTCTCCTGGCCGCCTTAAGGCGTGAGCTCCAGACATCGCCAATTGTCCATCGTGTAGCACGAGTACGACGTAAAACCCATCCAACCTTAACTTTTTAGTTAAAATATGAAAATTTTTAAAATGACCACAAAATCCTGAAATATGCATAAAACATTCATGCATAATATATGCATAAATTGATAACTATTATAAGTACAAATATTTTTTATATCTTAGTTATATGTGTCTAACCTATTAAACTCTTTTTACATACATCAGTTATTTAATTTACAGTGTTGAAAGTTATGAAGAATTACTGAAATCCATAAAAATGTATCTAAGAGACTACTGACTAATATTTAAGAAAAAAAATAAAGTAAAATTGTTAGCAAATACGTGGCATACATTTCTGAACTGTAGAAAGATGCATATATTTAATTTAAAAAGATATACACATATGTCAACAGTTACTTTTATACTTCGATTTCCTTCTAAATACAACTATTCTCATATAAGATAACCTAGAGCAAATACACACCAGTCTATACTATATATATATATATATATTTCAAAGATACCATAAAAAGAGATATATGTAAATTATTCGGAAACACAGGGGAAAACTCTGATGAACACAGAAACCAAATAACAGATTCTTAAAATATAATTAAATTCACAACAATTCATTAATCTTCCTATATTTAATATTACTTATATAACATTTAATACTGCTAATATAACAAACCTTTGAATAAACAATTATAGCTTTAAATAGTATATTTAATTTATAAATCGTTATAAAAACTGCTTGTGCTTAATGATTACGTTAAAATGTAATATTAAAGTTCATATATTTAAAAATAACAAAAAGAAATACAAAGGAAAATTATAATTTCTAAAAATGTAAGCTTTCTATTTAAAATAATTAACAAATAATACATTAATTAAAATTCTAAAACAAAAGATTAGCATATGACACACAAGTTGTTGTTTACGTTAATGTCTCCCCAGAGAGAATATGAATGAAGCTCTAAACACATTTTTTTTCTTTTTTCGAGAAACATATTTATTCTATTTATATGCTAGTAAATTAACTTTCAGCATTTATGAAGTTACAAAAAAATAAAATATTTGTATATAAATGTTGTTTATATTTCTTCAAAACAAATGACGTTGTTAATATTTCAAAACTATTCTTTATTTAATTTTTACAAACAGATATTTAATTTCTTTAGGAAATTATTTTAAGCAAAATGGACAAATTTTAATAACTGCATTTTGTTACAGGAAAAATAAAACATTGTTTAAGAAAAGAAAGAAAAAAAAAATGTGTACTCTAGATTTTTTTCTTTCTTTTTTCTGTTACGCGATCAATTCCATGCTAAAGTCATTTGTCAGATCTGTTGTAACTTTATTGAAATAGGTATTAAAGAGGGGGGGGGGAATCTGATGTGCAACACCCACATGACTTCCTTTACCCACTACTACACATATAGAGCTCTTTTCTGAAATATTGTGGTCAAAAAATTTAAAATCGGTTAAACAAATTAGACCCCTAGCATTTACCTGAAAGGGCAAATTGTTATATAGGCCATAAAGACGTATTTGAGAAAACATACAAAAACAACAACAACAAAAAAAAAACTTTAGAGCCATTTTTCAAGACATTCATTTTCAAGATCTATAATAGACCTCCCTAATCAGAACGCCTGTCAGTTTTACTGTAGTAACCAAGTAATACATGTTAAAGGACATTTAAAAAGAGATTTCGGCAAATTTGAAAAAAAAAAATCGTTAGAGAAGTTTTTGTGAAACCGACTTTCGATCCTACTGTTGCTTTTCACTAAACCTTGACAAATTCCTCTGCTCACCGGAAACTAAGAATTACACATGAAAGGATATCTATAGGGTAGTATTTATAAAAAGTTTGAAGTAAACTCGTAGTGTCGTCTTTACGCAAATTAAGGAACGCACTTTCGAGATTAAAATTTGACCTATTTAAACAAGACGGTTATCAATTTTTCTAACCTAACAAACTACTACATATGAAAGAATACCTAAAAGGGTGTTTACATAGCAACTTTGAAGAAAATAGTTAGAATCTTTTTTCAGATACTGATCTACGGTCCCACTTCTTGTTTTAAATATCTCACTTCCGGCATTTCAACTTTCACCTAAAGTTAGAAAAATCATCTGTATACCAGACTTGTCTTAGTTTTGAAGTTTCGTCTTTCTATCTTCATTAGTTTTCGAGAAATGTTAGTCAGAATGTTCTATATGCACAAACGTGCATAAAATTGGATTTTCTGAACGTCAAATAAGTTCTAGGATAAAGACATCTATGCATCAGAATATTAGGAAATTTAAAATTTCAGGAAAATTTGTGGACCTTAAGAGAAATGTTTGCCCCAGAAAAATGAGTACGCGTGATGATCATGTGATAAGAAGGATGGTCGTACGAGATCCAAGAACCTCCTGCAATACTATTAGACATTCTCTGACTACAAAAGGCACGAACGTCAGTTTGCGTTCAAAACGTTTAGTCAAAGATTTTGGTTTATCATCCCATATACCTGCAAGGAAACCTCTACTTACCCCAAGTATGAAAAAGAAACTATTGATTTTCACCAGACAATATCAGAATTCGACAGTACAATAATGGAGTAAGGTCTTTTTTTTTCGGATGAGTCAAGTGTACAGCAAGTTTCTGCACGTGCTACAGGTTTTCGCCGCCCAAGGGGAAAAATATATGATGAGAGATATATGATTCAAACTGTGAAAGATCCTCCAAGCCAAATGATATGGGGTACAATGTCTGTGTTCGGAACTGCTAATCTGTTTTCTGTGTCACCTAAAACCACTATGAACGGAAAGCAGTACCTTAATTTGTTACGTGAGAATTTGTAACTTCACATGCATGCTCATAAATGTTCAATTTTCAGCCATGATGGGATCCGTGTCACAGCTCGAAGATTGTCAAGAAATATCTAAGGGCATAGAAATATCTAAGGGCATATGTGCGTGACTGGCCAGGTAATAGCCCAGATTTGATTCCAATAGAGAATGTGGTGTATTGTGAAAAATAAAGTCGCCGAAAAGCAACCATCCACTGCTACGGCAATTGTTGAAGCAATAAAGCATATCTGATTCACAGACATTTCTACAGCTTACTGCAAGTCTCTTATTTATAGCATGCTTAAGAGGATTGTGCAAGTTATTAAAAACAAAGGCGGTCCTACAAAATACAGGCTTTAATTACAGTAAATAACCATGTACAGTCTATTTTGTTCTTTTATATGTAAAATATATATGCTATTTTTGCGGAATTCCATTAAATCTGCTTTTTCTATGGGTGGTCTTAAATCTTTGCAAAAGATTGTAAACGTTGTGAAGTGCCCCTAGCTATTGTCACCTTAGCGGATTCCATGTTTCCTGTAAACTTAAATTAACTTAGCAAATTTAGGACTCTAGCTAAAATTAAATATATATCTTTATTTTATTTAGAATGGTGGGCATGTTTTCCCATTAATAGTACTTTAAATAGTAGTTTCGATACTAATTGAATTTGTGCATGGGAAGTGAATGAGAAAAAATCTATAACCATACTTACCAGTGATGCAATGCCATGAAAAAGATACTAGCTTAGCTAACAGTTACCTTATCAAATTTTCTCAAATTTACACCGGCATATTGTTTCGAGCAGTGTCTAAAACCGATTTTCGACGAGGAAAATTTCACTAAAAACAGGCATTGAATCTATAAAAATATTGCCTTAAAACTGGATGACAATTACATCTTTCCGTCGGATTTTCATCGAATCAGTTTTTAAAAATCGTCGGATTCTACCACGCATTCATCTTTCCCCGATGAGGCACTTCCGATGAATTGCCGATTTCATTCATCATTTTTGCTGAGATTCCTTGTAGTGGTCGTTCATTAGTTCATAGTATTTTGATGAGAGGCCATTCAGAGGCCAGCTGCATTTTTCTGGTAGGGTAGTATGTTTCCAATAGCGAAACATACCCCTCTTCAATTCCTGCTGTACTCAACTGACACGATTTGAAATTTGCTTTTGCTGAAATATTATCAATGAAGAACCAAATTTGAATAAACTTACAACCTAATATTGATAATGCTCACTACAAGTCACTGATATCGTAATACTTTATTGACAAGGTTATCCTAAATCAAATTTTATACAATGCCATTACAAATAAGTCTATTCCTCCAATGAACTAAATTCTCATTCTATACTGTAATTTAAACTCTTTCTAATATTACGAATCCAAATATAAAATCAATCTTATACACAAAACTATTTAACAAACTCCAAAAAATCCGTACGAAAGCTTACGACTTTATTTTTCAACACAACTGAATTTTACATCAGCTTATATACAATCAATAAATTTCCTAGAAGAGATGTCTAGAAATTGCATAATATTAACAGAATAATTAACATAAATATAATTATCATAATGACATAATAAATAAATAAAAAATAAGTAATTTAAACTAAAACCATTCTTAAGCAGTTTTATTTACGGAGATCGAATTCATAATCTGTGGATTCGTAGCCCGATGCTTTACCTCGGAGCAACGGCGTCCACAGACCAAGCAACTTTCGTTACTATATGACACAACTGGCTTAAATGTAAATTGTGTCCTCATCAATCAAAAATGTATCGGATTTCTTTCGTTGTCCGCTACACTCAGCGAAAAGGAAATAATTGTTGTGAATATATTTTATTTAAAAAAAAACAAAAATCAGTAATATAGAAAATTATACAATTTTGCTACATACAATTTCGCTATTATTAAAAATAGTTTTAAAACACCATAAGATTACAATTATTTCATCTTTTTCTAAATTTAGAAGATATAATTTATAATTTTTATTTCGAATGAATAGAAAAAAAAAAAGTTAAATATTTATTTATTAACTTCAAAACTACTTATAAAATGCAATGTATCACAAAATCTTAAAATTCAATTTTAATAAATTCCAATTATTTTAATCAAATTTTTTAATCTGCATTAGGTTTAATTTACTTTAATAAAATTATGGTTTATATATTATATAGACTTGTTTGATTGCTTAAAATACGCTGTTATCTAAAAAAATAAAAAATACTGAAATCTAAATTTTCTTAATTGATTGCTATCCACAGCAAACAAAAATTTCTGTATTATCAGTATGGACTTGTCTAGAAGCTGTTTATTTTAAAGGTTCTTAAACAGTACATTCGATAGTTTTTATATATATAAAAAAAAAAAAAAAAAAAAAGAAATATAAAATTTTGCATTTTACATTTCTCTTCTAAAAGTTTTATAGTGTATTAATAGAGGTAAAACAAAGATTGTGCTAAATTAAGCTTATTCATATAAAAATTTTTATAAATCGGATGTAATTTTTTACTATTCTTAAGAAACATTGATTTTGAAATGCATATATATATATATATATGTTTCTTCGAAATTTAGAGTTTTTTTTTTTTTTTTTAAGTAGTAGTAATAGTGAAGTAGATTCTGGTCTGAAAATTATTTTAAATGTGTCAAACTTAAATTATGCTTTTTCTCTCACCAATGCTTAGAAATGTCTCATTTGTTGGTTTCTTGTATCGGCTTGGTATTTCCTGGACGAAACAGATACGTTCTTTTAAACGTAAATAACATTCGTATAATTTGACCAATATATGTTAAAACACTCTGACGGGAAATACTACGGATGTTCCAAGATTATACACATCTATAAGATCGTTTAACATAGAAAGGATGAGTTTATTGGAAGACTAAAAAAAAATATTTTAAAATATTTTAAAATTCATTTTAAAAAATAGTAAAGTATTTAAAAATATTTATTTATATATATACTATTAGAGAACTTTGGCTGTGGCATAATTAAGTTTAAGTAAAAGGGATAAAACAATACTCTTATTAGAAGAGACCGACTAATGCTGTTATTCACCAATAACTTCAACTCCCGGTTGAACATGAAAATCTGAAAAACGTATAAAGGCGGGGTGCAAATTTTCAGCAAATTTTGTCGTGATTTTGCTGCCATCTAGCGGTATAGTTATTTTCAGACTTTTTAGGTGAAAGAAACCAATAAAAGATTATATGACATCCGCTAGATGGCAGAAACAGCGGGCCAAATTTTTGCTAGAAAGCTGTACCCTGCCTTTAGATGCTTTTCAAGTTTTTGAGTTGAACCGGGAGTTGAAGTTAATGGTGAATACGATCGTTAGAAGGTGAAGTACGAAGAAACTGAGTTTTTGAAAAGCTTTATCTAAAATGGAAAAGTTATAACCGCCACCATTTCCAAAGGCTTTCAGATATTTTGCTTCTGAGCTAAGTAAAACAGAATGGAAACAAATATTAAGATCACCGTATAATAAGCTGCATTTTCAGGAAGCTTTTCTACACTTATGAAAGCGGGAAGTGTTTTTCATATATAAGAATAAAATTACTAAAAATGTTTAGACTATTTTAAAACATGTTGTACTTTTTTAAGGGGAGGGGGGGGTGAATATTACATACTACACTTTTTAACACTATACATTAGGTAAGAATTTTTGAAGAAAAATCTCAATATGGGGAATTTTTTAGGAGTTTCAATGAGTAAATAAAAAAAAAACATCTGCAACATCGCGCATAATTAAATTTTTGATAGTAAGAATTAATCGTATGTCTATTTAATTTATAAAAAAAAATATATTTAAAAAATAAAACAAAATAGCCATTTATTTCGCACTTGTCTGAAACAAGCTCCATTTGTACTTACACTTCGTATAAAGTTTTGCTTATTACTTTATTTATATATTTATTTGCTGGAAACTGTTTAAAACACAAATCTGGATTCAAAATGCACTTTTAGCAATTTCCACTTGTACTACATAATATACCTGAATATCTCGTGCACCCTTTAAACCAATATCAATATCAACCATATAATAACCTCCCTATAATAAATTACTTATTCTTTTATAATCTGAATAAATTGTAATAATTTCCTTTTATCTCGGCCAAAATTAAACTATTAAAAGATGATTTAATGAAATAATTTCCATGGGCCGTTATGTATCCGAATTATATTTGAAACCATTGGGGGTGAACAAACTTGATGAGATTTATAACATTTTTATCAGATAATATGCTAATATTAGTAGGAATAACGTAACAAGTAATAAAGCATTAAAAATATTTATGGAAACGTGTTCAACTTAATTAGAAATGTTTGAGAAAAAAAAAATACTGACAATAAAATGAATATTTAAAAAAAATATCTATGAAATGTAACTGAATGCAAAATTTCCAACTTTTTAATTTATTACATAGTACCCGCCTTTATTTCACATTACATTCTTTGTGCAGTATATATAGTAATCTTTGTACAATAACCATATACAATACTTTGTATAATAACAGTATACAATACTTTGTACAATATAGTATTCTTTATACAGTTTGCTACAATATGTAATTGTGGTTGAATAATAAGAAAATTATAATGAATAAACAAATAAATAAATAGAATCACAGACATGGCATTTAACAGTATTAAGTACAAAATTTGAAATACGCATGCCATAAAATCCAGAAATTCCCAACAATTGTTTAGGCTAGAAAGAAAATCCAACCCTTCGTCAGGCGAACAAAGCAGGCACGAGTGCTACAAACAAAGATGTTTGTTGCCACTTTTCGTTGCACTCGTGTTTTTTTCGACCCCAAACAATTGTTGCGAGTTCTTACATTTTATGGTATTTATTCAAAGTTTTGTACGTATTCAGAAGAAAACTAGTACGTATTCAGAAGAAACCACTTTTTAGAAGACTAATTTTTTTTTCTTAATACGCACAAAACTTTGAATAGATACCATAAAATGTAAGAACCTGCAACAATTGTTTGGGTTCGAAAGAAAACACGAGTGCTGCAAACAAAGCGGCAATGAACACCTTTGTTTGCAGCCCTCGTGCCTGCTTTGTTCGCCTGAGGAAGGGTTGTTTTTTCTTTCTACCCTAAACAATTGTTGCGAGTTTCTGGACTTTATGGCATTCATTTAAGTCTTCTAAAAAGTGGTTTGAAAAAAGGCGGGTATTTATCAATGTTACGGAATAAATTAAAATTTGTCAACCCTGATTCAACTTTGTTAGATTTGATTGATAAAAAAAATACTGATAATAAAACAAAAGCTTTCAAAGAAATATCTAAGATAAAAAAATACAATTTATGTAAAATGCCAAATTTTTCATTTATTACCTACTATTGTTCGTATTCGCCTTTATTTCACACATATTCTTTGTACAGTATGTACAGTATCCTTTGTACGATAACATTATACAATATTTTGCACAATACATTATAGAGTTTGTTTCAATATGTAATTGTGGTTGATTAAGAAGAAAATTAGTCTTTTAAAAAAGTAGCTTAAAAAAAGACGGGTATAAACCAAACCTACGGAATAAATTAAAAAGTTGTCACACCTGATTCAATTTCATTAGAAATGACTGATCAAAAAATTAAAAAATACTGAAAATAAAACAAAACTTAAAAAGAAACATCTAAGGGAAAGAAAAAAAAAATATGATTGTATGCAGAACTGCCAAAATTTTAATTTATTACATAGCATTATTCGTACCCGTCTTTGTTTCACGCCATATTCTTTGTGCAGTATGTACAGTGTTTTTGTAAAATACAATATTTTTGTACAGTTTGCTCCAATATGTAATCGTGGTTGAATAAGAAGAAAATTAGTCATATAAAAAAGTGGTTTCAAAAAAGACGAGTACAGATCAATTCTACGGAATAAATTAAAAAGATGTCAGCCCTGAATGCAGGAATAAATATTGGTGCAAAAATTTCAATTAGAACTGAATGCAAATTTGCAAATATGTGTGCAGAAAAAAAAACAGATTAAAAAATAAATTAAAATTACAGAACCCAAACTCATAAATTTTACTTAAAATTCATCTTTGTAAAAATTAAAATTAAAAAGTTTAAAAGTTTTTTTTTTTTTTTTTTTTTTTTTTAATGAGAATGTAGATGTTTTCTCTTTAATATATATATATATATATATATATATATGCTTTTAGCTAAATAAAATATTTTAAATATAAAAATACAGGAAATGAAATTTTGAAAAGAAAATATATCGAAATGGAAAATATACTATCGTTCACATTAACGATATCTAAAATATATTTCTGAAAAAGCTTTTAAGTTTTTTTTTTTTTTTTTTTTTTCGTGAGTCTTCCATATCAAGAAAAAGAAAGTTGGAAATAAACCGAACTTTCTTATTTACTTATTTATCCGTGGACAAATTCTCTTGGCATGGAAAATTTTTTTTAACCTAAAGTATACAATAAAATGTTTTTAACTATAATATAGGTTACCACGTTAAACTCTAATAATATTCTTTTTTTTTTTTCTTTTCTTTTTTTTAAGTGTTTAAGTATAAAAAATTATCCTTAAATATAATTTAAAAATTATTAAAAAAATAAATAAATAAATAAATAATAAATAAATGAAAGAAAGAAAGTACGTCGTACGTAATATTTATTATATTGCTAAAGCAGCATAAAATTCACTTAAGAAATCCATTTAAAGAATAAATGAATCTAAGTTTTAATTGGAGCACGTGAAAAAATAAACTGAAAAAATTTACTTTTTCTCTTCGTAAATTTGATTCTAGAGAAAGAATTTAAAAACATTAAAAAAAAAAAAAAAAACTTACGTTTTTCTCACGTTTACGAGTCCTAAGCAGTGATTTAAAAATTACCGATTTTAGGAGTTCAAATTGAGGGTTATTAGTAATCTATTTATGGTACATTAATATTAGTCTGCAATTCGTTTATTATTAGACTTGTTAGTTTAAAACAGAAACCGTTTATCTTTTCTCTAATACTTCGATTGAAAATTTTGTAAGCTATCACCTTCAAAAGTAATTATTTGTTTTAGACAGAAAAGTTTTATTTTTAAAGTTGTGTTTAAAAAATATAATAGTTGTACACTTTTTTATTATTATTATTATTATTTGGTTTTTATTGAAATATTATTTAATTTCATACAAGGATGGTCAAATTTTGGATACGTAATTTTATTTTGTGACATATGCTTTGCTTTATCATATTGAAGAGATGATATAAGTTATCCATGACACTTGTGTATATCCATGATACATATGTTATCCTTGACTCAAATTTATTAGAATTTTAGTTAAAAGTTATTTGTACATTTTAATTTTTTTTAAACTCTATATTGAGAACTGAAATTATTTGAGACACTATATACACGTTTCTTATATGAGTTTGAAATTTTCAATTGGCCACCATTTTGAAACAAAATGACGTATGCACTTGATTTGACTGTCTTGCGACCTTGATGGGCCATGGTGTAATTTGAGTTTCTTGAAAATTGGCGAATAAAAACTTTTCATGTGTGTTTCAAATTTTCAGTCGTTCAACATTTTGAAACAAGGTAATAGCCTTATTTTGCAGACGAGCTTACCTAATATAATAATGAGATAATTGCTTTATCCAACTTTAGTTCTAATTGGTTCAATATTTCGGAAGCTAAGAAGGTTAAAATTTTTCCAATATATACCGAAAGACAGATAGATGCAAAAATGAACTAAGTGATCGCAATGGGTCCATTTTTAAAGGAATATACTTAATATACTTTTCTATGATGCAGTATTTTAACATGTTTTAAATTAACTTTATTATTTATTATTAACTTCTATTCTTGTTTGTTTGTCAGGTACAAATCTTACAATCTATTTTTAACTAACTTCCCTACTAGCTAGACATTTGAAACTTTCAGAATAGCTCAGAACCCGATGACAACACAATACGTCGAAACCCTACTTTCCAATTTTTGATTAGTTTTCTTTTAATTAATTAAAATATGAAAATAATAACTTCCTAATGGCTTTAAAATAGACATTAAAATATTAGCTATAATTTAATTGTTAGCAAAAAAAAATTACGAGTTCATTTTCTTTCGACATAAAAACAAATGCACTTAATTAAACGTGAATGTTAAAAAATTGTAAAAAGTTAATTTATGCATCTCACAAAAACTGACGTCATTATCACTTTAAATTTTTTATACGCATTGATAAAGTGCTAATGTAGTTCTAAAGCTATGATTCAACAGAAAATTTAAAAACATGGTATATAAAGAGTTCTTTATCTTATAATTATTTCATTTATATATCCTGACACTCGTACAGCTATTGTGCGCTGCTTCTTTCATGCTATATGCATGCTTATACATTTTCAAACATAGTTAACAACCAATAGTAACAGAAGACTTGGCGTTGGAATATTAAAACCCGAATAAACTACTACGTCAGAAACGCCAACAAAAAATATTTGAGATGCATACAGCTGTTTCGGTAGCCTTAAGCGTACCGTCCTTTTGCACTGAAGACGGTACGCTTAAGGCTACAGAAACGGCTGTATGCATCTCAAATACTTTTCTTTGACGTTTCTCACGTAGTAGTTCATTCGTGTTTTAATAGTTAACAACCGTTCCAATTTATGGATACCGGCATTTTTTACAGAAATTTATGTACGATTTTGTCTAAGATTTTTGTGATTAAATAAAGTGGAAATTTTTGTTAAAAAATACTGTTATACAAAAATCGGAACAATTGGCAGTTATACTCTAAAATCGAAAAAATGATCTCCTAAGTTACCTTTTAAGAGACATTTTTTATTCTATGATCCTGAAAAATGGTTGCATGTTGTCGGTAAATTTATTGCTGGGTTTTATGCTGCTTGCTTACGAATTTCGAAAACTTTTCCCGTTGTGAAATGTATTTGTAAATTATGCCATTATTATCCCCTTACCAGCCGAGGAAAATTTACGATATTTGCTTCAAACTGCCATCATTCTCTTTCAACTCGGAAATGAGTAAATGTTTCGGAAGCACTGTAAAGATCACTTACAGGATTATTTTATCGCATTGTCAAGCCGTGTCAGTAGTTTCACTGGTAGCAGTATACTACAAAGGATCGTACTTCGGAAAAACGTATATATACGCCGGTGGCAGTTAAGGTGTTAAATGTAGTTTTATAGTTAAATATTTATATTACATAAATCATTATATAATATCTAAATATAATATTTTTTCTTCCTTTCAGGTAATTTAATAATTGGATATATTCTGTAACTTACAATGTAAACTTACTGACAAGTTTGAATTTTTATAGTTAAATATTTATATTACATATATCATTATATCATCTCTAAATATAATATTTATTCTTCCTTTCAGGTTATTTAATAATTGGATATATTCTGTAACTTACAATGTAGACTTACTTAGAAGTTTGAATTTTTATAGTTAAATATTTATATTACATACGAGGGGTGATCAGAAAACAAGGTTACAAGCTGCAGCATTTGAAAACTACATATAGTGGAGAACTTTTGTTTCCCCAGAGTGGAGACAGATGGTGCTACTTGTCATACAGCTGGTGTGCGGGTAGGTAGTGAAAGTTCCCAGACGATTCAGGACGATTGAAATGGCAAGACGCTTAGAAAATTGGTCTCGTCTGGAAGTGCGAGCCGTGATTCGATTTTTATGGGCAAAGAATGTGTCCGCGAAGCATCTGACGCAAACGGCCGGGCATGTTGAGTGAAGGTGTCTTCCTCCTGCATGACAATGCTAGGCCCCATAATGCTCAAGCAATGCAGGAATTGTTGCGACGGTTCAGGTGGGAAATCTGGAGTCACCCCCATACAGCCCATATTTGGCACCCAGTGACTATTTCCTGTTTCCGAAGTTGAAGGAGCACTTATCTGGCACACAGTTCTTATCAGACAGTGCTGTGAAAACATCCGCCGAGACCTGGCTCAATGGACAGGGACCTGATTTCTACCAAGACGGGTTAAACAAGTTGGTTCTGCATTCTGATAAATGCCTAAATAGACTTGGTGATTATGCCGAAAAGTGATAGGCACATATGCCTCTTAATTCTATTTTCTATTTTCTGTCTATTGTTAATAAATATTTCTTTATTCGACTTGTAACCTTTTTTTCTGATCACCCCTCGTATATCATTATATAATCTCTAAATATAATATTTTTTCTTCCTTTCAGGTAATTTAATAATTGGACATATTCTGTAACTTACAATGTAAACTTACTTAGAAGTTTGAACTTTTATAGTTAAATATTTATATTACATATATCATTATATAATCTCTAAATGTAATATTTTTTCTTCCTTTCAGGTAATTTAATAATTGGATATATTCTGTAACTTACAATGTAAACTTACTGAGAAGTTTGAATTTTTCAAACTTATTCTTCTTGAAACACAGAGACGGAAAACTTCCTTAAGTATCTCATATCAGTAAGTCATTTTTATTTTTCTATTTTTACATAAATTAATTTATTTCAATTTTAAACTTTTTCTTGTTGTTGTGTGATATAATATTAACTATAAATTCTTAAGAATTTGCTTTAAAAAATAAATAAATAAATATATTTAAAGGTAGAGAAGTAAATTAATGCTATGAAAATAGCACATCCAAATCTTTTTTTCCGAATAATGTTAACAATTCTGATTATTCAGTTTGCATTTTAAAATACATAAAGTGACGTTCAGCAAACGATATAAAGCATGTTTAATATATTTTGTTGAATCACAAAAATTTTAATGCAGTTATATTATGATGTATTTTATGTAAATGGTATGTTTATAGTTCATATAAATATTTAAATGCTTTTCTATATGCATAAGAAGAATATAATAAGCACGAAACTTAGAATAAACACCATAAAATGCAAGAACTCGCTACAGTTGTTTCGAATCGAAAAAAGACACGTTCCTTTGCCAGGCGAACAAAATATGAACAAGTACTGTAAACAAAGGGAAACGCACCTAATTATAATTTTTATAATAACATATTTTTTTATAATTATAAAGGGAAGAATGTGTTCGACTCGTGAAAATTTTCTTCTTCTGGTTTTCAATGGATTTAAACTCTGAACAGAATTTGAACATTATTAGAAATTGTCTAATTGTCTGGATGCATGCATTATGATTTTTTGTCAAATTTTTTAATATGGTGTATAGAACAAAAATTCGTGTAAATGCATATAATGGAATTTGTTTTTAATAAATGATTGCAAATTTAATAAGAATTAATGATAACAGAAACAGTAAACTAGGAAATAAATTATCTGTGTATGCAGGATCATCGCACCAGCTCTTAGGGAAGAGGGGGAAATGCCAATCTTCAAGGATATTCATTTTCAATATGGGAATCTGCTACAAGAGCTTGTCTTGTCTACCTTTAAAACGAACGATAGAATTGGTGATAATTAAAAAACAAATTTGTCTATATTTTTAATTATAAAAAGTCCTCGGATGTTGGCACAAAATTCATATTCTATGAACATGCAGTATTTTGTTTCTCAGATTCAAATCGTGTGCATTTATTATTTTAATAAAATTGCTCTTAAAAACAGATAAAGAGAGAACCGTGCATTAAGGACTCCCTAAGCAAGAATGCTCATAAAACTAAAATTATTAAATTAAAAAGATTTAATTTATTGTCTGCTCATTACAGTGGTATAGTTGCATAGTTCAAGCTTAGTAAAGCACTCTGGGAACATATTAGTAATTGCAGGAAATTATTATTTTTATTTAAGTATCGGTGGTCCATATTACACACACGTTCGTGTAATATGGACCAAATGGTCCATAGTGGTCCATCCCGTTTCCCAACAGTTGACAAACTTGGAATTGTGAAACAAACTGTCCAGCATGTTCCCTCACACACTTGTACACCTCTTGGGAATAGTAGAAATAACGACGAAATAATAATAGTTAATGGACGAAAAAAAAGGGAGGTCTAAAGGTTATATCCAATGGGTAGTGTGCGAAAGAAGTGATAATTTGATTACCCCTTCTTCCCTGGCCTATTCTATAGCCTCAAGATTTTGAATATGCGACATATGTACGCCGAGTATTAACAAAGTATCTCTGTTTTTAGTATGGACCACTGGTCCATATTACACAACACAGCATGGTTCATATTACACGCGTAAACAGAGCAACGTGGTTTCCAATCAAAAATCGTTATGCAAATTGGTGCCCATGAAACTAAATTCTTCATAATATAAGTACATTTGCTACTATTAACGCGAAAATTGTATTACAATTACCTAACAGCAGAAAGTAATACTTCCATTTTAACATACTTGTTACATCAATGATCATATAAACCGAAAACTCAATTTCATAATCATCCAAATACAGGTATGCATGTACAAGTCCCTCCATGGTTTGTGTAACAATAATATTCACTAAAGGCAATGAGATGATTTCACCATCTAGTGTTGAACATACAAATTTCCTCACGGTCCGTATTACCCGATGGTCCATAATACAGGGTTCTCCCCTATTAGATTTTTTTTCCCAGTATTCCATTCAATATACATGGATTCATATCTATGATGCTAAATATCAGTTTAAAAAAGACTGCCTACGTACGTATATACATTAATTATTTTCATACATTTGTTTATAAATCCGTACAAAAATATATTTCGAACAAATTCTACTTTTACATAATAATTCTGCGAAATTTTATAAATATATACAGAGTAATTCAAATATCACAGAAAAAAAATATGTGATATATTATTTAAAAATTATTGACAATAGCAGTATATGGTTTTACTGAAATGCACAGAAAGGCATGGAATTTTTTTAGGTAATAAAAGATTTATTAGCAAATTAATTTAAATTTCCTTCATCAGGTGGCGCTTAAATTGTAAAATTATTTTTTTACAGTGGCTCAGTACATACAGCAACGTAACTAGGACCATAAATGCTCAGTGTGACTGCCGTTATTCATTAGATTGACCATCAGGCGTTGTGCATTAGAAACAGTGATGCCAGATTGGGGATTTTGTCCCTATTTTGGGGATTTTTTACGCTTCTGGCGACAATTTTCGGGACCAAATGTTTGTAGGGACTTTTTTGGGGAATTCTAAAATTTTTGGGGACAAATCTCGGGAATTCTTCAACTTTCTGTCAGTGTTGGCAACGTAATGATTTATCCCTACGACTAGAGACTTTCAATAGCTTTATAGTTATTTGGAGATTTTTTTCAAAAATTGCCTACATTTGGGGAAAAATCTGAGCTCAAATAAAAAAAATCTGCTTAATATTTTATTTATTTATTTATTTTTTTGAAAAATTTTTTATTTTCCCTTTTTAGTAGAAATCAAGTTGGGGATTTTTTTCGAAAAAACCCCCTGATTTGGGGAAATTTTAAGACCTGTTTCGGGAAATAATTTTCGACCATCTGGCATCACTGATTAGAGATTCTCCTAAAAATGTTTCACTATTCATGGCGTTCAAATATGGAGTCATTTGATCAAGCTAACCTGTTTAAAATGTGAAAGGATACTGCAAATACAGCGCAATATATTGGTGAAAAATATAACTAATAATTTTTTTTATGCATATAAAAAAATCCCATTCTTTTCCGAACATTTCAGTGAAAATCCCATAGATGTACAGTCAGTATTTCTTAAATAATATATTTTTTTATTTTTTCTGTAACTTTTGAATCACCTGGTATATATATATACATATATATATATATATATATATATATATATATATATATTATAATTTACAGATATATTGATGATCTGATCGCTTTTACTGGTACTAATAATGACGCTAAAATAAAAACAAATTTTTATCCTTCTTATTTAAAACTCATTAGTACTAATTTTAATCCTTTAAAAGCAAACTTCTTGGACTTGGATATAAATATTGTAGATAATGAAATGGTTACAACTATTTTTGATAAAAGAAATAATTTTGATTTTAATGTGATTAAATTGATTCATTGGAGCTCTAACATTAGCAAACTTATCTACAGAAATGTCATTTTAAATTAAATTAATCGTAATAAAAGATTAATTTCGAATTATCATGACAAAATTAAGGATATTCAGGATTTCTTTAATAGAGCTATTGAAAATTATTATCCTATAGATTTTTTACATGGTTATATAATAGAAAAATATTTAAAACATTTGAAATATAAATGATTTTTTAATTTTCCTTTTTAAATATTCCTTTTTGTTGGTTAAATTTAGCTATAATAAATTTATATTGTTATAATTTCTTTAATTTAATATAGATGGCGTTGTAATATATTTTCGATTGTTTCGTATTTTGGTTAGTTGTCTCGCTGAAGATCTTATGAAATACATACTGCTGTTATGTAAATGTTTGATCCATTTTCTGCCTAATCCATATAAGTTTTTGTCTGTTCCATATTATTTTATTCATTTTATTTTATCCATATCGAATCTAGCCATATATGTGCTTTTTTATTAAACTGTCTGCCTAGGGGAAGAGTTTTGATCAATTAAAAGCATGCTGTAACCCCACACGTATGTCTCAAGTCATACGGGGCTTTTTTTGACAGTTTAAATCATTTATTTTATGTTTTTGAAGTATCTTTTACTTATGAATGGTTTCGCATTTATTAATTTTCTCGTAAGTTTTTCTTTAGTTACTTTTGTTACATATTTTCAACTTTTATGTGACTGAAAACATATATTATAATTTCATATATATATATATTTATGTATATATATATATATATACATATATATTTGAGATTTATTTTCGTATGCTTGGAAGATTGGTGTCAAGAGAATTTATTTCGTATGAAGCCATTATCGAAAAGGAAAGTTCAGAGCTAGAAAAAGGGCGATAAAGAGCATTTCGGAAGTCACTATTGCACATTTAGTTTCCCATTACTTTCTTTTTCATTCGAAAAGGAACGCTATATTTTTCAGTAAAAAGTTGCTATTTTCAGCTTTTTCGAAATAGAATGTTTCGCCTTTTTTCATGATTGATTATAATAAATCATTATTGATACTCAGTTAGTTTTGTAAATGTAAAATATATTACATGGAATTTAAAGCTCCTGCCTTCTGTCGGAGGTGATTTTTTTTTTTAATAGTCGAAATATTGCGTACTTATGTGCATTATATAATAGAATATAGTTTAAAACAGTGAATAACATAAAAAAAAATATGGAAATTTCAAAATATTTTGATATTTGGGCTCAAAATTTGCAAAAAAAAAATAAGCACTTTTTCAAAACATCATAAGTCAAATTTAAATAAAGGTATTTTTATTCTGTAAATTTTATTTTGATTATTGAAAGGTCTTTAAGGGAGTGAACTATTCTCAAAACTATAACCATGTTATTTAATATTTTAGAGAAGATAACATTTTACATGCTGAAAAAATCATGACAGTTCATAACTTCCATCGACAAAAAAACAAAAACAAAATATTTAGCTAGATTCCTTGTAGTAGTTCAATTCCTAAAACAACCCCTCTAGAGTATTTTGTCAAAGTTTCATAAGGTTTCAATTATAACTTTTGGAGTTATGATGTTTTGCGATAAAGCAAAATGTTAAAAATCTCATTCTGAAAAAAAGAGCAGAAAACGTAATTAAAAACCAGATTTTACCTATTAAATAAAAAATAATCTTCATAAGTTTCCTGATTTATTTCAATTTTTTTTTTTTTTTTTATTTAATACTTTTTTTTTTTTAAAATTTATTTTATATGCAGTAACAAATTTTGATGCTTATATTTAGTAAAACATTTATGTAAACAAAAATTTACGGTCACTTCTGGTTTCAAAAACTTGCGAGTGACTAACATTAAAATGCCTGTAACTCAAGTTCTAAGCAAGATAGAAACAAAATTCAAACTGATTTAGAAAGCTAAAATGCCAGGCTTTAATACTAAACCAAAAACAGAAAATCGGAGTTTTGACCGAAAATTGCATTTTAAAGGTAAATGTGTTATTTTAAAGAAACATTTTCAAGTATATCGAAATTTTCTAAGTGTTTGAAAAAAAAATATTATTATTATTTTTAAATATTCTACGACATGAATAACCCAGTTTAGTCGATCTTATTGTAAGTTTTTATTGACATCAGGCGATCGGTTTCCTATATGTTGTTCTTCGCAAAGCATGGGTTAAAAGCTACTACTAATTTTATTAAAGAAAAAGATAAGTAAAATCAGTTTTAATAATAATAATAATAATAATAATAATAATAATAATAATAATCACACTTTTTTTTTCTTCCTTATACAAAATATAAGGAAATATAGTGATCCCGATTTGTGAAATGGATTTTGTATTTCGCATAGCTCAAAAGTGAATGATCCTAGAATGTAGTAATTTTATATGTGTGAGTGTTATGATGTCTATAGTTGTACATCTGCAACTTTGGTTTTAATACGAGCTCCCGTTTCAGAGATATCAACGACTTTACACGAATTTTCATGACGTCTGTATCTAAGCATGTGTGTGTGTTTGTGTGTATCTCGCATCACTCAAAAACGGTTGAACGTAGAACGTTGCAAATTGGTATATAGGTTTTTTGTAATATCTAGTTGCGCACCTCTGTTTCTGGACTTTCTGTAACTTTCCATTTTGGAGATATTTAGGAAAATTATGTTCACAATAACAAAAAATACAAAGGTTTTGCCCATTATCATACAGATTTCAAAAGAAGCTAATGATAGAGCCATTAATGATATTGTTATGAAAGTTGAAGATATTTAAGCGTGTAGAAAGTTATGTTTAAAGGCCTAAGCACGTTCTAGTCGACGAATTCATTTTATTTAATAAATATTTAGCTCGTAAATATAGCCCGTAATGTTATTGTTATGAAAGTTATACGCATTTTAGCGTTCAGAAATTGATTTTTTCAGACAGGAGCAGGTTCTAGTCGACGAATGCACTTCATTTAATAAATACGAATTTGTAATGATAATGATAAAAAAAAAAAAAAAACGTTGTCGACATGTTATCGCGTGGAAAATAATTCTTAAAGACACAAGCAGGTTCTAGTCGACCAATTAACTTTATTTAATGAATATTCAGCACTTAGATAAAAGCCCTCAAATGATATTATTATGAAAATTGGTGAAATTTTTTTTATGCAGAATGTTTTTCCTAAAGAAATATGCAGGTTCTAGTCGACGAGTGCATTTCATTTAATGAATATTCAGCCCGTTGATAGAGTCTGTAATGATATTGAAAAACAAAATTGTCAACATTTTAGCGTGTAGAAAGTGATTCTTAAAGTAATAAACAGGTTATATTCAACGAATGCACTTTATTTAATTAACATTCAGTAAACAATTGAATAAATCTCTTTTTTGTGCTTCAAAAATCAATAATTAATTAATATTCTTGAAAAAAAAAACAATAAAATTGTTATTTTACTGCAGGAATCAAATAAACATTGTTTAAAGCACTACAGAACATAAATTTCGCTAAATTAGGAAAACCGAATGTTTCGAAGTCAGAATGAAATTTGAATTCATTGAGAGTATTGTCAGTGGTTTATGGAATTTTCAAGGTAGCTCTTTGTGTGAGAAACCAATGCATCATTACAAAATTTCCAGAACTAGACACCTATTGAGGTTAGAGTTTTTAAATTTTTTGAATTTCGTACTACCACTTTTCTAAACATTTGAATGCCTAATTTGAGGTTAAGTAAATGTCTACCTTCGTTGAAATGAAAACACTTTCCTCTATTTCCACTTTTACTACGTACAGAAAGTAGCAAATAAAGATATAAGCAAGTTCTAGTCTACAACCATCAACAATCACTTATATATATATATATATATATAGCTCTTGTGATTCATTTATAGAACTTTCGAAGAATTTAGTTCTGCGCTATAAACCAATGAATTTTTCCGGAAAACTCCAGAACTCTGTTCTTATTGAAGTTAGAGATTCCAAACTTTCGCAAACCTAAACTACAAATTTTTTGCCAAATTCGACTCCGAATTGCCAAATTCGATGACAAGACCAAAAATCTTCTTTGGCTACTAACTTGGCGGCTTGGTGAGATTGACGATAAAGTTTTGTGGCAAATATTATTTCAGGATAGCCAGAAACGCTTTCTCGATTTTAACAGAATTGTTTAAATTAATTGTTTTGGTGAATTTTTTTCGTTTTTCGCCGCTAATTTTTGCGAATGAGAACAAAACTGGGTCATCTATATTCTTACGATTTTCACTGAGCTCTAAGCTATGCGTTTGCTAATGAGAGATTCTGTTTTAAACCGTCGAGTACTATTCCTGATGAAACTACTATATTTGTCTCGGCGGTATATATAATCGCACTATCGTGCCTTTTTTTTTATTAGAGTAGCAATTTTTCTTTCTTGTTTTGTTTTTGTTTAAAGGATGTTCGTGGACTGGAACATGCCTGTTTATTTAAGAATCGGTTTCCTCACACAAATATGTCAATGTTTTCATAACAATATGTATATTCCTATGGTTGTGTAGGGAAGTCATGTGGTGTCCACATCAGATTTTTTTCAAAATCGGTCGAGCGATTTTCATGAAAGTCATATTTCTTCTGTATTTTCCCGAAGGTAGTGCGAGTTAATAATAAAGAATGCTAATTATTCTAAGGATGAGGATATTTCACATTGATGTGTCATCTCAAAAACGCACCATTTCTGAATTTTTATCAAAATCATTCAAATAATGTCAAAGAAAACAAAGTTTCTGTAATTTTTTTCCCCGGTTAATGCACGGGTTACCAGTAAACACTAATTTTCCTAAACATGAAGAGAAGTCAGATTTAATTGTAAACTCAAAAGCCCCTAATTCTAGATGTTTATAAAAATCATTCAAATAATTTCTAATGAAATCAAGTTTTCGTCAATTTTGCTACAGGTGCAGTCGGCAGCAAAAATATTGAAACACTAGCAATAATTCTTACTTAAAAGGTAGGCTCCTAATACTGTTTTGTTAAGTAAATATTTGTCGAATCATGATCTTAGTCTTATACAGTTTATAAAAAAATAAGTTGATGATAAAAATTAGCAATCACAGTAAACAAAAATAAGGTTGGTTGGTTGGTTGGGTTTTACGTCGCACAAAAACAAAAATTAGGAAAAGTGTGGCCGTGTGCTTCAATAATTTTGCTGCCGACTGTACGGAGGATTGATTAGTTGGGTTTTACGTCGCAAGAGTGCCGCGCAGATGGGCAATCTGTATAGAGGGAGATAAGAATGAACGCTAGTGCTCGTAAATATGAGAATTAGTCAGATAAGTATCTTATCACAATAAATTCAGAATCTTAATTTTTGGTCAAAGATTTTCGATCCATTTCCAATAAAACAAAGTTTCTGCCATAGTTTACATAGGCGGAGTGTGGTTTGCTATGAATTCTAACTTTTCTGAAGATTGTGAGGTATGGCAAAGTTAGCGTAAATGCTACAATTAAAATTCGCACTTTACGAGTAAAACGTGAATGTGTAGAATTTAGGATTCAGTGGATTGATAGAGTTAGTTCTCATCCTAAATTAAAATCGTAATTTTTCATATGCTAATAAGTTTGGAAAATAACTTGTATAAAAGGAGAAGGAAGATTGTGTTGGAGTTAGTTGGAAGGAAAGTAAGAGAGTTAGATAGTTGAGAGGTAGCCGAGATGAAGTGAAGTTAGATGTTAGCGGCTTAGAAGGCGGTTTAGAGTAAGAGGTCTGTTGGGGTAGCTGCTTAGAGTAGGATAGTTGAAGATAGTAAGTCGAGTAGTATAGTGGCGTCAGGGAATCGTCCCACATACGAAAGATTACTAAGCAGTAAGAGTTAATGAAGTTAAACGAAGTAGTCGAAATTATTGGTGGTTAATTATTTAAAGTTAGAATAGATAGTATGGCTGCCCATCTTAAGTTATATGTTATTAAATGCCATTATAGTCCAACGCCCACCTTTTCTTTAAGCTCTTAATAAAGCTCATTTATTTTATAAATCTGACTTTGTCATTTCTTCATAGATTTAATTAAGTAAGTAAGTTTCAGCTTCAAGCAAAAGTAAAATAAGCATGGCGATGACAAATCGTTCGTCACAAGATGAGGAATATTCAGATCGAATTGCCATCTCAAAAATCCTCAAACCTTGACTATTCATCAAAACCATTCACGTAGTTCCAATTTATCATATTTTCCACTCATGGGAAAGTAGTTAGCACTGCAGTGAAAGCTGCCTGAAAATAGGAATAAATAATAGATTTCGCATTTAAAAAAAAAAAAAAAAAAAAAAGGATGATGATGAAGAACTGCGGAAAAAAAATGTAACACCAAGTTTTTATCAAAATCGTTTGTTTGAAAAAAAAAGAAAGAAAACCCCTACTTCAAGCAGTAGTCAATTCTACTTTAAAGTAGTGTTAAAAAATTTAATAAGATCGGTGCATTAATTTTGGAGAAATCGTGTCCACTAAATTAAAAAATAATGCTGTTTCAAAATAAATAAATAAATAAATAAATAATAATAATAATGCAAAAGAAAGCAAAGGAAACGTGATTAAAGTTTTCAATAGAAATAAACTCCGACTGACTTGAAACTTTCGGAAAATATTCTCGAGAAATTGTACAATCAGATAAAGAAAAAAAAAAAAATATTTAAAATAAAAATGATTTTTTGAACTGCTGAAATCTATGCAACCCCTTTAAATGAAATTTTTTTTGTAAATGATGTGGGAAGACGAGTAGAGAAGGCAAGTATTAAAGAAAAAAAAAGGAATTTTTTATACAGTGATACTTTAATTATTTATGTTAAAATAATGTTTTAAAATAGAGTATTAATTTTCAAGTATTAATATGTTTTTAGTGCTAGAGGCCTATTTCAGTCGGTACAGTTGTCGAATTTTTATAAAACACTCTTAATTAGTGCTAAGGGCCTATTTCAGTCGGTTTATTGAATGGGGATTTATTGAATGAAGTCCCCCCAAGGCACAACTTTGACATGAGTCCCCCCCAGGCCCAACTTTGACATGAGTCCCCCCCAAGGTACAACTTTGACATGAGTCCCCCCAAGGCCCAGCGTTGTCGAATTTTTATACGTCACTTTTAATTAGTGCTAAGGGCCTATTTCAGTCGGTTTATTGAATGGGGATTTATTGAATGAAGTCCCCCCCCAAGGCCCAACTTTGACATGAGTCCCCCCCCCAGGCTCAACTTTGACATAAGTCCCCCCCCAAGGTACCCCTATTTCAGTCGGTACAGCGTTGTCGAATTTTTATAATACACTCTTAATAGTGCTAAGGGCCTATTTCAGTCGGTTTATTGAATGGGGATTTATTGAATGAAGTCCCCCCCAAGGCACAACTTTGACATGAGTCCCCCCAAGGCCCAACTTTTACATGAGTCCCCCCAGGCCCAACTTTGACATGAGTCCCCCCAAGGCCCAACTTTGACATGAGTCCCCCCCAGGCCCAACTTTGACATGAGTCCCCCCAAGGCCCAACTTTGACATGAGTCCCCCCCAAGGTACAACTTTGACATGAGTCCCCCCCAAGGCACACCTTTGACATGAGTCCCCCCCAAGGCACACCTCCCCCTGATTAGGAAAAAGAGAAAAAACGTTGTTTTGCGGCTATAAGACAGTTTGGACTTCCAACGTTATTTGTTACAATATCTGCAGCTGAAACACATTGGTTTGATTTAATGAAAATTTTATCATGGAATTTAGATGTCACGAATTAACTAAAGAAGAATTTGTCGATATTAACAAGTTTAGCAGTAGGCCTCTGGCACTAAATTAAAATCTGTCAATGTCAGATTTTCATGTTTTAAATAATGAAATAATGTCGTGTCTGTATAATTTTTATATTAAGATTGTCTCCGGTTATCAGTCAAATGTTTTCATTCCTTCTTTCCAAAAACGCCTTAACTGAAAAAAAAAAAAAAAAAAAAAAAAAAAGAAAAGAAATATATAGATATATAGATATATATATTCAGTTTTGATTTTTATTAAAAAACATAAACAAATAAATTATGTACTTAAAAAGTATTCTAATCATTTTATAAGTCGTTTTTAAAAATACATTTAAAACAGTAAAAGAAAATCGAGTAAATATTGAGAATATCTATTTTTCTTAATGGAAGTACCTGACTTTATCTGCATAAAAATGATATTATAAAGTAAAATAATTGTTATGAGATCATAGAACGTCCTTATCGTTTTTAATTTAATGTATTTTTTTATTTTTGTTTCTGAAATTTATCTAAATTTTAAGTTTTTAGAAATAGCTTAAACTGATTAAATCTTGCTTTTTAAAAACATTTCCCTTAAGTTTAAAGACTTACATTCATTTAACTTTTTTTATGGCATATCGACTGATATCCTAAAACTCATAATTAAACTTTTTATTGTTAGATTCTAAAGTGAGATAAGAGAATTTTCAACGTATTTTAAAATAATTACTTTTCCCTCTACGGACTAATTACTTTCTGAGCCTAAATAATTACTATCATATGACTACCGTATTTCTCAAAGATATCATCTTAACGATATTCACTTTCAATTAACAGTTTTTTTTTATTTTATTTTATTTTTTTTTTTTTTTTTTGGTTGCATAGAGACATATTAAAGAAAAATTCAGATATATTATTATCTAAAACAGTTAAAAAAAATTAAAAAATTCTATAAAATACTTTCATACTCTTCGAAATTAATCTACAGATTTAATGTAATTGTTGGATTTAATTTAAATTAAAATTTTTATTTAAAATTTTTATTTCATTTTTACTTTCTTCTATATGAAATATAGAGAAAGTAGTGGATCCGTGAACATTTTCGAAGTCCGTTTTTTGATGAATTTACACGTTTTCGGATGTGCTGAACACGAAATGGTAGTTTTTAAAAAGTGTCTGTCTGTCTGTGTGTGTATCTGTGTGTCTGTCTGTGTGTATCACGATTTTTGTGGACACTGTAGCTCCCGAACCAATGAATGAAACTTAACCAAACTTGGTATTTAGTTGCATCCTGACTTAAACTGGGGCTAATTAGATTTGGGGATCAATCGATCAACAAGTGGCGCTGTGATCGCATTTTTTGTAAACTTTTAACATGGCAGTATAGGGCAAAATTTCGTATAAATTTGCATAATGCGAGTTATTTTTAACTCGGGATTGTAAAATTAATATGAATTATTGATAATAGTAGTAGTTAACTAGAAACAAAATTCTGGGTCTCTCCCCCCCCTCCTGGGGGGAGGTAACTTTTCAAGATGGGTATCTTTCGAAAGGTCTCGTCAATACCTTTAAAACGAATGGTTGAACTATAAATCTGTGATAGTTTAAAACAAAGTTATGGATTTTTTTTTAAATAATTTTACTGAGTGAATTTGTATAGGAAAATATAGAAGAAAGTCTTGTGGTGGCCACAACATACTAGTTTTTTACTTTCTCTTACCCATAAGGTAGAGAAAGCATTGTTTTTGGGTCAAATTTTCGAATGCGAGATTTTGTTATATTTACATGTTTTGAGGTCCCCTGAATACGAAAATCATGTTTTTAGCAAATGGTCTGTGTGTATGTCTGTGTGTGTCTGTGTGTGTGTGTGTCTGTGTGTGTGTGTCTGTGTGTGTCTGTTATCAGCATATCTCAAAAACAAATTATGGCAGAAAGTTCAAACTTGGTATTCCAAATGTGTATCATATACGGATGCTACAGTAAGCTTTTCGTTAAGATCAAGCAAATGGTTCGTGTACAGGGACAATCAAGAGAATTCTAATACATTACGTCTATGGGGGAAATTGCAGGTAAGTAGAGTTTAACGTCTATAGACTGCACTAAACCAAATGAAACGAATATATATTTTTTGTAATAGAAATAGTTAACTGGGAAAAAAAAATTATGCATGTAGGAGCCTCGCCTCCCCCCCCTGGGGGGGAAGTCCCCTCGAGGGGAGTAAATTTTCATGATGGGTATCTTTCAAAAGAGCTCGCCAATACCTTTAAAACGAATGGTTGAACCATCGATCTGCGATAATTTAAAACAAAGTTATCGATTTTTTTTTTTACTTTTAACGAAAAAAAAACTTAGAAAAAAAATCGTATTTTTTTTTTTTTTTTTTTTTTTTTTTAAACATTGAGAATAAAATGGACTTTTTTTGGATATTTGCTGTTATACTACATCTCTAATATGGGAATAGTCTGCATTATCATAAAAGATAATTTTTTTAAATAATAATTTAAATAAATTATTTTTTAAAAACAGCATTATCTTTTAATAACTGAATTAAATTGTATATAAATGTAGGTGCATTAATGAAACGGGGGATTGAGGGGGGCTGTAGCCCCCCTCACACAGAACTAATTTTCATATAAAACTCTTCCGAAGCCTCATTTGAATTGTTTAATATAGGTTTGCATGGCAGTACTCGTTATCTTACCTCTTAAACTTCAAACTGTATTTATAGTATTAATTTTCAGGGTAAGAGAAAGTCGTGTGAGTGACACACGAGATTATTTTTTCTTTTTTTAATTAAATATACTTTTTCACACAATTACATAAAAATTAATAAGATAATAATACAAATTGTGTAAAAAAAAATTAATGTACACCTCTAGTAGGCTATAAAATTCCTTTACACTATGGAATTTAATTTCGAGTACATATAATGTTCTAATTACAGGGTATCGACAGTCGACATTTTTTCCCTGATTCTTCTACCAGTATTTTTCTTTTGCAAATTTTAGTTGTAAGTTTGCGCGATTAATTAAGTAAAACATTATTACATAAATATACTAATGGAAGAATCAGTGAAAATTTTCAACTGTCGACACCTTGCATTATGTTATATACGTTGTAAATAGCATTAGAAACCCATCAAGTGGCCGAACGGTTAGATCTCTGGTTTCGGGTAGCTATGTCTCGGGTTTGGATCTTTGTTCAAAGATGGGTATTCGAAGAATGTCTGAATATTGAAATTTTAAGTTACTTGCGTGTGACCGATAGGGGCTTTAAGTTTCTTGCCACCTTTTTGTAATTTTTTTAAGTTGACCCCGAAACTAGGCAATTATTTTATCGATACAAATAAACATATATTTTTTTTCCAAAGCTGATTCCTGAAATATGATAATTTTCTTCCGTTAATCGGCAAAATTCTTCTTCAGCTTACTATTATTATTACTATTATTATTATCTATATATTAATAGGCAAGCATAAAATTTGTTGTCCCTTTTTAATATATTAATTATGGGAGTGGAGGGTTGAAAATGGTATCATTCGAAAGGTATGGTTAGCCGGAAGGTGCGAATACAAATATTATTTTCTTACGATGTCAAGAAGGTATTTAAAAATACATTTACTTGTTATGCATTTTCCCCCATTTTTCCCTTTTATACACGTATTCCTTCACATTAAAAAATACCTAAAAGTAGAAAGTTGTTAAGTCTGGCAATTTCATAAAGCTCAAATAAAACCATAGACACAGTAATTTGTATAATGTAGCATCACTATACGCAAGCGAAGTGATGACGTCACTGTCTGTCCATGGAGCCATGTAAAAGATTTTCTATGTTAATTGTCCATTGAATTTTTTGTAAAAAATTATTAAAAAATAACGGAAATTATCTGCCGATTTTAATTCCGATATTTGGGTATAGTTATATATAAGTTACTGTCTACATGTGTTTGATTGAGTTATTTTTTCTGTAAAATTGAAAAAATTTTAATTTAAAATCACAAAACTCCAGAAAAAAAAAATGGCAAACTTCCAGTTTTGAATATAAGCATAAACATTTCTTTTCAAAGGGTGATATTTAAACAATAAATATTCAAATAATATACTAAATAAAAGGATAATGGATTTGTTACTAACTGCTGCATCTATAAGTAGACGATACGGAAAAAATTCCGATTTCCGTTTTTTGCTGAATTTACATGTTTTGAGCTTTCTTTACGTTTCAATTAACTGAAATTGGCTACTTATTTTTTTAAAAAGTGTCTTTATTGCTAGCTTTTGTGGGTAGAAGAAGCAAGTACAAGACACATAAAAACTTTTGATTTCCGGTTTTCGATGAATTTACACGTTTTGAGATTTCCTTGCATTTTAATTAAGTGAAATTGACTACTTATTTTTATTTTTTAAAAAGTGGATTTATTATTCTTTCCTCTGCATATATAAGTAGAAAATATAAGATTCAGAAAAGTTTTAGATTTTCGGTTTTTGATAAAGTTACACGTTTTGAAATTTCCCAAACTCAATTCGACAATTTTTGAAAAATATCTTTATTTATTTATTTATTTATTTATTTATTTTTGTTCAAACACTGTATTTTATGAACCAATCGAATTAATTTAACAGAATTTGATACTTGGTTGGGCCTTGGTTTGACATGGTACCTATTAGCTTCTGGGCTGTATCACACAACAAGGGGCGTTTTCACGTTGCGATTTTCTCTCATTTCAGGAAAGGCTAACATCTACAGAGAGAAATAGTTATATTAAGTAAAACTCTGCTGATTCAGTTAGAGTGAATATCGGCAAACAATTGCCGCAGCTGTGTTGCAATTGCATTCCATTTAGGACAAGGCAATAACTTTGCTTTGCATCGCTTTGCAAAAAAGAATGGTCGATTTTCGACCACTGGGCTATACTAGTTATTATTATTATGTGTGTATTTGCATGCAATTTCTAAAGTACGTGGTTCCAAAGTACGTATTTTGTGCTTCTGATATATGAAATAAATAGAGAAGCATTTCACTGCTATTTAAACTAGTTTTTGTACATTTCACGAAATATGGAATTTTTTAAGTGTACTTTTTCATTATGATTCATGCCTTTAAAGTTTACGATAAAAAAAGTAAAAAATTATTTAATAATTTCAGTTTTTACTTTATATTATTTAATCTCCACGTGGGGAGTGGCATGTGGGTAATTTCAGATCTACACTGAGAAAAAATTCTGTAACTGACATCTAGAATCTAAATTGTGGCTTTAGATAAAATAGTTTCATGTCATCTTTATAAATTCTAGTCCCCTTGGAAAGCGATTTCTAGAAGCCCTTATTAGAATTCTAGAGCGTTTGCCTATATTTTCGAAGGCTAAGTTATTTAAAAATCACTGCAAATAAATTAGACTACAAGAGGCGGGTTTCTGTAACTATAATCTTGTTTTATTACCCAGTTCTAGAAATTCAAGTGAGAATTTCTAGCAAAGTAAATGACTCAAAATATTTAGAGTATTCAGAATATTGTTTCACCATCCAGAAATGTGTACACTAGAAATTTTCGATAATTTCGTCTGTTCAGTTTATTAGCTTGCATTGTGTGCATAGCTCGGAAATCTATATTTCTAGTTAAGGGATTTAGAAAATGGCCACTTATTCATTCTAGAGAAAGGTGGTATACATTTGTTTCTCAGTGCTGTTCGAAATAGTTCGCAATCCACATTTAGCCTGTAAGCCCTGTCTATTTTGCACACTCTGTAAAGAATGATCGTAGAGCAGCAAACAAATGAAAAACAAATTAACGATAACAAAAAGGAAAAAAAACTACCACTGTTTAAAAATCAATAAAACTATTTTTCCTTAAAAAAAAAAAAAAAAAAAAAAAAAAAAAAAGTTTAATGAAATATTTTAATAACCTCAATGTCTCTTACCCAAATCCAATTTCAAATTAGATAAAGCGGTTTTCAGATTTTAATGGTTATTGATTTGTCTTTCCTAACGATAATTACCAAACATTAAGTACTGAAATTTAAAATATTGTGCAGCTGAAAATGATTAGCTGTCACTAATTACAATATTTTAATGTTTGAAACATGTCAAAGTGTGTTTAAAATAAGCGTTTATTACGTCATCTATTATTCAAAATACGTTTTAAAATAAAAAAAGAAAGAATGTGTATATTCAAATGTTAAATAGGATTAAATGCAGAAATAGCAAGTATTAAATATATATAATAGAAGAATATATTTCTTAATTTAAATATGCATGTGTTTGCAATTAATATTTGTTTTTAAATAAAAAAGTAGGCTGAAAAATTACTTTAAATAAAAATTGAAAATTTCTACATTAATTAGGTAATAATAATAATAATAATAATAATACGGAATGCTAAATTATTTATGATAAAGCTAATATAAAATCTGGTACCTGAATATGCTCTATTTTTAAACGTTAAATTTTATTGATAAAAATGTATTCAATACAAAAATAGAAATAACATCTACATTGATATAAAGCTGAAATTTGATACCATAAATTTCAATCATACGATGAAATTTTAAAAGTTATGATTGACCTTTTAATTTCAAATAAAATAATTCATGAAATTAACATATAACATAGTTATAGAAAATAAATTTATTAGTTCATTTTAATTACAAAACAATGTATATTTATACTATTTACACTCAAAGAATTAATATTTATTATAAATTCCTTATGATTACTGCATATTCATGAACATTAAATTATCTATTTTAATTAGTATTAAAATTTTCTGTCATAAAATAGTTTATCAATTTTATTTCATTTCTACTTTATCGACTAATAAATAATGTAGTAATTAAATTTTTAAATAATTAAGACATCAAAAGCAAACATAATTTACTTAAATGATTGGTTTTGTATATACATGTAAAAAGTATATTACCTTAATTTGAAGCGTCATCTAGTTAGAGAAAAACATGACTGCTTATCAATTATTTCACCTTATTACGATAATTATTTCTTTAAAAGTTTGTATTCTTCCAGAAATACTATTTCATATGATCAAGCTTTTTTTTTTTCTTTTATGTCAGACTTGCAACAATTCTGACATAATAATAATTATGGAAAAGTACATTATTTTTTCTTAATTTTAACATATCAACAATCTTTTTTTATTAACATTTCAAATTTAATAAATGTTAATAAAGCTAGTTGGCTCAGGTGGAGTCTGCTCAGTTCCCCATCATATATATGTTCTCACAAATTTCTAGTACAAGACATACTATATTCATGTTGAGAGAAATGAATTTGACCTATCGCTCTGCACGGTGACAGGCCGGAATACCCCAACTAAAAGGCTACCCAACGTTCCGTTCGATATATTTAACCTTATCCTAATTTGTTAATTAATTTTATTGGTGTCAGTTTCGTAGCTTAGTTTTAATGCAATTTTAAACTGTTTCCAATGCAATCATCCCCATAATGCATATTTATGTGAAATATTGCTCTATTCTACTATGTCAAGATAATTCTTAATTTCGAACAACTCACGAAATTTTTAAATTAGAAAATTTGTTTTAAATGATGTTTAAGCCAGTATCATAAGCGATATTTTAAAAGTAGTACTCTGACATCTTTAATTCCTAAAAAAGGGCATTTTTGCGAAATTTTGTCCTATTCCGCCACGTTTAAAAAAAAGGAAATTTCAAATATTTTATGATTTTTTTTTTTTTTTTTTTTTGAAAATGTATAGCCAATGCAGTCTATCCTAATATCATAAATGATATTTTAAAATGGTCTGACACTTTTACAATGAAAATGTTTGTAATGAAAGATTTCAAATATCAAATTTCTTATTAAATATTTAAATTAGAAAACTCGTAATCAATAATGTTCATGCCAGTAACCCAAATGATATTTTAAAAGTGGTCTAACACCTTTACAATGAAAATGGCACACAATAGGGACGTTTATGCAAAATTTTGTCCTGCTCTACTATGTTTAGAAATTTGAAAATTTCAAATTATTTAAAAAAATTTCAAAGTTTTCATAGTTCATTTTTTTCATGCCAGCATCATTAATCGCAATTTAAAGATAGTCTGACACCTTTAATTAGAGTAAAAATATTCCATTTAATACACGTTTCGTTGAAAATTTGCCCTATTTTCTCGTGTTAAGAAGATTGTAAATTTCGAATAATTTATGAAGTTTTTAAATTAGTATATTGCAAATAAATAGGATTTTTGATAGTGACATAAATGGTATTTAAAAACTGATTCGGTTTGACCTATTTGTGATCATTTGTTCTAAAGATAGCATGTACACAAACAAACTAACAAACTAATGCACTAACAGTCACCCTATATACGGATACCATATCAATTCGGTTATTTTCGGTTTACCCATATTTTAAAATGCATAAAAATTCCGAGAAGTCGAGATTGAAAATTTTCTCGAATAATCAAGTTACCCGCACATATAATATGATGGGGATAAGCAGAATCAAGTCAAAATCTCTCAAATACACCAGTTAGAAAATTTCTAAATTTTTATTACCTTAATTTATATAATCATGATAATTTTAAAAATGAATTAATTCTTATTATTTAATTTTAACGCGATGAACTCGTTACCGTAAACTTTTATATTAATTTATGATATTGAAAACATTTAGCTAAATTAAAGTCAATCCTAAACAATAATAATATGATGGGGATAAGCAGAATCAAGTCAAAATCTCTCAAATACACCAGTTAGGAAATTTCTAAATTTTTATTGCCTTAATTTATATAATCATGATAATTTTAAAAATGAATTAATTATTACTATTTAATTTTAACGCGATAAACTCGTTACCGTAAACTTTTATATTAATTTATGATATTGAAAACATTTAGCTAAATTAAAGTTAATCCGAAACAATAATAATATGATGGGGATAAGCAGAATCAAGTCAAAATCTCTCAAATACACCAGTTAGGAAATTTCTAAATTTTTATTACCTTAATTTATATAATCATGATAATTTTAAAAATGAATGAACTCTTATTATTTAATTTATCGCGATAAACTCGTTACCGTAAACTTTTATATTAATTTATAATATTGAAAACATTTAGCTAAATTAAAGTCAATCCTAAACAATAACAGGGATGGAACACGGGCGCAGAATTCATACCACTATGAAAGTTAGAAAATTTTCTACCTCTTAAATCAACGATATTATAGCTATGGAAATTTCTTAAACAGATTCCGGTGTGAATTCTGCGCCCGTGTTCCATCCCTGCAATAACAATCGTGCTCAACAACACCTTTCTAGCTTCTTCCGGAAACAGTTTGACTAACCACTTACCCTCCTACAGCCCGATCTGTCACTACGTTCTTTTCTTCCAGCACCTTATATTGTTCCTTTTTAGAAAGCAGTTTACGGCAGAAGAAGTGAAAAACGCTGATACCCCATAGTCGATATCGCAAAAGGGATCTTTTTACGGCGAGGGTATACAAAAGTTCGTGCCCTGCTCTAATAACTGCTGCAACAATGGTGGAAACTAGGTAAAAAAATAGTATAAGTGTAGTACTTCGTTATGCTTTCCCCCCCTTTCTAATAACCGTTTACATTTGTTTATTTGCTTAACGAAATTCACCTTCAAGATTGCCTTCGTATTTCCAGTAACAAATCTATTTCATTTTATTCTACTATATGGGAGATCCTCGACCCTCCAACATGACCAAGATATCAGGAATGATATCAACCTCAAATATGAGACCTTCAAAATTTCCAAAGAGCCTTACAACATCCTGTGCCCTCTCCCCCAAACAAAAATCTATTTAAATCTCTTACAACCTTGTACCAAGAAAGGTCCCACCACAATAATTAAAGAGAAAGGCGACCATACCATTGAAGTACTCACGACCTCAAATCAAGATCTGACGATCGCCTACACAGATGGCTCTTCTGACTCTAATCTCGATAGAGGAGGAGCAGGTGTCTTTTTCATCGAACCAGACGGAGCGCAGGAATGCCACGGTATTCCTGTTGGGAAAATCGCCTCCAACTATACATCCGAGCTCGTCGCCATCAAATGTGCTCTGGAGATTTATCTGTCTAAGGAGGACCAGAGTTCCAAAGGCATCATCATATTCTCAGATTGCAGATCAGCATTGCAAGCGATCCAGAAGGGCAAATGTCAACTCAGCCATCAGATCATTGAGCTCACAAACAAAATCATTGCTGCCCAGAGATTCTGCATCTTGCAATGGATACCGGCTCATGTAAATATTTTCGGTAATGAGAAGGCCGATGAGCTCGCAAAGGCTGCACGTAATTCTCCTCAGCCATCCAAATGTCTAACCCTCGTTGACGCCAATGCCGTCGCTGGCCGAAGACTAATCGGTCAACAAGTTAAACGAAACTCCATTCCGGAATTGAACTGTGATAGAGCCTTATCAACTATTTTAACCAGACTGAGGACAAACCATTTAAAGGGGATGAGGATTTCTGAGGACGGGCAGCGTAGTTACACCAACTTTTGTCCTCACTGCCCAGACGACATCCCACTGTCTCCCCAACACATCTTCAGCTGCCCAGCAATCCAGGCCAAACTTCTTAATATCGGCTCTGAAGACCCAGTAGACCTACTTTATACAGATAGGGCTGTCGAGGTTGCTAAAGCTGTCTTCGACAGCTTCGGAGCCATCTAATTGCACTTTCATAGACACGACATCATCATCATATGGGAATTTCGGGAATTTTCGCTCATATCGTGATTAGATGCTAATGGAGATGGATAACACTAATGTTGTGCTGAATATTTATCACCAGTCATTATGACCGTAAAAAATGTATATATTCATTATTACTGAGAATCCGAAATATTATTTTTAAACAAAATATATTCTTATCTACAATCATGTTAATATTAATCAATCAGTATAATTCGAATTATTCTTGCTCTGATAAATATCCTAATTCAAAATGTTATTAAAATGTATAAGACTGACTGTTAAGTTTGGTATTCGTAGATATTCGACAAAAGCTGAAATAATCGGTATTATACATTGCCTTTGAAACGTGTTTCGGGTATTCGACCATAATATTTTGACAATATTACATAGATTGATATGAATTAAATTTGTAACAATATATTCAAACATATAACAAAGTCGAATTCTTGAAGCATAATCCTAAACTGAATTATTCTTAATAGTATCTGTTTAGTATATTTCAGTTTTATCTATTAGTTGAATTAACAAATATATAAAATAATATAATCTAAATTATATACTACTAATTCATTATTTTCATGTTTGTTGGAACAAATAAAAGTTCTATTCTTTCTACCAATGGGGAAATTCATAAAAAGAATGCATATAACTATGCATTGGTTTCGAGATAAGTTATTGCTGATTTTTTTTTTTTTTTTTTTTTTTTTTTTCTAATTTTCATCGCATTCTTTAATTTTGTTTTCATATTAATATGAATTTTCTGCATTATTAATAGAATAAAAAAAAAAAAAAAAAAAAAAACTACTTACATGCTATAAATTTCCTTCCACCATTAAATTCTATTTGAAAAGTGTGGAATATGTTGCTCTGTAATAACATAAAATGTCAATAGCTTTTATCTGCTCTTAATAATTAATAAGAAATTTTTAATTATTCTTTAAAGACTTAATTTATTTTCAGATGTTTTATTATTGAAACTCATATTTTAAAAACGTTTCTGATCAAAAATTTAAAAGGGAATAAAGATGAACGGTATTTTTAAATTTTAATATTTTCAATTTGATAAAATGTTTTTAAATTATGGATAGTTAAAGAACAAAATACGTTCTCATGTTTTTCAGTAAAGATTGGATTACAACAACAATTAGGAAGCCTAGAAAAACTTCAGTTAATAGCGTTTAAGATTACCTTGTACAGTGAAACTTGAATAATTCGAACTTGTTTAATTCGAAATTCTGGATAATTCGAAACTTTTATCCGGTCCCTTTAATTTTGTATTAAAATAATGTTAAAAAATCATGGAAAATTCGAATTCTATTTTGGATAATTCGAATTTTTCATACGATTACCTTTAAAATATTACGCTAAAATTTGTTTCCAAGATTTTTCTCAGCTAAAATGCATTATTTTTTTTATTTTTTTTTTTATAGTCTTTCAAAAGAAGGATAGGGAAATACAAGAGTGTTTCCTACCTAGTGCATCAGAAGATATGGTCCATATACATGAACTTCGAGGTTGTTTTTTTTTTTTTTTTGAAAGTCATGTCTAATGTAGAAGATTCTATTTTTGTAACAATTGACAGGTTGAGTCATATGCTATAACACAAAGATTGTAATTAAAGAATCAATCAAAATTATCTAACTACTTTTTAAAAAGTGTTGAATAATTAAGCTCGTAAAAAAATATTGTTTTAATTCGGGGAGGGGGGGTGGTGAATGTAGCAGTATTCTTGGATAAAAAGTTAATGTGTTAAATCTTTGATCGTAGAATTTTATTTTATTTTTTTATTTATCTCTTCTTTTTGACAAAATGGTATATGTAATTTGAATTTTTGGATATTTCGAATTTTTCTCTGGTCCCTTCAACTTCGAATTATCCAAGTCCTACAGTATCATTAAATAACTGAAATTATCTGCAATTGGGAGCAGTGTTAATATTGTTACGAATTTATAAATATATGTATTTTTATGTATTTTTATCTAAAGAATTTTAGTGAGGTTTTAAAGCATTAATTTACTGTGTTTCCGCGTTGATTTGACATTAAAATAAACACTTTTACTTTAAAACCCATTAAAAAGCTTGATCAAGGGAGATAATGGACTTGGCGACTAATTTGGCTACTTTGTCGTCCCTTGGCGACTTTTTGATGATCTTGGTGAGAAAATCCTTGTTATCGATATATCGATTATTTAAGCTCTAAATCGAATATTTGTGAAATGCTGAAAAATTCTGTAAATGCACGAGGCTATATAAAGGGATCCCGTCCCAGTCGTGAGGAGTCAGTTGAAAACCAAATGCTTGGACGGCTAGGGGCTCTGTTATTAGCTACAGCGTATCTGAGGTGACTTATGCTCATGGTACAGTTTAAACTGTGATTTTTATGTTGTCAGTTATTATTTAAGCTGTGTTTTCTGGTGAAATTGAAGCTGATACTTGATTGATAGACTTGTAATTTTCTAGAATATTCTGTAAATAATCTTTTAAAGTTTTGCAAGACCTGTCATTCATGAACCTCGAGTACGCAACAATATAGAACTTGTAAAATTTTGCGATGCATTTTTACAACATTAGTATGTCAAATAAAAGACTAGTATGTTGTGGCCACCACGAGACTTTCTTCTATATTTTCCTATACAAATTCACTCAGTAACAATATTAAAAAAAAAAAAAAAAAAAAAAAAAAAAAAAAAAAAACTATATTTGTCCAAGTTTTTTTTCATTAACAGTAAAAAGATCGATAAATTTGTTTTAAATTATCACATACTTATAGTTCAACCATTCGTTTTAAAGGTATTGACGAGACCTTTCGAAAGATACCCATCTTGAAAATTTACTCTCCCCGGGGGGGGGGGAAGCGATGTCCTCACATGCACAAATATTTTTTCCTAATTAACTACTACTATTATCAATAATTAATATTAATTTTACAATCACAGGTTAAGAATAACTTTCATTAATGTACATTTATACGAAATTTGGTCCTATACTGCCATGTTAAAAATTTAGAAAAAATACGATCACAGCGCCACCTGTTGAGCGATTGATCCCCAAATCTAATCAGCACCAGGTTATGTCAGGGGCCAACTAAATATCAAGTTTGGTTAAATTTCGTTAAAAAATAAATAAATAAACACGATTTTTTTCTAAGTTTTTTTTTTTTTTTTTCGTTAAAAGTAAAAAAAAAAAAAAAAAAAAAAAATCGATAACTTTGTTTTAAATTATCACAGATTTATAGTTCAAACATTAGTTTTAAAGGTATTGACGAGATCTTTCGAAAAATACCCATCTTGAAAATTTACTCCCCTCGAGGGGGGAATGCCCCCCTCCAGGGGGGGGGGCGGCAAAGCTCCTACACAAACAAAAAAAATCTGGAGTGACTCCACTCGACTTTCCGAACATTGAGTAATTAACAGTTTTGTAGATAAAGTAAAGAAAAAGTAGTTGTTAAACAAACAAAAGAGAGAAAACCATAATAGAGTGTTTGAGTATTTTTCTCCATCTATTACACGTTGTTTTATTTAACGCTACTGAACTTTGAGCCCATAGATCATAATGACAAAGAAATTTTCGTTGTGTCCCTGTAAAAACCTATAAATGTTAGATTCACCAAAATGCTTATAGTTAGTGCAACAGTGATTTATAATACTCATATAAATTTTCAGCTGAATTCAATAAGGCGTTTAGATGCTATCGTACTTTTAAAAATTTAGTCCCATAGGCCATAATGATAAAGAATTTTTCTTTGTGTCCCTGTAAAAAAACTGTAAGTGCTAGATTCACCAAAATCTATACAGTTAGTTCAACTGTGATCTATAACATGTGTACAATTTTTTTGCTCGGATTAATAAGGCGTTTAGACGCTATCACATTTTTAAAAATTTGGCCCCATAGGCATAATGATAAAGAATTTTTCTTTGTGTCCCTGTAAAAAAACTATAAGTGCTAGATTCTCCAAAATCTGTACAGATTGAGTATTTGTGATCTATAATATGTGTATAAAATTTTTGCTCAATTGAATAAGGCGTTTAGATGCTATCGCACTTTTAAGATTTTGCTCCCATAGGCCATAATGATAAAGAATTTTTCTTTGTGTCCCTGTAAAAAAACTATAAGTGCTAGATTCACCAAAATCTATAGGGTTCGTACTATGGTGACTTACAATATGCGTACCAACTTTCAGATTAATCGAACGAAGCGTTTAGACGCTAGCGTGTTCACCCACAGACATACACACATACACACATACACACATACACACATACACACATACACACACACATACATACATCATCGTAAAAATAGTGAAAACGGACTCAGGGGACCTCAAAACGTATAGAAACATCAAAATCTCGAATTCGGATTTTTGACATGATTACAATACTTTCCTCACTATAGTGTTCGGAAAGTAAAAATTTCCCAGTTGACTATCTCTATTATAAATAATTCTTGTACATTTCATAATGATTACTAAAAAATAATTCTCTTTATGCACATTTATACAAAATTTTGTCCTGCATCTGTGAAGGTGTTCACATATGTTTGGTTAAATTTTAATTGAGTTTTTATTTAAAACAAAATCTAATGATAAAATAATGCATTATCGCAATATAAAATAATTAAATTTCATGTGTGATATTTTATTCACATAATTTGTTTTCAGACATTTGAAGAAAGAATTGTTTTTTTTTAAGTGTCATTAAAAATTGCACAATTTTAATTATACATACGACCTACACTATTTATTAACATAAAACATTAACACACATCATTCAGAAATCTAATTTATTCAATACAACTATCACGAATAATACATATTATTAATAGAATAAAATATAAATATTATTTAAATATTATTAGAATTTGTCCATGTTGACAATTTACACTTTTCAGTTGTGATTCAGGTTTTATAAATTATTGTATTTCTTAGGGAAAAGGGAATTGATAGCATATTGGTATCATTCTTCATTATTTTAAACCACGTAATGTTTGAAAAATGAACTTACTTCATGTTTTTTTTAGAAATAATTAATTATAATTGAACAAAAAAAAAAACTAATTACATTTTCTATTAAAAATTTTCCAGACTTCATACTTGTGTCCTATTACTTTATTGATTGGGCTATTTTTTTTTTTTTTTTTTCATTTTCGCAATTTACTTTACACAAACAAAAGGCATTTAATTATGTCGTGTTGCAGAATGCTTGCTGTAATTTTATTTACACACAATATATGCCTCTTCTGCCTCACACCCTAACTCAGTAAGTTATTTTTGGCTGTGGCCTCACAACCCATAATGTCAATTATAATTTGTATACTGATTCACACACACTGGCTCAATTTGTATAAATTTTAGGTCTTCACATATTGGCGTTCTGGTACTTTCTTTATATTCTAAAAAAAAAAAAAAAATTTTCATACCAAAATATCTCATCAAAATAATGTTTTATTGAAATTAGTAAATAATAAATAATTTCAGGCAAATTAATAGATTGCATAAACTTGTGAATACTTAAAATATTTTAATTTTGTAATTATTGATTTCCTTTTTCCTTGCCTTCAATTTGTCATACATTTTCAAGAAAAATTTGTTGAGAATACATTGTAATACAGCTGTGAATTATTATAAATACTGCATTGCATTGCTTATTTTATAATTATAATGTCATGATTTCAATATACATTGTTGCTTCTTATGAAAGGTAACTATGTCCAGTACAAACAAGTTCTAATTAATTATTGGTATTATATATATTTGATGTTTAATTTTACATTATTAGCCACCTTGTAATATGAAAAATATTTTTGAAGTAATATTGATTTTATATAGAAAGTTATTTTGAAATTTGTAGTATGTATTTGTCTTGATGCGAGAGAGAGCGATATTTTTGATTACCTTTCGATTTTTTTTTTCTTTTTAGGCGAAGGGGAGAAATATGTGAAGGTGTTCACATATGTTTGGTTAAATTTTAATTGAGTTTTTATTTAAAACAAAATCTAATGATAAAATAATGCATTATCGCAATATAAAATAATTAAATTTCATGTGTGATATTTTATTCACATAATTTGTTTTCAGACATTTGAAGAAAGAATTGTTTTTTTTAAGTGTCATTAAAAATTGCACAATTTTAATTATACATACGACCTACACTATTTATTAACATAAAACATTAACACACATCATTCAGAAATCTAATTTGTATATGTTTTATATCTAAATTATAAATAAAATGTTTATCTTTTAAATAGAAAAGTAATTTATTTTATGGGATAAAAATAAAATAAAATAATAATAATATCTAACGGAAATTCTGACATTAAACGTAATTATAAAATAAAAAGTGTTCTCAAATAGTCATAAAACAAGGAAACTCATTGTCAGAATTTATATTATTTCAACACAGGATGTAATTTATTTTAGATTGCGCAATATTGATGACTGCATTTCTTAACCGTCTCTTTCTCTTGTCTAACGGTAATTTGGCAAAATGTTGGCGATTAAAGGGTTACTACAATTATAAACCGTCATTACAAATTCAAAAATTAACATTGTTTTATCCGATAAACAATGAAAGTATTTGGCACTATAATTTGGCTGTTTTTCTAAAATTTGGCTCTTTTTCTTCAGACATCTCAGATCTGTTCTAGTGTAAGGATCTCAGAACTGCTCGAGATCATAGTATAGTTACGATGTAATTACGTTCGCTCTCTCCCCGATCTTATGCGACAATCTCAACATTTAACCATGGGTTTATGTACTTCATTAGTAAACATTTTACAACGCTCTGTACAAATTGTTGGAAATATTCCTAGATTTTGTTGGACGAATTATTCAATAAAGACTTCCTGATGACTGCCATTGGACTCCTTATTGAAGTATTGCTAACCTGACTTTCTTTACAGAAATCTACATTAGTCAACGATCACGACTACGTGAAGAAATTCATCTTCACAGCATCACCCTGTTAAAAATTTAGAAAAAGCGGGACTGCAACGCAACCTGTAAGACAATTTTTATCAAAAGTTGATAGGCACTAATTTATGTAAAGGTGCATCTACATACCAATTTCTATGAAATTCTGTACAGTAGTTCCTCAAATACATTTGCCACAAAATTTTGTCACGCACACACACAGAGACAGACGGACAGACAGACAGACATTTTCTAAAAATGGCCAACTCTTGTTCTACAGCTTTCAAAACGTGTCAATCCTTCAAAAACCCGAGGTCGAAAATTTTTACGAATCCAATACTTTCTTCTATTGAATATAGAAGAAAGTAATAATAAACATTTATTTAAAAATGTCCAAAAATCAGCATTTTTTTTTTTTTTTTTTTACAGTCAGCAAATTTGTGTGCGAAATTAATAAAACTCCGAAATAAATTAAAGAAGTACTTCAGTAACATACAGCAAAAATAATGTACTTCAGTAGAAATTTAAAAGTATTGAATATCTTATTAAATATGAGTTTCTGTATGAAATTTATGTTAACGTTATGCCTTTTAACCGTACCTTTTTTTTTTTTTTTTTTAGTGCTAGAGGCCTATTTCAGTCGGTACAGTTGTCGAATTTTTATAATACACTCTTAATTAGTGCTAGAGGCCTATTTCAGTCGGTTTATTGAATGGGGATTTATTGAATGAAGTCCCCCCAAGGCCCAACTTTGACATGAGTCCCCCCCAAGGTACCCCTATTTCATTCGGTACAGCGTTGTCGAATTTTTATACGTCACTCTTAATTAGTGCTAAGGGCCTATTTCAGTCGGTTTATTGAATGGGGATTTATTGAATGAAGTCCCCCCAAGGCACAACTTTGACATGAGTCCCCCCCCAGGCCCAACTTTGACATGAGTCCCCCCCAAGGTACCCCTATTTCAGTCGGTACAGCGTTGTCGAATTTTTATAATACACTCTTAATAGTGCTAAGGGCCTATTTCAGTCGGTTTATTGAACGGGGATTTATTGAATGAAGTCCCCCAAGGCCAAACTTTGACATGAGTCCCCCCCAGGCCCAACTTTGACATGAGTCCCCCCCAAGGCCCAACTTTCACATGAGTCCTCCCCCAAGGTACCCCTATTTTAGTCGGTACAGCGTTGTCGAATTTTTATAATACACTCTTAATAGTGCTAAGGGCCTATTTCAGTCGGTTTATTGAATGGGGATTTATTGAATGAAGTCCCCCCAAGGCACAACTTTGACATGAGTCCCCCCCCCAGGCCCAACTTTGACATGAGTCCCCCCCAAGGTACAACTTTGACATGAGTCCCCCCAAGGCCCAACTTTGACATGAATCCTCCCCCCCCAGGCCCAACTTTGACATGAGTCCCCTCCAAGTTACAACTTTGACATGAGTCCCCCCCCAAGGTACAACTTTGACATGAGTCCCCCCCCAAGGCACATCTTTGACATGAGTCCCCCCCAAGGCACACCTCCCCCTCATTGGGAAAAAGAGAAAAAACGTTGTTTTGCGGCTATAAGACAGTTTGGACTTCCAACGTTATTTGTTACAATATCTGCAGCTGAAACACATTGGTTTGATTTAATGAAAACTTTATCATGGAATTTAGATCGTCACGAATTAACTAAAGAAGATTTTGTCGATATTAACAAGTTTAGCAGTAGGCCTCTGGCACTAAATTAAAATCTGTCAATGTCAGATTTTCATGTTTTAAATAATGAAATAATGTCGTGTCTGTATATATATTTTTTTTATATATTTATTATAGTTATCTATAAAGTCTTTTATCAACATTTATGTTTTCATACAACTAATGTTAAAAGAAAGTAATGCTTGAAATTATTATTATTTTTTTTTAATAACTTGATACCCAAAAATATAAGTCACATCATGCAAAAAGCTGTGTCAAATTTTGTGAAAATTTTAAATATCCATATTTGCACAGCATTAAATTGATTTTTCGTTATTAAAGATTTTCCTGAGGGGATGAATCCAATACTTTCTTCTATTAAATATAGAAGAACGAAATAAAATCCTATATTTCACCAGAAAAGTGGTTTTCAATATTTTTATAAATTTAGTGCAGTATATTTCAGTACTTTCAGTACAAAGTAGCACCAAAACTTCGATTGCAGCTGAATTTCCCTATTTCAGCTAAATTTCCCTCTCTTTTTACAAAATATTGATTTATTATTTTTAATACTTTACATTTCAAATAATGCCGTTTTCTGAGCAAGACTTTACTGACAAACATTTATACATTACTATACATGTATTAAATAGTATAATGTCGCTCAAACTCGAATTTTAGACAATATAATATATATCTACCATTCGGTTTTCAGTTTCAAATTTTGTCATACAAATTTGGGATCCTCTTGAATACATTATCTATGAAACAAATGTCTCAGTTATCTAAGAACTGGAGATAATGGACTAAAGTGTACAGATATACTATACATGGATCAAATACGGATTTAAGTTCTAAAGCAGCTGTATCTTCCTGTTTTAAAGGATCTAAGCCTAAACTGTAAAGACAGCTACTGAAATAGATATAGAGAGCATATGTAAATGTATGTTTATAGAATAGATAAATAAGGTTAAAAACCTAAAACAAAACTATTCTATTAAATATTCTAATTTACATAATTTCAAAAGGTGTATTTCTTTTATATATTATCTTAATTACAAAAAAATATCTCAAACAAAAAATAAAACTTTTCTTTCTATTAATAAAGAATAAAAACTTGTGGGTTGGTATTGCATAATTAAATTTCTATTCCACATAAAATTGAGTTATAATATATAAATTTATTTAACGACTGCAAATTTCGCACTTAAAACGGAATGTACAAGTGTATGGAAAAATTCTTTGAATGCAAACACAATAAACTGAAAATACACACCAAAGACGTGAGTCGAGATAATTGTAATTATATTTAGTATAGTAACAATAATAAATAATTGCCGCATTGTTGCTTTCATCCAGCACTCGCATTTATTCTTTTCGCTGCTGAAAAATCAAGCTTTATTTTTTGTATCCGAAACAATTGTGCTTATTTCTTAAACTTTGTGCTGTTCTGTAATGTTTATATACACGAAGTTGTTTTACCAAAATTATGGATAAGATGCCTTTAATTATATTCGTATCTTTTTAGCATATTTCTCGATAAAAATACAGATAGTATTATCATTTATATATTTATGCTAAATTACCAAAATATAACTATCATGTATAGTCGGTAACAAAAGTCTCCGAACACTAGCAAACATTCCTATATAAAAAAAGTACACTTAATACAATTTTGTTAAATAAATCCTTGTCGAATCCTGTTCTTAGTCAGTCTAAAAACAGGATTCGACAAGTATTTCTTTAACAAAACTGTATTAACTCTACTTTTTTATACAGGAATTTTTGCTAGTATTCGGAGATTTTTGTTACCGACTGTACAATTCTGACTAAATTATTGTAGCAATTTGTTCTTTTTTAATTATTTAACTATATGCGATAGCCGCCCAGACGGTGTAGTGGTTAGCGTCCCTAACTCCTACACGGTTGGGCCTGGGTTCGAATCCCGGAAAGGCATGGATGTGTTGTTCCTGTTAGGGGAAACGATGACTGCCCATTGGGTGTTCCTTCACAAATGGTCATCAATTCGGTGAGCCCCTGGCCAATGCCGTAAAGTTGCAAGTGCCGCGCCATAAAAAAAGGAAAAAAAAAATATATATATGAAATAAAAAATAAAAATAAATATACAATAAAATAAATATACTTTATTATAAATATACTTTCTCTGTTACACGTACATTATCGTAATCGTTGGGAATCACGTTTGCCTGGATTAAGACTTGGATTACACGCCATATTAATGCATTGCACTACTCATACAGCTATGAGATTGTTGGACTATGGTACTAGATTTTTTGTCTCAAAAATCTTTTGCTTGATTGTTCAAGCAAATTCGTTTCGTTCATATGCAATTTGTTTCTTTTTAATTATCCAACTAGAGATTAAAAAAGGAAATCATTATTTTAAAATATACTACAATAACATTTCTCTGTTACATGTATATTATAGTAATTGATAGAAATCACGTTTTCCTGGATTGAGACAAACATTGATTTGACAACACTTGATTTTAACATTTGTCTCAGAAATATTTTGCTTGATTGTGCAAGCAAATTCGTTTCGCTCATATGCAGTTTGTTTCTTTTTAATTATTTAACAATATAGCGATTAAAAAAGGAAATCATTATTTTTAAATATACTTTATTAACATTTCTCTGTTACAAGTATATTATAGTAATTGATAGAAATCACGTTTTCCTGGGTTGAGACAAACATTGATTTGACAACACTTGATTTTAACATTTGTCTCAAAAATATTTTGCTTGATTGTGCAAGCAAATTCGTTTCGTTCATATGCAATTTGTTTCTTTTTAATTATTTAACTAGTGATTAAAAAAGGAAATCATTATTTTAAAATATACTACATTAATATTTCTCTGTTACATGTATATTATAGTAATTGATAGGAATCACGTTTGCCAGGATTGAGACTTAAATTACACGCCATATTAATTCATTGTACTACTCATACAGCTATGAGATTGTTGGAATATGGTACCAGATTGTAGCATTTGTCTCAAAAATCTTTTGCTTGATCTTGCAAACAATTTCGTTTCGTTCATATGTCTCTAGATACCTTCAATCAGGATTATGTCAAGGCTATTACGGCGGCATGGGAAGATTTCTAAGGCCTAGACCAACCTCATTAAAATACTATAGGCCAAGATATGAGATGTTGCACAGCAAGAATTTCTGCATGAATAGTCAATTACAATTGAAAGAAACAATCTTGCAGTCTTTCTGAAAATGGAGTTCCTAACCTTAAAATAAGAAAAAAAAAAATTTGAAAACAGTGGAAAATTAATACAATAATTTGGGCATTTTTTTTTTCATGTTTTAAACAAAATTTTCGTAAATAGTCTCTTATCCTGCATTTCAGTACTATAAAGACAGATTGAACATTAGGGGTAAAGTAACAAGTACTGTACATAAATCTACGTTAAAAAAATTTCAAATTAGATACAGGAACAGCTTAATTTGTAACATAATTATATGAGAGGGGGATTACAGCCCTTCAACAACCCCCCTCCCCCATTTGAGAATAGTACCTACATTTATATAGCACCCAAGGTTGAGATTTAGAGACTGGAAAATCACATTACACTGGACTTTTACACTAGGCAGTTACACTGGAAAAACACATTAACTTTTAAACTTCAGTTTAAAAGTTTATTCCATATTATTGAGACTACTTTCATTTGCATTACTCCTTAAAAGTTCAATTTCGATAAAACTTTTCAAGCAAAATCCTTATGTTATCTTAAGATCTCCTGATAACACACACACAAGCAGACCAACCGCTAAAAACAGGGTTATCGGATACAGTGGATCTCAAAACGTGTAAATATAACAAAAACTTAGTTTAAAAATTTGATCCAAAAAACACTATTTTCTGTATTATATATATATATATATATATGTGTGTGTGTGTGTGTGTGTGTGTGTGTAAGAGAAATAAATAAATTTCTAGATTAACATAAATGTGAGTTTACACTATTGTTCAATGAACCAGTTTATTTATACTATAATTTTAATAGTGTTCATAGTCATTCAGTTAACTTATATTCTTACACTGGAAAAACATATTATTATTTTTTTTTTTCTGAGTGAGTAAAGCTGACCTGGGTGTAGGCCTGGATAGCTCAATTGGTAGAGCCTTGACCTTGTAAGTCAAAGATCCGGGGTTCGACTCACGGTCCAGGCGTTATTTTCACTCAGTCGGAAAAATAAAAAAATTCAATAAATATTAAATTTAGATTAAGAAAACAAAAACAAATTAAATTGTCTTTACAAAAAACACGCTTTTACCACATTTTTAAAAGACGCATACAAAATTACTATACGGTCATTTTTCTAATCATGAATCAAACGAAATTTTCGAGAATAGGTGGTAATTTTTTACCTTTTTAGGTAAAAAAGAAGGTTACGTAAAAATACTTTCCAATAATTAACTATTTAATTGTAATATCATTTAAATACCGCACTTCATTCAAAAAATAATTATATTCCGCCACTAGAAGAAATTAATTCAATCGCATTTCTAGATTTATGCAATTATCATAAATTTTCCAGATTCATTCAAACTTATTCGGAGATAATTTTTCAAACATGAATCAAATGAAATCATTCCAAATGATAGATAGTTCTTATTTTATTTAATTAAACAGGAAACGAGATTAATAGAAATGACTAAAATGTTGTATTAAATTTATGATATCATGAGTTAAATAATTAACTTTTTTAAGCAAATAATTTATATTTAACATTCTAAGAAATTTATTATTATTTTTTAAGTAAAATATGTCTTTTATAGATTATAAACTTATGAAATATATATATTATATATAGATATAGATATATGGGATACGACGCCATGAGTAATGATGTTTTGCTTAGTACAGCCAAAAATTGAAATGATATATAAATGAAAAAAATGCACTATGTTTTTCAATTTTTAATTCTGTATAATTATTGATTCCTTTCCCAGTCTGTACACAACCAACAAATTTAATGTTAAACAAACTCGTGTAATTGTGGCACTTTCCCCCGCATATACGGAGAAGATGCCACCAGTTATGAGATAAGCTGCAACGCCACCATAAACAAGAAAAATAAGACAAACATTGGAAAATTACCTGTAAATTGAGAATAATTATGGAGAAATAAACAAATTTGTAAGCTGAAATAAATTTTTGGCAAATTTACTTTGCTAAAACTAATAAAGGCACAAATTTGAACTTTAGCCTGCACTACATTTAATTTAGTGCAAATGATTACCAGTGTAATCTTCGTACTACCAGTTCTTGCACTCTATGTGCTAAGGCTATTGAGATATAGTCTAAGATTTTAAGACGGAAGAAGGACGCTTACCACTATGCTGCAGGGATTTTGAGCGTTTTTAACCTTTAGAGAGGGGCTCCAAAGCCACTATGGAGATGCAAATAGAGCCCGTCTCCAAAGGTTAAGCCTCCCCCGTTGTTTATTGCGTAAGCAAAAAAAAAAAAAAAAAAATTATAATAGTCGCCAGAGCAGAGCTCTCACGCGACAAAAGGCGACAAGGTTGCATGAAAGTGAAGAAGCCTAGTGAGATAATGGCTTTCCTGGGCTGGTGGAAGCAACTGCTATTGACAGTCGAATGACTGTAGATCTGCTGGTGGAAGCATCGGTTTAGGCCTATTGTCACTTGCGCCGTTTGTGAAAGCAACAGCTGTATCATTGCTGGTACCAACAAATACAGCACGCGCATGATCTGTGATTGCTTGTTGGGTATAAGGATAAATCCCAGTAACTCAGAAAATACACCCAGTACCCTGAAGTTCCACTTCCTGCTGTGGGATTCTGGCTCCGAGCTGTATTCAGGAGCAATCCTTATTGAAGACTTCAAAGTTTATTAAAATGATATTTTAAATATGGTAATTATTATAATATTATTATTATAATTATTAATTCCATGTATATTTTACACTATAATGTACAGTATATAAAATAAAACACAAAATTTGAAGTCCATTTAATTTATTTCTGAACCATGTAGCATCTTCTTCCAGGTATGGGGTGAAGATGCCAAATACGCTTATTTTCGTATTGCTGCAAGATTAAAGCCACTTCTGCTTACCTTGTGTGTGAAATGGAATAAGGAACTCACTTGTAGTGCTAATATCTTATTTAAATAAATTATCTGTTTATGAATTTTAAATATGAGCAATCGAATATTATAAGGACTTTACTCACAAGGTTAAATGTCCACGAGATCTAATATAACGGGGAATGAAGGCGATAAATTAAAATTAGTTCAAAATACACGCCATCACTTGAACAAGAATTCTCTCAGTATTACGATCTGTTGACACATAAAAATGCTAGGAAAAAACTTGCGTCTTCCTCCGAATTACTTTATATACAGGATGGTTATAAATAAGCCTCCCCTATAAACAGCATCCTATCGCGCAAACAGGTGAACGGAATGCAACGAAATTTGGTATATAGACTACACACGAAATGCTCTCACGGAATTTCGAAAAAGAAAAAAAAAAATCACTTCCAAAATGTCCACCAGAGAGCAAGCACCTTTTCAATAAATAAAACAATAAATTCAACACAATGAACGATGAAAACGGAATACGGAAACAATATTAACAATCCAGAACATGAATTATGAGTAATAAAATGGAAAACCGTTGAGTGACTTAAGGAACTACATAAAGCTTCATGTGTGAAGCATCACAACTGATCAGTTACGATCAGCTGTTGAACACACTGTGCATCGACTTGAAATTTTGCAGGTGAATGAGGGTGGACATTTCTCTACATCTTCCTGGATTAACAAATGCTCCTCTTATGCAATTTCATCCTAATCTGTTCTTGTTTCTACAAACTGAACTGTTTTGTTTTTCTTAAACTGCGTACTGTTATATTTTCCTTACCTTTATTTAATGTGGTTCGATGACAAGGTGATCAGAAAATAGTCAATAAATTTTAACATTGTTTCTGTATTCGGTTTGGTCGTTTATTGTGTTAAATTTAAGTTTTTTCCGCTCAAGTGGACATTTTGGAACTTTTTTTTTTTTCGAGATTCCGTGAACGCATCTCGTGTATAGTCTATGTACCAAAATTTGTTGCATTTCATGCACCCGTTTGCGCTGTAGGATGCTGTTTATAGAGGAAGCTTAATTATAACCACCGTGTATAAATATATATATTAAATTTTACGGAATCTCTTTAAGCTTTTATCTACCACATTTTGAAATAAACAAAAAGTGTATTTGAAACTTTTTTTTTTTTTTTAACTTAAACGTATTTTTTAAAAGTATTAAAAATTTCTGCAATAGAATTTATGCATATCCCCTAATTGTAGTAATTAATGAGATTTGTGTACAGTGGTATTTTAGTGTACCACTTCTACATAAAGGTCGAAAAACATATTTGGACCTTAAAAATGTTTTAAAAAGTGTTTTTTTTTTTTTTTTTTTTTCATGTTCCTTATATTTTTTCTACATTACTGGGAGAATCTTGAATTAATATAGGAATTAATTATAACAAAGCTTAAGATCGTAAAAAAGCCCAGCGAAAACATAATATGAAATACTTTCTGAAACAAAAACAGCTACATGTAGCGTATAGTTCCTTGTAGTGAGATTAAAATGGGACATACATTCTATACATATAAGTATCTTTACCATTTTTAAATTTGATTTTATACGCTTTTCAAACTGATGGTTCTATAAGTATCATCGGTAGATATAGGGCTTTGCTTGCTCTTTAATATGAATTCCCTTATTTTTAATACATGCCTGAATAATTTCTTAAACTTAAAGGCAAGTTCTTTATAATTATTCATAAATTAGTTTTTATATAAATTATCTTTTAAAGATGTTTTTCTTCCTACTCTAATTATAAACGAGAGCAAATGCTAAATCAATCATAGAATTTTATATATTGTCTTATTTTAAGTAAAAGCGTTTTTCTTTTTTTTAAACTACTCTTCATTTCACTTATCTTGTTACTTCTATTAATTCCCTGTAATTCTTCACATGTGTGTATTTCATTTTTCTTGATGATGGGTCGTGCTTAATTACTCTGAGCCGAAAACATAGTCGTGTATTTTTCAATTTATGGCGTGTGCTTACAATGCTTTTATTCCTTATCACTGAACACCAGAAATTCTATAAGTTTTTCTGAAATATTTTTCAGGTATTTACTCATAGCTGCCAACTATTGCAATTTTGAGATGCCGATGCTGTTTTATAGAATTTGTAGCAGTTTTCTATGAATCAATATGAAGAAAATGTAAAAAATACAGGTATCTAAAAACCGTAACGATTGGCAGCTATGATTTATTATATACTATGATATTACTGTCTGTCGACGACAAGAATAGCTTCTGCCAATAAGTATTAACAGCAGTAACAACAACAACAACAATAGTATTAATAATGATAATACAAACATCGCCAACTTGCCATCAATGCGTTCAGTAATAAAGTAAACGTCTTTCTTCTGGCTTGCCCTTTCGAAAATGAAGGGAGGCTTGTTTCTACGTTAACGAACAGGCACAGCTATTCTTGTAGTCAACAAAAATTTTAAACATTGCATTTCATTAAGAATGTTCATATATGTCTAATTATACTATGCATAAATTGTAATTTTTCCAATTTAAATATCGTCTTCATATACAATCGGCAAGAAAAGTCTCCGAACACTAGCAAAAATTCCTATATAAAAAAAGTACACTTAACACAGTTTTGTTAAATAAATCCTTGTCGAATTCTGTTTTTAGACTGACTAAGAACAGGATTCGACAAGAATTTATTTAACAGAACTGTATTAAGTGTACTTTTTTTTTTATATAGGGAATTTTGCTAGCGTTCGGAAACTTTTTTTACCGACTGTACTTCAAAATAAATAGAGGAAGTAGTTAAAAATACTATATTCCTTGCTTTATTCAATAGTGTTTAAAGTTTTACTCTGTTTATGTGTTATAGTCAGCAGTAGCAGCAAGTTTTGAGTACTACTAATTTTTCATTGTAATTATTTTCCTTTATATAATCGCACACATGTAATATAAATTTACATCAAACTTTAAACTTTTTAAAAGCAACAGAATTCGAAATACAGGAATATACACTTCCTGATATTAGTATTCAGCATTAAAAAAGGTATTTTCAATGAACAGGCGAATACAAAAAGGATAAACATATTTTTTTACCAAAATATGCTGATATATTTTTTTTTTTTTTCTTCTTAAAAAAAAAAAAAAAAAAAAAAAAAAAAAAAAGACTTCATATTATTTTTTATTACAGCTTTGTAGAGAGAATTTTACAAAATAAAAAATTATGTATTAGACTTTTTTTAAATTAAATTTTATTCTCAATCACATTTTATACATTTATTAAAGTACATTATTTTAGAGAATATTGCATAAATAAAACAATAACTGTAAAATATGTTTTAATTGTTTCAAAAATTTAAATGTTTGTACTCCATTTAATTATACTATTTAAAACACAGATATGTCCAATACCCTCTTAAAAACTAATCGCTTAATTTCGTTAAAAAGATTATTGCTAATATTTAATGATAAAATACAATCTAATAAATTTTTATAAACTATGGTAAATATTTTGAATAAAATTCAAAATATGCACGCTTAAATCATCGTTATATCAAAGTAGTTATAATATAAACGTTAAATAACTTTAATTTTATACTATCAGGAATTTTAAAACACGTCATTTTATGTTTGTGTATTTACTTAGTATTGAAGCAATCAAAAGCTGAATTATTTTAACGAAAAACGTTTATATATGTATTTTAAAAAATAATTATCTTTGTAAATTATGATAAATTCTTTGCATAAAGTTCAAAATATGCCCGTCTGAACCATTGTTATATTAGAATAGTTCTAATATAAACGTTAAATATCATGAATTTTATAACAGCACTTTTAAAACACGTCATTATACGTTTGTGTATTTACTTAGTATAGAAGCAATCAAAAACTGAATTATTTTTATAAAAAATGTTTCTATATGTATTTTAAGGTATAATTATCGTTATAAATTAGAATAATGGAATTTCAGTGTTATACATGTTAAATTTGTAATGAAAATTAAAGTGCCTTTTATATATGCTATTCCAGAATGCATTACTAAGCTATCAATGACAGTAGTAAACAGACAAGAGCATGTATAGATAGATACATGTAACATATAGATACATGTAACAAAGCTTTCGCCAAAGTAAATGATCTTTATAGTAAATGATAAGTGATCCATCTTGTTCTCTTAATACACAATGGTTTACAATAAGGAATGATTCTGAACATGAAACAGGATGTAACAGATAGAAATTATTATTAGGAGCACAATAGCTATGTATCTTAATAATTGTGCTACAGATATAAATATTAAATTCGGAGCTACATTTTAAAACATTCCAAGAAATTTAAAAAGTGTAATTAATTCAGCTCTCTTTATGTTTACATTTCATTGAACGTTCTCATTTGTACAAGCATTTTATTTATATTGAAGTTAATATATATTCTATTCAGGTTTATTATAGTATGTTCCTCCTTAAAAATTGAATGAAAAGTTGAACTACTTTGTATCCAGATACACATTAAAGAACTTGGATACATTACAGTTTTTGAGAGATGTTTTTTCAAAGTATATTTTAAAATCTTTATACTGCACAAAAGATAAAGTAATTAACATACATTTTTCACTTGCACAAAAGTATAGTTCCTATAAAATCTATCATATATTCCATTATTATTTGGCCTATAAGGGTACACATAAGTATTAAAATGTATTCAAGAATGTAAGCAGCCACTATAATTCATTAATAGTTATACTGTGTGTGTGTGTGCTTTTTTTCAGCTTCAATACTTTAAAAAAGATGAAAATCCTTAAACGATGAAAAGGAAAAATATTTAGAATGTTTACTCGAACTGCATATTCTCGATTTTAGTATATCTTAATACATAAAAATTTATAATTGTAAATTGTTCAAAATTCATATTTAATTATGTTACAAAAAAGTTTTTTATTGTGTTAACTTTTCAGTTCACTCTGTAGTGCGTAAGTGTTTTACTACATACAAGAATATGTAAAAACAGTTCGATTTATACTTAAAAAACAAAGCTGTAAAAAGTTTGAATTTTCTTTCATTAGTATTAAAAATAAGTTGTATTTAAAGAAGTTCATATAAAGCTTCAAAATGAAAAGAAAAATGTCCTAAAAGTATAAGGACATGGTAAGCTGGAGAGCAAGATTTTCTTAGGCATATAGTTATCATATTTTAGCTCGTATAGACACATTTTCTTTACCAAAATTAAATTCAAGAACTGGTGTACAGACAATAGCAAGCAATTAAAACTTCTTCACACACCATAAATTTTAAATCAGCACAACCGGTTTCGAAAGGACGTAGCCTTTCTTCATCAGGTGCAAACGCGTGCAACTGCCTTGGAGGCAAAAGCAAGACTGAGTTTTCATTTGAGCAAAAGCAAGACTCAGTCTTGCTTTTGCCTCCAAGGCAGTTGCACGCGTTTGCACCTGATGAAGAAAGGCTACGTCCTTTCGAAACCGGTTGTGCTGATTTAAAAAAAAATTTGTGGTGTGTGAAGAAGTTTTAATTGCTTGCCACTTTTTCTTTAATATTCCGTAATGTACACGCTGTGGAACAGCCATACCATATTACCATATCATCATTTGATAAATATTTACAAATATTTCAGCACGTTACTGTGTTAGCCATTAACAGGAAGGAACTCGAAGAGTAGAAAATGACCTGATAAATCAAACACTAAAAAAAAAGGTTAAAATCGAGAACATAGTTTGTAAAAGAAACATATGAGAGTTGAAAAGAGCAAAGCAATGCATGCATTAATAAGTATATATATATATATATATCTTTTCTCATACGTGTGTGTGTACAGTCTAAATAGTATTATTTTAATTTCTTGCAAATGCTGCAGAGATATAGAGGAGAATGTATTTATCACCATTTCTAAAATCTTTCATAGAGATGGTAGTAATGTAATTAAAAAAATAATAGTAATAACAAGAAAACCCAAAAAATGAATAAAACCGACTTTTAAATACTCTCTGAGACCTTGTGTGTGATCTTACTCAAATTATCAAACAAAAAAGAAACTGCGTCACCTGGTACAGATTGCGCAACTTTTTTATTCAACAGCCACCAAAATTTTATTAAAATGGGATTTGATACACATAAAAGACGAATAGAATTGAAAAAACGTCGATTATATATATTATATATCACTTCTTAAAATTATTGGTGACAGTTGAATAAAAAAGTCGCGCAATTTGTACCAGGTGGCGCTGTCTACCGCTTGAACTATTGCCAAGTTTCCGAGCAGCGCGGTAGGCATTTAATTTAGAAGGCTATAATGTTACAAAGGCTTAAACTATCAAACATGCTCAGAAATACATCCTCGATCATGTGGCTATGCTTAATAGGGATCAATAAGAGAAATACATCCTGAAACATGTAACTATATTTAACATTGATTAATTAATGACTGAGGACTACTTTTAAGAATAATAACCTACAACACATGTACATAAATATATGGATTGTCATATTAAAATATATTAAATACTTTAAATGAAAATACACGTAGTATATAATATCAACACTTTATGAGTCTTTGAGAAGTATATTTCTTACAAAAATCATCAATTTTCAAAGGGGGAAAGCTGGTAATCTACTTTACTACGCCTACCGTTTTTACTCGAATGAATTACATAAAAGAACAATGAACATGAATTGAACATCCGCGCAGAACTCATACCACAGGAGTTGTAGTCTCCGCCTTTCTTTCAGGACACTTTCAAAAATGAGAAATTTATGCTATATTTGCTACCAGCATTTTTAAACAACAATTTCTGTACTGTTCATTCATGACATATTACATTAAAAATACAATAAAAATTTCTCTAAAGAAAATGTGGTGACGAAACAGGCGAAATTTTCTCATTCTTAAAAGTGTCCTGAAAAAAAAAGGTGGAGACTATGACCCCTGCATAGAAGTATTAATGAATCAAAATCTTTTTCTAAAAACAACGTTTTTTATGTAAAGAAATTTTTTAAACAAATACTGGTATGAGTTCTACGCCAATGATCCATCCCTGAATGTGTCATACCACGGCGAATAGAATAGAAGAAACGTCAATTACCTATATCATATATCACTTCTTAAAATTATTGGTGACAATTGAATAAAAAAATCGCACAATCTGTACCAGGTGGCGCTGTCTATCGCTTCCACTGCTGCTAAGTTTCCAAGCCACGCGGAGCGAAAGGCATCTAGTTTAGGAGGCTATGGTCATACTCTCTGCTGATTCCTTTTTTCTAAGGTTATGGTAATTAATTTTACCACAAAAATGGACAGTGTTGCCAGATAAATAATATTATCAATTTTAATTCAATAATCACCAATAATTTTCAGATGTGATATTTGATATACATAATATACTATCAATCTTCGAAGTGATTAGACAAACGTTACAATTAAAAATTATTAGTGATTATTGGATAAAAAATCAGCCAGATCTGGCAACACTGAAAATGGATGTTTAGACTAAAAGCAGTAGGTGTGGAAATGCAGCATGCCACTCCTTTTTCGTTTAAAATTACTGAATTGGGCGGTAAGTATATTTCTCCTGTCCTTATAAAGTATTAAAATTAGAAATAATTTTATCTAGAAAGCTAAATGGAATTTTTTCCTTGAATCAATCTTAATCCTAAAAATATTTTAATATACCATTACTAGCAATGAGTGGCCCGTCAAAGGGTTAAATATTACATGGTGAGGAAATAGTTAAAATATAATAAATTTCAATATAAATTCAGATAATTAGTATTTGTAAGTAAGCCCAAACTGAAGTGACTAAAGATGCACCATACTCAATAATATAACGGGAAAATCTTGAAAAATCAAAGTGGCTACAATGTATCTATTCAACTAAAAAAAAGGAAGGGTGAAAGGTGATAAAAGAAACTACAAAGCATTTACATAGCTGCCAACTTGTACTTTCTTTTTATTTATTTATTTATTTATTATTATTTTTTTGCTACCGGAAATTCTTAATAGAAAATTTTAATAACAATTTTAGCAGTTTTCTGCTATTAAACATGATGAAAAATTTACAGAGAAATAGTGATGTGAAAAAATAAACTTACAAGTTGGCACCTATGCATTTATCTTTTTTTTTTTTTTTTCAGTTTGGTAAAAATTTTTTTCGAGTTTAAGTAATTATAATTATTATTATTTTATAATACAAATTTGAAATATGATGTAGTGGTACTTTGATTATATATTTTTCTGATATATGCTTATTTTTCGTCTTCTTTTATAAGAATAGTTTTATATCCCGTAAATATAATATAATATAACAATAAAAATTTACACAATTAAAAAAGATCAATGCCTACATTTTTACGTATACAAAAAATCAATTCAACACAAAATTTATGCAAATTGTTTTCTTTAAAGCATAGATATCAGGTTTCCTTCTTATTTAATAAGTAACTAAGAGCATTTCTTATCAGAAAATACATTGCTTTCAGAGTACACATCTTATCTTCAAATTACACTAAAGATACTTCACTTAAGTAATTTGCAAGATTTATCTAAAATAGATATTATCTTCTATGTAACTTAAGTGTAAGTGAAATATTCCTAATGTAACAAATGCGTTTGGCATTATCACTTTGAAAATTCATTCTGAAAAGTATCTAAGGCATGTGGAAATGCATTATGTTAGAGTAAATTTTACTTATAGATAATTTTTGCATTCTTAATAATATGTCCTTATATATGATTTTTTTTCCGTGGTAACTTTAATATCATGTTTTTCGTACACTAAATTTTCATTTTATTCGTAAAATACAGTCCAAAGAGGATAAAGAATCCTTTGTAATGCTAAAATAATTTTGTTTATTTTTATTACATAAGCACTTATATTTATCTTACTGAAAAGAGACTAAAAGCATATTTTACATTTTTTAGCTTAAAGATAATATATTGAAAGTTAAAAAATTATTTTTTGAAAAATAAGAAAGAAATAACGATAGTGGATTTTACGAATTTGAAAAAGGAATTAAAAAAAAAAAAAAAAAAAAAAAAAAAAAAACATTAGACAATGAAAAAGTATAAAAGCAAATTTTTCTATGTAATAATATGGGTGTTTGTCTGGCGGTGAGGGTGAGTATTGCATCCCCTTAAAATGTATAAAATCTATCCTTTTTTATATTATGAGAATAACAGTGTATAGTAAAATCAGAATTACTTCTTTAATTAATTTTAATATAATTATTAGAACTTGATTCGAGCATTATATTGCCTGCATTTTCCATACAACTTTTTTAACTCTATTTCAATGCATATTTCATAGTTAAATAGCACTTATTTTATTTGTAAAGTGCATTAATTATCAGAAAATATAAAAGATACCTTGCTTTATTAATCGCGAAGTATTTGTAAAATAAATATACCAATGGGTCTTTTTACATAAACCATTTTATAAAAAATTCACGAATAGTTTATAAATAATATCGTTACGGACTTGTAAATACTAGTAGCTATTTTGTAAATCCATTCAAAGAGACTTAATCAGGTTATAAAATGTTAACAATTTTCTGCCTTTCTAGCTTGTTTTCGCGTTAAAATAGCTCATTTAAAATAGCATCTTTTTAAAACACGTTAAAAAGCTTCATCAAGGCGGGCAATGGCCTTGGGGCCAAATTTGACGAGTTTTTGGCGAACTTGACGAGAAAAACCTTATTATCGATATACCAAATACCTAAGCTTTAACTTGACTGCTTGAGAAGTTACTGAAACTCTCCCCATTTTCTACGAGGATATATAAGCAACACCATCATTTACCGAGTCAGGCAGTTTCCGCAAAAGCATTACCGCATAAAGAGCTCTGCTTGGTTAGTGTCTCCTATTGTTTGCGGCCCGTCGCTATGTTTTAATACTATAATGCAGTTTATACTGTGAATTTGATGTTGTCAGCTTTTACCAGAAAACCAGCTGTAAAACTAAAGTTGATACTTGGTTTTTAGAACTGTAATCTTCTAGATTATTATGTAAATAAACTTCTAAGCCTTTACAATATTCACTTTTCATTCTCAAACAACTCACGAACCCCAAGTACGCAACAATATCAACAATGTGATTAACACTTAAATAATGTTTGAGAAACAATGGAAAGATTCCATGCATAAGTGTTACACCATGTCAGAGTCATTACTTACAAACAATAACCATATTTTATGATTTTTATTTTCATAGCTCTTATTAAATTAGTCTTAAAAAGAATGGTGTAAGCATTTCTCTTATAAAAATGGTGCCGTGGTAGCCCGGTTGGTAGAGTATCGTGCACGTAAAAGGAAGTTTGTGGGTTCGATCCCGAACTAAACAAAGACTGTCATGTACAATATATTAATGATGGCTGGTTTATGTAAAATTCACTATGACTGCAGTGTTCACTGTATCTCATAAAACCATACTTGCCAGCTATCTCATTATGAACCGTACAATTTTTAGTACCCGCCTTTTTTTTCACATTAGTAATTTTTTAGAGTAATTTTAGTCTTATTTAATCGTAACAACATTTGGAGAGAATAACTCTAAAAATATAGTGGTGTGAGAAAAGGGGCGTTTTATCAGGGGGCGTTAAGAATTGTACGGTTATTAATGAGATGGTTGGCAAGTATGTAAAACTAAAATTTCTTGTGATTGGTAAAGAAAGGAATTCACCCCCTATAAATAGAATTAAAAAAAAAATTCTTTTTTCTTCTTTTTCCGAGTCACCACTAGGGATGATTTACAGGACGCCGTCGATAGTTCTTCACACGTCTCTAGTATGACGTTAAACCAATTCAACCACAACACTAACCTTGTAATAATTATACATCACGCAATTTTTTGTTTAACCCCTTACCTGCTGACGAGAAATTACGAGATTCGCTTCTCAGTGCCACCACTTTTGACACAGGCGCGCATTTTTATACCTTTACTATTCCGGAAACATTCCTTTTCCCGATTCTCCAAACACCCCATCTTCTCTGAAATAAGTAAATTCATCGAAAATACTTTCACGATCATTTAATTGCAATCCAAAACCGCGGGAACAGTTTCACGAGTAGCGATATAACACAAGTTTCGTACTTCAGAAAAGCCTATATAGACGCCAGAGACAGTAAAGAGGTTAAACAGTTCCGTAAATTTTTAATTCACTTCATTGTACTAGACTATTGAAACGTTTTATGTTTAATAAAAATAAATATAAATCCTGCAAGACCCATTTCAAAATTTATAACCCGTAACATGGTTAAATATTAAATGTATTAGATCGTGATGATAATACCATATAACGTATTTTGTTTTTTACAGATTAAAAAGTACACTATTTAATTTCCAGTTACATCCCATTCTATTTCTGAATATTTTTTTGCAGCTTTATAAACCTATCATTAATACTACATCAACCATGATACAGTAAAACCCTTATTATCCGCGAGTGGAATATGCGCACTGCGGATTGTCCAACGGTGCGAGAAAAGGGCGGGGTTAGGAAAACACAGGATAAAACAAATGTTTTCTTAATAAGAAACAAAAACAGATTATTGTTTTTTTAGATAAAATGTAAATATGACGAACTATGTCGCTTTTGTTTAATTTTTTGTACTGTAGTATAACGTAGTTTAATTTAGTGTATAAATTAGCTTACAGATTAGTACCTTGGCTTCGCCGTAAGCGGCTTTTTTGTCTATTGATTTTACATACTTTAGCACATAAAATACAATTATTTTTACTTTAATATGAATATTTTCAAAGTTCCTATTATGTTTTATATACAACACAATCATTTCCTTGAGTTAGAATATTTTTCATGTCATTTTCCACTTATTTCAGCTTTTTTACGTTTTATCCGCGATTTCCATTATCCACGGAACCCGCGTCGTTCATTTCCGTGAAAAATCGGGAGTTCACTGTATAAGAAAATAATTTTGTGTGTTTGAGTAATGTTTATTAATTTGTTTAAGATTTGTATTATTAATATATTAAAATATATCTTAAAGAAATACTCTTATACTCTCTTATGTATTTTAATTATTTTGCACCTCTCGGTACATAAACTATAATAGAACAATTAATGCCGTTTTAAGTATAAAACATATTATATTAAAACTATAAAACATATATCAATTTTGATATTCGAAAAATAGTTATAAATGTAAAATTTCGGACATACAGACGAACTAAATTAATAAACACATTTTAAATTTGTTGGACATGATAGAAATATCGTGATAACGTGCTGTGTAATGTGATGGCGTTTTTTTTTTTTTTCCCATTATCACACCTCATATATGAAATAAAAATAAATTTCATCTGGCATTCAAAAATCCCATCAATATTTCTATCCATGTATTGGCGACAACAAAAATTATTTTACAGACGATATTGGGCATTGGAATAAAGTCACGTTCAGTGCTGATAGAATTTAAAATAAGTTAAAGCAAAATGAACAGCGCTTACTGACTGAGCACGATTCTTGAATATTTTATGGAAAATATTATTGAATTTATTTTATATACAAATGAGTTTTTCCAGGAAAATATTGAACATCCGTTTTTAAAATGAATATGTTATCTCATATGTTGATCGTATTTTTTGATTATTCGTTTTTTTTGTGAAATGTAAAAAGAGAAATAAGTAGAAATTTTCTGCATATTAATTTATAACAGCTTGCTGAAAATAGTTATGTGTTTATTATTTGAACGCATACACATTGTTTGTAGGTTTATATTTCAAGCTTATATGGTACAACGCCAAAAAATTTATATGATTTTAGTTAATAAATAATTATAAGATAAAAAACTTCTTATAAACCATGTTTTTAAATTTTCTGTTGAATCATAGCTATAGAAATTTATCAATGCATATTGTTACGAAATTGTAAATAATTGTATTTATTTCTGTATAAATTCTTTTAAAGAGGCTTAGTAAGTTGATAAAATGTCAATTTTCTGCATTTCCAGCTCTTTTTTGTGTTAAAATAGCTTAATCTTCTCTTTAAAACGCATTAATAAGCTGCAAAAGGCAGGTAATGGATTTGGCGCCAAATTTGGTGACTTTTAGTGACTTTTGGCGAGAAAAACCTTATTATCGATATTCCAAAGATGGACGTTCTAATGCGATTGGTTAAAGAGTTACGGGAAATTTGAATTTAAAAAAAAAAATGGTTTTAAAAATAAAATATTAATCTTTTCCGAACAACATATAGTTGCATCATGAACTACATTAGCACTTTATCAATGTGTAGAAAATCATGATAATGACGTCAATTTTTGCCAGATGCATAATTTAACTTTTTATTTACAATTTTTTAACTCTCACGTTTAATTAAATGTATTTATTTTTATGTCGAAAGAAAATGAACTCGTAAATTTGTTTTTGGCAATAGAATTTAAAAGAAAATCCATTGAAATTGCTCAAAGCTTTGCTCTGGGTTGCAGGTGCGGGGCTTAAAGTCAGCTGGCTACACAGGGTTCTAGGCCTATATGCGAAATGCCCTCTGCGGGTACCTTTCAAAGGAATGTCTGTATTGGTCTGTATTTACGCGACGTTTCAGAGAAAACCAAGGAAAAGTGAAAAGATTGCTCGTTGAGCGCGACCTAGGAAGAAACCTGGCACCTCCCTCGCTTTGAGTATCGCAGTCTTTGGCAGCATCTTTCTCATCCACAAAACCTCGTGTTAGTGCCACTATTGCTGGCAACAGATTTATTTAAATTCTTAAAATTTCATTAAAGAAGTAATATGACAACAATTTTATTTATAAGATACGACAAAAATGCATGCAGCTGAGTTTTAGGAAACACAGCTGTTTATTTGGCGTTAAATACGCATAAATAATGCAGAGGCACGAAGTATTTACGATTTGTCTACAGCTCGCACGCCTGAATTCTTTAACAGTATTCTTTTGCAACAATTATATGTGATTAAATATAACGAGTATTACTAATCCTAAATAGTGGTATGACACATATTCTTAGTTCATAGTAACTTGACACTTCTGCTAATGTGCAAAAAAAAAAAAAAAAAAAAAAAAGTTAACTACAAAATCGCATTCAAAATAACACTTCCTGACTCGTTAATATGTATTGATAATTAAAATAAATTAAATATTAAATTTTGTTATAATTTTGCTTTTTATTTCCGAAATGCGGAATTCTTGTGTCACTGTTTGAAAAATTTTAGTTTTAATCACAACAAAAAACAGAGAGCCCCTTTGTTTTAGATGATTACAGTAATATGGAATTATATTGCGTTTGATAGGCAAAATTCGTACTTTTTTTAATGCTGATTTACGAAAGAGGCCATATTCCTGTGGACGATATCCTAAGTATGAAATCCATTCCGAGGGTGTAAAAGTTTCTGTCTCAAGACGGAACACACTTCTATTTTTATGTGTAATTTGTATCATAGTCAACTTTAAAAATTACTCTATGATTATTGATAAGAAATAATGGTGAAAGAGCTCCGTTTTGAGATGGACATTCTTGTACCCTTTATGGAATCATTTAACCTCCGTTTAACTTAATTTATGTTTAATTGATGAAATACACGTTTTTGCACAATCGATTAATAAACTTTGTGCAAATGAAGCTTTTGGGAGAAAAAGAAAGGGCGAGTTGTTTTCGTCGACACTTTATTTTGTTTACTTGTCACGTGGTGAGTGGAGAGCGTAACATTTCAAGTCTAGAGTTTTCATAACAAATCTTGTATTCATTTTAGTATGCTTAGTTAAATAAAAAAGTGTACTATGAAAGACAAAAGATCAAAAAGCTTTTCAGATAAAAAAAAAAAAGAAAAGAAAGAAAGAAAAGAAAAGAAAAACGAAAAAAAGTAGGAGAAGTACATTTTACACATTTAGTCTTATCTTCATACCATATTTTATATATTCCGTTTTCTATAAAAATATTTATTCAATATGCTCTATAATCAATACCCATCACTAATATACTCCATTTTTCATTCATTTTACGTAAAATATTTTATTACAATGTTGTCGTATCTAAGAAAATAAAACCTAAACTTCTTGATGACTGCTTCAAAAAGTTTTTCTACGAATGTGTATTTATTTTAGTTAAAAGAAAAAGCGAATCTCTATCTCGTCACGTTTTTTATAAGAAATACATAAAAAAGAAAAAAAAAAAAAAAAAAAACGATAATCGAGTGTACAGAAGTCACGTCTCTTTTGCTTCATTTGCAATGTCATAAAGTATCACATTTACTTTGTTCGTGATCGTTCAAATCGCGTACACTTTTATCTAAACTTCCTGAAAATACGTTGTTTATTTTTCTTGTTTGTTTTTCAAGTTAAAGAAACTAGGTATGTTTTTTGAAAAAAATTTAATAAAATGCATTTCAGCATCATGTTGTGTATAGAAAACGTAATGAATTAAATTGATTCCATTTCAGCATCACTGCATTTACAATTAAATTGATTACATTTATTTAGCTTCTAAGAAGGTGTTTGTTATGTTCTTAAAAATTATATAAATGTTGCCCATGTTAAATTTCCGGTGTCAATAATTTAATTCAATACGACAAAAATTTTCTAGCCCACCCTATATATTAATATATATATATATATATATATATATATATATATATATATATATATATATATTTCAGATAGAAATTGTTTTATCTTCCAGATAAAGTATTAGCTTTCCTCATTGTTAATAACATTTGGAATGTTTAAATAATCTTTATACCATATTCTTTTATTTATAAATATTACACAGATTTTGAGTGTCGCATGAGAGTAATATAGATTTGCTACAGTTATACAAAAAAAAAAAAAAAAAAAAAAAAAAAAAAAGTTTAATAAAATCACATTTGGATTATTTTTTTAATTGTTATTACAAATAAATATATGTATATATACATATTATATTACGAATTTGTAAATAATAGTAGTTATTTTTATGTAATTTCATTCAAAGAGGTTTAGTCAGGTAATTAAATGTTATTTTTCTACATTTCTAGCTTAATTTCGCGTTAAAATAGTTCATTTTTGTTTAAAAACCCGTTAAAAAGCTTCACCGGATGCGGTTAATATAGACTTAATTGGCGGTTAATAGACTTCAAATTTGGCAACTTTTTCGCTCCTTGGCGACTTTTTGACGACCTTGGCGAGACAATCCTTATTATTGATATCTCGAACATGAAGCTCTAACATGATTTGGTTGAGAAGTTACTGAAACTTTCTCATTTTCTACGAACGTATACAAGGAAGCGAATTGCAGCCAAGTCAATCAGTGTCTCACCAACCGGCTTACTGGAAAGAGCTCCTAACTGATCATCTTTGATTGCAGCCTATTGCTGTGTGTTAATGCTTTAAAACAGTATATGTTGTGAATTTGATGTTGTCATGTGTTATTTAAGCTGTGTTTTCTGGTGAAGCTGAAGTTGATGCTTGGTCTACGGACTAGAAATTTCTGTAAATAAACTTTTAACTTTCTGTAAGATTCGCCTTTCATTCACAGACAATTCACGAACCATGAGCACGCAACAATTTTGGTGTCAGGATTGGTGCTGATAACAATATGTATACAATATTTGCAACAACATTCGAAACAATATGTATTTATACAGTAAAGGATGATGACTACATGCCGAGTTTGGAAAAAAAATATAATCCTTTATAATTTGCTTACTCTCCATGTTCGTTTAATTTTGATAGATTGTTATAGGAGAAGTTTTAATTTACCAGTTCCTCCATAGAATCTGAATCCAATACAAACTAATATGTTGTGGTTACTACAAAACTTTCTTCTATAATTTCCTAAGCAAATTCACTCAGTACAAGTAATTAATTAAAATTATTTATTAAAATAGTCCGCAATGACTAATACAGACGATTTTCATCTTGGAGAAAACTAACTCTAAACATCCAAAAAAGACAGTGTTATTCGTTATAAATAACTTCCTAAAAAATGCATTTTTATGATGGTTATTTGACAAATCAAGTTTCTTACAGTTATATGCCATAGAAGTTGTAATATGTCCTTCCTGTTCTCGGAGATAAATATTGTATAGCAGCGCCATTTATTGGCTGATATGCATCCAAATTCAATAAGCATATCATAATGACCTCTTCACAAATCTAGTTATGTTTGAGTATCCGTAAGAGAACCTGAGATAAAGCCTTACTTTAAAATACGGAAATTGCTGTATATCAGCGCCACCTTTTGCACAATTGCCACTAAAAGTTAATAGGCAATAATTTATGTCAAGGTGCATCTACATATAAATATATATACAATTCTGAGCAGCAATTCCTGAGATGTAGCCTTCCTATGAAATATGGAAATCGTTGTATAGCAGCGCCACCTGTTAAGCGTATAACATCAAACGTTTACAGACACTAACTTAGGTCAAAGCCCATCTACACATGAATTTATATACAATTCTCTGCAGTGGTTCCTGAGATACAATAGTTAAAAGTTTTTGTCATATACACATAGACAAGCAGACGTACAGACAGATATTTTCTATAAATGGTCATATCACGTTCTGTACCACTCAAAAATTATAAATTCATCAAAACCAGTAGTAGAAAACTTTTAAGAATTCAATATTTTATTCTATTGAAAATAGAAGAAAGTAAAAAGTGGCAAGTACCACTTATATCAAAATTTTAATAGAACATTAAAAACTGAATAAATTCTAGAGGCAAAAATGAAAATAAGGAAGGAATTGTAAAAAGAATAAGCTGGTGTCGCACTAACACATTTTTCTCCTACGCTATATTTTGACACTATAAAAATTAGATTACATATTAATGAATGAGAAAAGAAGTACTGAAAATAATTATATTTTTAAAAATCAATTTTTATAAACAGTTTTATTTGACATATGTTTCTGTGTGAGGAGAGGGGGGGGGGGGAGGGGGAGCACAACCATCTCCTTAGTCTGCAATGTGAATATTGTACAATCGGGGGGGGAAGGCTTTCCCCCCACCTAATTTCGCTCTAAATTATTGTAAAAACATGCGTTTGGTACCAATCGATCTGTAATAACGTCTAGTTTATAATGGTATAGTTAGATTTTGCTTAAGGGGTCATCTACATATTAAAACAGTCATCAACTTTATTTCTTCCAAATGCAATCCCTATTTCTGACATCATATTCATATTTCTGAGATCAAGGCAGTTCAGAAAATATACCTATTTATATACTTTAAATGAATTCTAGATGGAGATACAAGCGAAAATGTATTAGGGGTCTGTCTATACATTTAGAAAAAATAAATCATGACCCACCAGAGAATAGACATTATTTGTTAAGTTTCACACCGGAAATTAGTAATTTATTAAGTTTCACTTAATAAATTTATTAATTCACTTCACATTCAATTTCACTTAATAAAATTATTTATTATGTTTCATTCATTATTTGTTAAGTTTCACATCCCTTATTATAAAGGTATTTCCGAAAATATCACTAAATTGCTTAAAACAATTAATATCTCTACTAGCTTTAAACCTCAACTCCGTATTAGCAACTTTCTCTGAAACTTTAAACTCGCTGCCCCCCCCCCCCTCCCTTAAACGTCTAGGTGTAATCTATTGTATCCCCTGTAAAAATTATGATTCTACATATATTGGTCAAACTGGCAGAACAGGTGAAATTAGATTAAAAGAACATAAACGGTCATATAAAACAGGTGATTTAAGATCGAAACTCGTAATCCATTCCCTCTATAGTGATCACATTCCTGATTTTGACAACTTTAAAATTCTAGCCTCTAATGTAAATTTATATGAATCCCGTATTTTTCTAGAGGGCGCGTTTACTAAAATGCAACATTCTGCCTGGAACGAGGCTAAAGCTATTCCTCCTGAATATATAATCTTGTTATGATGTGTTATGAATTTTTATGTAAATGTTGTGCTTGTATGTTTGACACTGAGGAGGGCTAATGTTCTAGCTGAAACATCTGTTGTGTATTTTAATGTTTTTAATTAAAATGTATTTTTAAAGTTTTAAAAATTTTTGTATTCATTATCTCATTTTAAATGTTACATTGGTTTAAATATGAATTTTTAAATTCCTTCAATTATTTATTTTTAAGTCATGCTTGCACTTATAACAAGCGCTAAAAATTTGGTTTTTGTATTCAGTGGAATTAAAAATACGTAATTATAGCAAAATTGGACATCAAACAGAACTTTTTCTGCGGCTTGAATATAAGAATTATCATTTCTAAGACGGTTTCCTAGATTTCGTAAAATTTAGTAAAGTATTCAATTATATCAATTATATTCAATAGCGAAGAATTCTTCTGCTTAAAATTTGTAGCGCTGGATATTTTCTATACATCACATACACACCACATAGTATACTGAAATCTAACACAGTATGAAAAACACCAGGTCCAGGTCCAAGCGCCAGGTCCAGATCATATAGACTTTAAAATACTTAGACATACATTCTACACAATTCCCCAAATCATTACTGACTGGACAAACCTCTGTCTTAAATTCCAATATTTTCCAATAATTCTACGAAAAGGAGAGGTGGTGTACTTTCTGAAGCAGGGGAAGCTCAACTCCTCTGAGCCAAGTTCATATAAACCAATCTGTCTTTTGTCCACTCTAGGAAAACTACTCGAAAAACTCATCGTTACTAGATTAAATTACTTTTTAGAAACCAATAATTTCCTGCATACACACCAATTTGGGTTCAGAGAGGGTAGTTCATGCGAAATGCTTTTGGAACAAATCCGGAGCTCCTGCGCCCTCAACGCAAGTGCTAAAGAATACACCACTCTCATCTCCCTCGATATTAAAGGTGCTTTCGACAACATAGAGTGGCCCCACATTCTCAATACTCTACGCGATCTCAACTGCCCGGGGAATATAGCGGGAATCATTGCTTCCTACCTTTCCAATAGAAAATTTTTAATTAATTGGGGTAACGGCTACTCAGAAAGATCTCAATCAAAGGCTGCCCTCAGGGCTCATGCCTAGGACCAACTCTTTGGAACCTCATAGCAAACAAAATCCTGCTGCGCATGAACTCTGGGGTTTTCAAAACTTACGCATATGCAGATGATTTCTCGTTACTTCTCTCGGGCAGAATTAGAAAAGATCTGGAGGTTCAGGACCAGGAGGCTCTCTCTCTTTTCAATAATCTTCTAAAACAACTAGATCTATCTCTCTCCCCAGGTAAAACACAGGCCTTAACATTCTCTCACCCAAGACAATTGAAAAGAATGCCTGTGATGAGAATCGACGGCGTCAGTGTCAGACATGTTCCTCACATCAAGGTCCTTGGCATCATTGTCGACAGGGGTCCCAAATGGCTAGCCCACATTAAAGAACTTAAATTGAAAACTCTCACACACTATCACAATGCAGCTAAAATGGTTGGAAGGAGGTGGGGAATCTCCACCTCCTTTCTTAAAATATGGTACTCAACAATAATAGAAAAATATTAACTTACGGGGTTGGCATTTGGGGGGTAACCTGTCGGTTGCTGCTCAGACAAACTTAAACTCAATCCAGAGGAACTTCCTCCTCCAATTATCAAGAGGATATAGAACTATCTCCACTGACGCCCTCACTGCTGTTACGGGCATTCCCCACGTCCATCTTCAGCTTCAACAGACATACTTAAAAACAAACATTCTTCAATTAAAAATATTTCTTTGTTCAAAAACCCTTTTTCCAAACACAGAAATACAACCCACAGTCATTAGTTGGAATATTCATCCCGGCAAAGATGTTGCTTCACAAATAGTAAATTGTAACAAAAATAGCTTTTCTCCTTCTGCTCCTGTGGCTATCTACACTGATGGCTCCAAAACGGACCACGGTGTGGGTGCGGCCTTTTGTGTGTTGACCGATGGTTCGGTTGTCCATCAGTGGGCGGGCAGACTGGCCAACTATAACTCTGTTTCCCAAGCGGAATTATTCGCGATCCAAATGGCCATAGACTGGGTTATGACTAATATTAATAACTATCCCTCCCATAATATTTTTAGTGACAGTCTGTCAGGTCTTCTAGCCATTGCTCGCCACAGGAGTAAACATCCACAGGTTATCTCAATTAAATCAAAACTTATTAATCTGGCTAAACATCTTTCCCTGGCACATGTTTCTGCCCACAGGGGAGTTATCGGCAATGAACTTGCTGATTCACTGGTCAAGGCAGCCACCGAAAACAATTCAATAGATTTTTCACTCCCTGCCCCTCCCTCATACGTTAAACAAGTATTAAAACAACAATTACTTAGAGATTGGCAGGAACTGTGGGATACTTCTCCAAAGGGAAGATACACCTTTAATCTCATCCCACTCGTTAACTTAAATTCTTGGTGTCTTCCCCCCCCCCCGTGACTGCTTTTCTGACAGGTCATGGCCCATTTCCATCCTATTTATACAGATTTCATTGCCGACGCTCTCCTCTGTGTCCTTGCGGGGAGGAGGGAACTCCTAATCACTATTATTACTACTGTAGTTTAAGTTCTGCTTTCCACTTAAGAAATCCCACTCCCAGGCCAGCCGATTGGCTGTTTAATATCCTCAATAGAAAAAGCCTGCTTTCTAAACTAAATAATATATTTGAATTCCTTATGAATATGACTAATCTCACAGATTAATCTCACGTCTGCTTGCTCTTGCTTTAAGCCACTTGCTCTGTTTGCTCTGCCTGCTCTACTTGCTTGTCACTTTTACAAGCCTTAAGCCACTTGTCACTTTTCTACCAGCATAGAATATGCCGCTCCTTGTCGCGTGGGAGACCTGTCTCTAGCGGCTTTTGTAATTTTTTTTTTTTTTTTTTTTTTTTTTTTTTTTTAGAGTTTAAATAAACTCCGGAAGAGGGGCCTAGCATAGCTGGAATCGCTCGACACTGCTCCTAGAGCGGTGAGCGGCACCTCTTCCCTGTTAAGTATGAATACATAGTACAACCTGAAATACACTTCCATTAGTTTCCAAGGATAGCCCTGATCTATAAAAAAATTTGAGTGGCTCTGTAAAAAAATTTAAAATGTTTTTTTTTTTTTTTTTTTTTTGCATATTATAATATATATTTAATGTGTTTTTATGTATATAATTTATTTTGTTTATTTCATTTTATTTAATGCATTCTAAAAATGTTAAACTGCACGCACCAGAAATGTTACTTTTATTAAAATAGTTCAATTCGCTTGGCTACCCTTATAAACTAACTATTTGTTCAATTTTAAGGTTACAGTTTCAATTAGAGAAATACAAGACTGAATTGAAACATGCTAGGGGTTTTCTTGAGTTATAATAACAGACGTTCAGATAGATACACAGACATACGCAGACTCACCGCTAAACACCCGATTTTTAAATTAAAGTGACAGTAAAATATGTAAACATGGCACAAAACTCACTTTCGAAATTTTGATCCAAAAATTAGAAAATTTGACTTTTTCTAGCACTGTATGGATAAGAAAAAGGGAAAAAGAAGATATTTGGACATTCTTTTCTAAATTTATTTTTATCTAAGTAGTATAAATATCTAAATAAACTTCCTTAGTTATGTATTATTGTTCAATTATTGAGATATTGAATAGTATTGTAAGCCAGACAATTTGTTATAGGTTTAGCAATTTTCATGTGTAATTTTATAAATGGATTTGCATTGCCTTAAGCAAAAGAAAATTAGCAAGTTTTAAGTATAATTACTTTTTGAATAATCCAATTTTAATGAACATTTCATTTTGCATTATATGAACTTTAATTTTTATTTATTTATTTATTTAAAAAAGTAAACCTTGCTTTATGTGCTATATAACATTGTGTTTAACATTAAAATAATAATAATAATAATAATAATAATATATTATTATTATTGCATTTAAAGAATAAAAGATTGATCAACAAGAAGAATCTACTGATTTTCTAAAACATAACACATAACCACTGCTTTAGTAAGGACGTTGTTTTACAAATAACTCTAATTTTTCGTAGAATGCAAACGTAAAAGATAAAAGAAAGAGTAATAAATACAGAAATGGAAAAAATATTCAAAAAAGTAACATGAAATTTTTGGTGAATGAAATATAACATGATTTAGAGGAAATTGCTTCTAATCATCTAATGTACGAAAAATATAGTTGTTTGAAACCTTTCAGAAATTTAATTCATCAACCTGGAAATTAATTTTTGATAGAATGGAGTAGAAGGTTGATTTTTACCAACTATGTGAAAAATACCAGAGCTGGGAATCGAACCCCGGGCCTTCCGCTTAACGCGCGGATGCTCTAACCACTGAGCTACCCTGGCTGATAACCAGCTCGGCACTTCTCACATAATTTAGGTTGGCAAGGTCATCAAGTCTGCATTAAAGCTCTCGGCACTTCTCACATAATTTATGTTGGCAAGGTCACCGAGTCTGCATTAAAGCAGCTTTAATGCAGACTCGGTGACCTTGCCAACATAAATTATGTGAGAAGTGCCTAGCTGGTTATCAGCCAGGGTAGCTCAGTGGTTAGAGCATCCGCGCATTAAACGGAAGGCCCGGGGTTCGATTCCCGGCTCTGGCATTTTTCACATAGTTGATAAAAATCAACCTTCTACTCCATTCTATCAAAAAAAAAAAAAAGTTTGAAACCTTTGTTTACGAAAAAAAAAAAGTATGTTGTTGTCTGTACAAATTGACTTAGTACAAATAATTTATTAAAACTCTTATCTATTAAAATTATCTACCCTGATGAATGCAGGTGATTTTCATCTTGGAGAAAACTAACTATAAATATCTAAATAAAGATAGTTTTATTCTCTATAAATAACATCTTAATAAATGCGTTTTCATAATGGTTATCTCAGATATCAATTTCCGTACAGTTATATTCCATAAAATTTGAGATACATTTTCTCATTCTTTGAGAAAAACTGCCTTATAGCAGTGCCACTTATTGGCCGATATGCATACAAATTAAATTGGTATGATGTCTCATAATAGTCTTCTCACATAAAAAGTTTTGTTTGATTAGAAAAAATAGAGCTTGAGATATAGCCTTTCCTTAAACTGCGTAAATCGCTGTAAGGCAGCGCCACCTGTCGTTCCACTGGCACGAAAATTTGATAGGCATTAATTTAGGTCCAGGTACATCTACGTCTAAATTTATATTCAATATTGTGTAAATACACTGAGAAAAAATTCTGTAACTGACATCGAGAATATAAATTGTGGTTCTAGAAAAAATAGTTCCATGTCATCCTTATAAATTCTAGTCCCCTTGGAAAGCGAGTTCTAGAAGCCCCTATTAGAATTCTACAGCGTTTGCCTATATTATCGAGGGCAAAGTTATTTAAAAATCTCTGAAAATAAATGAGGCTACGAGAGGCAGATTTCAGCAACTATAATCTTGGTTTATTACCCAATTATAGAAAATCAAGCGAGAATTTCTCGCAATACAAATGATTCAGAATATTCGGAATATTCAGAATATTGTTTCACCATCTAGAAATGTGTAAACTAGAAATTCGCGATCTTTTCGTCTATTCCGTTTATTGGCGTGCCTTACGCGCATAGCTCGAAACTCTATATTTCTATTTAAGGGATTTAGAAAATAGCCACAAATTCATTAAAAGAAGGCGGTATCAATTTTTTTTCTCAGTGTAGTTCCTTAGATACAGTCAGCACAATGTTTTTGTCACACACATACAGACAGACACACATTTTCTAAAAATGGCCAAATCGTGTTCTGGATCGCCCAAAATCGATCCATTGAAAACCGATAGTCGAAAATATTTACGAATCCATTTCATTTTTCTGTTAAATAAAATAAATAAATAAATGAAAAAACCATTTTTCGCTTTTGTAAAAGCACATTTATTTACAGCCAGAAACATTATAGAATATTACATCTTAGCTACAATTCAAAAACTCTAAATCATTTTTAAAATTAAACATTTACAACAATGTAGCTAACAAAGATAAGAAGCACTTAAGCGTATATTGTTAAAATCTTATCTAAGAAATGACTATCATTTACGTAAATAGTATCAAATATCTCGGACATCACTGTTCCCTTACAGAAAATGTGAAACCATAAGGTGATAATAGAGTGTGCGAATGTCACGTTTCTCAACTTCTATTTTTGTAATAACATAAATATCACTCTTACTTTGTGCGAAACATTTAGAAAATTGCGTTGGAATAAGATTTTAAATACCGATATAACTATAAAATAATTTATTAATAATTGTTTAAATGCATAAAATATTCGATAAATTTCGAATAATTAATTTCTTTACATACCGCTGTATTGTACGATATTTCTTTTTAAAGTGATAATTTATGATTAAATTGTTTTATTATTATTATTATAGTAAAACAGTTATACATATAATTTTGGCGATTTTCAAGATTGCAATATTATATAATCATCTTATTGAAAATAATAATAATAATAATAATAATAATAAATTCTTCTATTGCGCTTATCACTGTCTAACTGTTGACTTTTATTTTTTATTTATTTATTTTTTTTTTTATTTTGATAAGAAAGATGTAATGAAACGCATGTCAACTTTTTACTTTCTCCTACCCATAAGGTAGAGAAAGTATTGTTTTTGGGTCAAATTTTCCAACGCGAGTTTTTGTTATATTTACATGTTTTGAGGTCCCCTGAATACGAAAATCATGTTTTTAGCAAATGGTCTGTGTGTCTGTGTGTGTGTGTGTGTGTCTGTCTGTCTGTTATCAGCATATCTCAAAAACAAATTATGGCAGAAAGTTCAAACTTGGTATTCCAAATGTGTATCATATAGTGTCGCTACAGTAAGCTTTTCGTTAAGATCAAGCAAATGGTTCGTGTACAGGGACAATCAAGAGAATTCTAATACATTATGTCTATGGGGAAATTGCAGGAAAGTAGAGTTTAACGTCTATAGACTGCACTAAACCAAATGAAACGAATATATATTTTTTGTAATAGAGATAATTAACTGGGAAAAAAATTTTAAGTATGTAGGAGCCTCGCCTCCCCCCCTGGGGGGAAGTCCCCCCCTCGAGGGGAGTAAATTTTCATGATGGGTATCTTTCAAAAGAGCTCGCCAATACCTTTAAAACGAATGGTTGAACCATCGATCTGCGATAATTTAAAAAAAAGTTTTTGATTTTTTTTACTTTTAAGGAAAAAAAAGAAACTTAGAAAAAAAAAATCGTTTTTTTTTTTTTTTTTTTTTTTTTTTTTTTTTTTTTTCCCCCCTTCTTTTTAATGACGAGAATAAAATGGACTTTTTTTGGATATTTGGTGTTATACCACTTCTCTAATATGGAAATAGTCTGCATTATCATAAGAGATAATTTTTTTTAAATAATAATTTTAATAAACTATTTTTAAAAAACAGAATTATTTTTTAATAACCGAATTAAATTCTATGTAAATGTAGGTGCATTAATGAAACGGGGGGTTCAGGGGGGCGGTAGAGCCCCTCACACAGAACTAATTATCATATAAAACTCTTCAGAAGCCTAATATGAATTGTTTAACACAGGTTTCCATAACAGTACTCGTTATCTTAGCTTTTAATCTGCAACCTGTATTTATAGTGTTAAAGTTCAGGGTAAGAGAAAGTCGGGTGAGTGACACACCAGATTATTTAATTAGTTACGTTATTTTCATAAGAATGGGGCTTTTCAGAAAAAAATATTTTGCGTCTTTAATTATAAGATATTTTTCCATGTCCATTTTTACTTTCTCTTACCCATAAGGTACAGAAAGTATTGTTTTTGGGTCAAATTTTCGAACGCGAGAGTTTGTTATATTTACACGTTTTGAGGTCCCCTGAATACGAAAATCATGTTTTTAGTAAATGGTCTGTATGTATGTCTGTGTGTCTGTATGTCTGTGTGTCTGTGTGTCTGTCTGTTATCAGCATATCTCAAAAACAAATTATGGCCGAATGTTCAAACTTGGTATTCTGAATGTGTATCATATAGGGATGCTACAGTAAGCTTTTCGTTAAAATCAAGCAAATGGTTCGTGTACAGGGACAATCAAGAGAACTCTAATACATTACGTCTATGGGGGAAATTGCAGGTAAGTAGAGTTTAACGTCTATAGACTTCACTAAACGAAATGAAGCGAATATATATTTTTTTTTAATGGAGATGGTTAACTGGGAATTTTTTTTTTTTTTTTTTTTGCGTATGTAGGAGCCTCGCCTCCCCTCCTCGAGGGGAGTAAATTTTCACGATGGGTATCTTTCAAAAGAGCTCTCCAATACCTTTAAAACGATTGATCTGCGATAATTTAAAACAAAGTTATCGATTTTTTTTTTTTTTTTTTTTTTTTCACTTTTAACGAAAAAAAACTTAGAAAAGAAAATTGTACCTTTTTTTTTTTTTTTTTTTTTTAAATATTGAGAATAAAATGTTTTTTTTTTTTTTTTTTTTTTTTTTTTTTTTAAATATTTGGTGTTATACTACTTCTCTAATACGGAAATCGTCTGCCTTATCATAAAGGATAATTTTTTTAAATAATAATTTTAATAAATTATTTTTTAAAAAGAGAATTATTTTTTAATAACCGAATTAAATTCTATATTCTAGTAGGTGCATTAACGATACGGGGTATTGAGGCAGGCGGTAGCCCCCTTCACACAGCACTAATCTTAATATATATAAATCTCGTGTCACAATGTTTGTCCTCAATGGACTCCTAAACCACTTAACCGATTATAATAAAATTCGCACACCATGTGCAGTTCGATCCAACTTGAGAGATAGGATAGTTTAATACTCAAATTATAGTCGCAATTTTAATTTATTGCTAATTATTTGTCTGTTATTATTTGACAGTCACAATTATCTGTTAACTCCAAATGATTCTAACAGATGTCGATACCTTTCGACTGGGTTGAAATGAAAGCTGAAATATATTTGGTGCTGCCATCTACACAAAGAATCTTCAACTTTTTAACCTATTAATAAATTTCGTATAATTCAATTATTTCCACTTTTTAAATTTTTGGTGTTAGCATAGCCGGCCACGTGTTACTTAGACTGAAGTGTAAATTGAATTCATATTATAATGAAGATAATACAGTGAAATTAATCCTGTTTTTTACTTATTTGTGCTTCATTGATCAAAACTTTATAATTTAATCTGTATATATATATATATATTACGTGTCACGATGTTTGTCCGGGTAAACTCCTAAACTAAGGAACTGATTTTGATGAAATTTTGCACACTGTGTGCAGTTTGATCCAACTTGAGAGATAGGATAGTTTTTATCTCAATTTATTGTCACAATATTGTTTTATTGCAATTATTTGTTAATTATAGACCTTTATTAAAGTTGCTCCAAAATATCTGTGAGTTCCATTAATTTAATTGTTGCCAAAAAAAAAAAAAAAAAAAAAAAATACGAGTTCATTTTCTTTCGACATAAAAATAAATACATTTAATCAAACGTGAACGTTAAAAAATTATAAAAAGTTAAATTATGCATCTCACGAAAATTGACGTCATAATCAATTTAAAGATTTTATACACATTGATAAAGTGCTAATGCAGTTCTATCATAGATATAGTAATATATATAGATCTCTCATCCCCATGTTATCGTAGAAAGATTTTTGATTGAAAAAAAAAAAAAAAAAAAAAAAAAAAAGAAAAAGAAAAAGAAAAGAAAGAAAGAAATATGAATTTGAAACTGTATCTGGAGTCTTCCATTCCCCTTTAGCAAATAAATTATTCATAAATTTTATTTGCTAAAATATTAGTATGTATTCCCGTGTGTATTCACTCGGGGAAAGACGGCCATATTTTGGTAAAAACGTCGTCTTTTCCCAAATGAAAAGGAATAACTTTTTTCTCCCCAATGATCACTCTATTCTATATATGCTATACTATATCTATGAGTTCTATACGCAAGCGAAGTGTGACTCACTGACCGTCTGTGCAGCCAAGAAAAAGATTTCCTTTGTTAATTGCCCACTGGATTTTTTGTAAGAAATTATTAAAAATCGAGGAAATTTATTTCCCGATTTTAATCCTTATATTTGGGTATAGATATGTATTAGTTATCGCGGGTGTTAGATTGAATTATTTTGCTGTCAAATTGACAAAATTTTAATTTTAAATTTTTAAACTCTGTCGCCCTTGGCTTTTTTTATTATTATTATTATTATTTGGCGATCAAAAGCGTAACACGAAAATATACATGCCAGATGTATGCATTGTACGAAATGTAATATGTATTATTCATTGTACGTATGTATGACATGTAATATGTATTGTACGAAATATTGTTTCATATTATTCATTACTCTTTTAATATAAGTTGTTAAAATAACCATGATTTTTGAAAGGAATTAAATATTTTCGCCAGATAATTTGGCGATATTCTTTTTTTTTCGCCAAGGATGACAGAAATGAAATCTATTCCGCTGCAAAATATTAGTATCTTACATCAGATATTTTATTTAGACATTTGAAAACAAATTTGACTTCAAACTATGATAGAATATTTATCATTTTCCTTTTAATTTGTATATTATTAGTATATTAAAATTTAAAAGCATGGTATATAAAAAGTTTTTTTTTTTTTTTTTTTTTTTTAAATCTTATAATTATTCTTATCTTAATCCTCAATGTTTCCCATCTTTATTGACTTGAATTTACTATTAAAATTTTAACATACTCAAAAACTTCTCATCACTTCGTTAAAATACACTAAACTTTTCCAAAATCTTTTTGTATTTAAAATGATACATGTATTTACTTTAAATGTCCAATATTTCATAAGATTTCCAATTTTAAAGTTTTAAAATATTTATCAAATTTACTTATTTTTCTGGTTTAGCCTTATTGTTTTCCCTTTTATAACTACAGCTGTTGCCCTCTTTAAAATATTTAAAATGATGAGGTCATTTAATAGTAAAATTATCCATTATAGCATATATTATATTTCACTCCTCCATAAAAATTGATTTTAAAATCGTCTGTTTCTTTTATACTTTTATTTTAATAGAATTTTAATAGAATTTAATTTATATATTAGTCATTTTAGCAATTTTATCCAAAGTAGCATTAGAAATAATATATATCACTTCTCCATTAAAATTTATAGGACCCTACAATAAAATTAATTTGTGCTTAATATCAACACTACGAAAATTTTTATCAATCGCTTCCAAATTTTGACCTAAGTTTCAAATCTCAACCCTGTGGGTTTTTACATCGGCTACAACGTTTTCGTCTTTGTTCGTAAATAATAATTTAACTGTACTAAATAGTTTACAGCCGTATAATTCAACGTATAACTTAGTCACAGCAACGCGTGGCCGGGTCTGCTAGTTATCATATAAAACTCTTCAGAAGCCTAATATGAATTGTTTAACATAGGTTTACATAACAGTTCTCGTATCTTACCTATTAATCTGCAACCTGTATTTATCGTATTAAATTTCACGGTAAGAGAAAGTCGTGTGAGTGACACACCAGATAATTTTTCTTATTTCCTCTTCATTAATTTTATTTCAAGAAAATTTCAAACAATTTCTTAAGTATTGATAAAATGAGGGAACTTGTTTGAATACTTGCTTCAAAAAAAAATAATTTTTCGAAAACAGGAACAAATTTAATAGTCGTAAATTTTCTGACTGTAAAAATAAAATTAAAATATACATATCTCAGGTGATTTTATAAAACAATTTTCCCATAATGGGCTTTCACTCTGAGCGATGAGCGTTATTGCGGGTTTTCAGCGATTCTTTTCAACTATAGGTTTATTTTTATTTTTTTTAATGAATGATTCTCTGTAAATATCTTTTTAACAGAACAGTTATTAGATCATGTATTGGTATATAGTATAAGCAATGTTTAATAATATATTAGTTTCTATTACATTAAATTATATATGTGTATTAGTTTATGTTATCTTAAATTAGATATCTACAAAGGGCATTCCATAAAAACTGAGAGTTATTTTTTACGTAGTAGCAACACCACGAAACTAAAAAATAGAAGTGCAGACGATTTTTTCAACCTGTTAACTGTACGTTTATACAAAATTCTAAACGAAGCAGACAATTTTATTTTCCTATTTCCATGCTTGTTTAAAGAACTGTTTTATTTGCGTTCGTATATTGCGTTCGTTTAAAAAACGAAATGCGTTGTGCCGTAAAATTTTGCTACCGTTTGGGCAAAACAGCTCCATAAACAGTTAAGTTAATGAAAGAAGCTTACAAAGACAAATGTTTTGGTGAGTATACGATTTTTAGATGTCATGGTGATTTCAAGAAAGGCCGTTTGTCTGTAGGACTGGCTCCTAGGCCTGGGCGACCAAAAAGTGTTGTGAATGATCGAAATGTAAACACTGTGTGGGTAATCCTTTAACAAAATCGGCGAGTGACATGTGAGGAGATAGCGGCATCATCAAACATTTCGAAAACGTCGATATTTCGCATTCTACGCATCAATTTACAGCTTCGCTATGTTTGTTCCAGATGGGTCCCTCATCACCTTACTAAAGAACAAATGAAAACAAGAATTCACCAATGTTGTGAATGTAAACAGATGCTTCAAAATGATCCAAAGACTGTAATAACAGGTGATGAAACTTGGGTGCATCATTACGATCCCCTTACCAAGTCCGCAACAAGTGTATGGAAACATACTGATTCTCTGCCTCCGAAAAAGATCCGACAAACCAAGTCTGCTGGGAAGGTCATGATGATTATTTTCTTTGATCATAAAGGTGTAATCTAATCATTCCACATCCCTCTTACAGTCCAGATCTCGCACCATGCGATTTCTGGCTGTTTCCGACGTTGAAGGAGAAGCTCCGTGACAGAAAATTTACTAAAGATTCTGAAGTTATTTCAGAAGTGGAGGGTTCTTTGAAGCAGCTACCAGAAAAGGGCTTCTCTACTTGTTTTTGAAAAGTGGGTTGAACGATGGGACCGTTGCATATCATCTGACGGAAGTTATTTTGAAAAGGAATGATGTATTTTTTGCAGTAAATACATTTCTTGATTTTTTATGATATTACTCTCAGTTTTTATGGAATGCTCTTTGCATATTATTATATTTTATATTAATATCTTTATATATATATTTATTTTGTGCGTGTGTATGTCACTGAGCTCCTCCTAAACGGCTGGACTGAGTTTAATGAAATTTTTTGTGTGTCTTCAGGTGGATTCAAAAATGGTTTAGATTTACAAATGAAAGTTGTAACTTAATTCGTTCTTTCTTAATTAATTTTTAACCAACTCTTCAACAACTTTTCCACCTAGATGGCGTGAGTTGTCGTAAACAAGATGTCAGAATTTATTTAATGTTGAAATAAATAATATTATAGTTTTAAAAAATTAAAGAACACGCTTTTATAGAAATGTGAACTAAAAAGCACGAAATATCTATCTTAGTATTAAAATTCAGGGTAAGAGAAAATCGTGTGAGTGACACACCGTAATATTTACATACATTTAAATCTTTAATTAAAATAACTTAGAATTAACAAAAACCATTTTTAAAAAATCTCTCCTAACGGGGATCGAACGCTGGACCGTTAGATTCGTAGCGCGGCATCTTACCTCGACGCCGCATCGTTCACGTAGTGAAAGTACTTTTTTTACAATATAAATTTTTTGTTTCCTCCCAGAGAAGTTACAAACAAACATACATACATACATATATACAGGTGAAGCTAATAAAAGCGTGTTAAAAATGAATTTTTAACCGTATCTTACGAAGTGTTTAAAATATTTTTTCAAAATTAATATTTTTAGAATCGTAACCGTATCTTACGAAGTGCTTAAAATATTTTTTTCAAAGTTAATATTTTAGAATCGTAAACACGATGTCAGAATTTATTTAATGTTGAAATGAAAAATGAATTTTTAACCGTAAGTGTTTAAAATATTTTTCAACGTTAATATTGTTAAAATGTTAAAATTAGTTAAAATGGTATATTCTTTTAAAAAATTCGTCAATATCCGACGGAGTTATTTTATGTTAAAATGAAAAATGAATTTTTAGGCCATTATTATTTGTGCAGATGGAAAATGTACTAAAAGTTTTCCGAAAAATTTCACGATCACAAATGTTGACGGATATCCAATATATCGTCGAAGAATTCCCGATAATGGCGGACAATCTTATCATCTATGGCGGTCATCTATGTCAACAACATAGATATTGACATTGATAACCAATGGATGGTCCCATATTCGCCTCTGCTGAGCAAAACATTCAATGCTCATATTAATGTTCAGTTCTGCAGTTCAGTGAAGAGCATCAAATACATTTGCAAATATGTGAATAAAGGCAGTGATATGGCTGCATTTCGAGTTGAAAATACCAATGTGAATGCTCCTCTGGTGAATAACAACGATGAAATAACATTTTACCAAACTGGCCGGTACGTGAGCTCTAATGAAGCTGTTTGGCGTATCTTTGGTTTCCCAATTCATGAACGGGATCCAGCAGTTCTTCATTTAGCCGTCCATCTTGAAAATGGCCAACGCGTATATTTCACGAGCGAGACAGCGATTGATCGTGCTATAAATCCACCAAAAACTACACTCACCGAATTTTTTGAATTGTGTAATCGTGCGGATGCTTTTGGTGCTTTTGCACGGACATTACTCTATTCAGAAGTACCACGCTATTTCACATGGGCTCCAACAAAAAAAATGGATGCCCCGCAAGCAAGGCAAGCCGATTGATGCATGTCCCGGTTTATTCAAATCAAACACCTTGGAACGAGTATTTACGGTCAATCCAAGGCAGACTGAGTGCTTTTATCTTCGACTGTTATTGGTTAATGTCATCGGCCCTTTGTCATTTCAAGATTTACGTAAAGTGAATGGACAACATTATCCAACGTATAAAGATGCATGCCTTGCACTCGGCTTGCTGGAAGACGACAACCAGTGGGAGTGTATGCTTGCTGAAGTAGGACTGAACTGTACAGCAAAACAAAATCGTCTACTATTCGCTATAGTGTTGACTGCATGTTTCCCGGCCCGAGCAGAGACATTACGGGATAATCACAAAGATTCAATGACTGATGATATATTGCATCAACATCGTTCACGGTGCAATGATCTAACGATAGTATTCAGTGACGCTATGTACAATGAAGTATTGATTGCTATTGAAGATCTTTGCATTATCATTGCCAACTTACCACTCAGTCATTTCGGTATGCATTCAACAAATCGAAATGCATCTGATTTAATAAGCACTGAATTGAATCGTGAACTACAATACAATACTGTAGAAATGGCAGCGATTGTTGCTCGCAATGTCCCACTAATGAATGAAGAACAAAGAACCATTTACGACCGCATCATGCTCGCAGTTTTGGCAGGACAAGGTGGATTCTTTTTTTTTTTTTTTGGGGGGGGGGGGGGTGCACCAGGTGGAACTGGCAAAACATTCCTTATTTCGCTAATTCTCGCCGACATACGATCAAATAATGGCATCGCATTGGCTGTTGCATCATCTGGCACTGCGGCAACTTTATTGGATGGAGGCAGAACAGCTCATTCATTATTTAAACTGCCACTAAATATTCAAAATAACCCAGACGCAGTGTGCAACATAAAAAAACAATCGTCCATGGCCACAGTGCTGAAATAGTGTAAAATCCTTATCTGGGATGAATGCACTATGGCACACAAACATTCGATTGAGGCGTCGAACAGGACATTGAAATATATAAAAAACAACGACAAACTATTTGGCGGCACTCTGTTACTCTTTTCAGGTGATTTCAGACAACCACTTCCCGTTATTCCGCGTTCAACATACGCTGATGAGATCAACGCGTGCTTAAAATCATCGTCATTGTGGCGTAATGTTGAAAAAGTACAACTGAAAGTAAATTTGTGCGTTCAAAAGCTTCAAGATCCATCCGCTGAAACATTCTCAAAACAATTGTTAGATATCGGCGATGGAAAAGTTACTACAGGTGAAACTGGATGCATAAAATTACCGACCGATTTCTGCACAATCATTGATTCTCAAGATGCTCTTATTGACCAGATATTTCCCGATATACACAGACGATACACAAATCATGAGTGGCTGGCAGAAAGAGCAATTTTAGCAGCAAAAAATGTGGACGTCAACGAATTGAATCTCAAGATACAACATTTGTTACCAGGAGACTTGGTGTCATACAAATCTAATGATACAGTTTGCGATGCCACCGAAGCTGTAAATTATCCAACAAAGTTTTTAAACTCATTGGATTTACCAGGCATGCCACCGCATATTTTACAACTGAAGGTTGGATCTCCGGTTATTTTGCTTCGTAATTTGAACCCACAACGGTTGTGCAACGGCACGCGATTAGTCATAAAAAAATTAATGAAAAATGTTATCGAAGCCATCATTTTAAATGACAAATTCCGAGGTGAAAATATATTACTACTGCGAATCCCTATTATACCCACAGATGTGCCAATTCAATTTAAACGCCCTCAATTTCCAATTAGATTGGCATTTGCAATGACTATCAATAAGTCTCAGGGCCAAACGATGTCTGTCTGTGGCTTAGATTTGAGCACATCATGTTTTTCACACGGACAATTATACGTGGCTCTCGAGTGGGCAAACCATCCAGTTTGTTTGTATTGGCGAAAGATGGGATAACAAAAAATATTGTACACTCTGTTGCATTAAGGGAATGATATTGTTTTTTAGTAATATTGTTATAAGTAGCGATATGTATATAATTTTAAAGAATCAATTTTAATAAATTAAAAAAATAAATGATTGGTGTTTTGTTATTTTTATATTCTTTCACCGTTCACAGCGCTCCATACATCTTCCACTTATATACCACATCCTAACACACTTACAATAAGTTAGTTATTTTTTTCTAGCAAAATATTCTCTAGAAATAATTTATATGACAAAACAACGTTTGTCGGGTCAGCTAGTATATATATATATATATATATATATATATATATGCGTGTAAATATATGTATACGTATGTGTATGTAAATATATTAGTTATAACAAAATGTATATATCTTATATTAAATTAAAGCATTAATTCGAAAAATTCTATTTAATTTTTGAAACTGTAAAATATCATACCCAAACATGCAATCATTACACCCAACGGATGCAAAATAATATTATTTCTTACTGAATTATAAATACTTTCCTTATCTAATATTTTTCTTTTTAAACAAACACACAACTCTTTTTTCTTTCTTTTTTTTAATGATTATTTTTATGCTTGATTTTTATTTGGTAGAAAAGTCTGCATGCATATTTGAAATCTTTCAAACACTCATAAAGTTTCAAGATCTCTGGAAACAGTACACATGTACTTAGCATACGATGTAACCCAAATGGAAAACAATTTTCAGACTTTAGTACATTTCTTCAGAGTGGGAGAAAAGGTTTAAAAATTAGATTGCGTAAGTGTCCCTAGGAGCAAAATGTAATCGGTCTTTGAATGGTCTCTTATCGACGACCGATGAACTTGTGAAAGGCCGATACTCGGAATCTCACCAAGAGCGATGAATTTCATCTAAAATGTCTCATCGGGAATTTCTGAATCCGATGGTCGGGACCCGATGTTTTTCTGAAACTGATCCAATGATAATTCGATGGAAAAACACAATTTCTATCGAGTTTTCACGCGGTTCGTCATCGGTTTGATATCTTTTTTACGAGATATACTCCTCATCGAAAACGATCTTAGATACTGCTTTGTGCTATATATCCATGTTAATGCTCGAGCGAATTTCGAGGAGTCGATGGAAAGCCAAGCAAAATACAATCCATCAATGCTACTTTGGGTAAAGATGATAATACCATTTTGTCCTTTAAATTTATAAAATCTTTTCACTTTTCAAAATTTTATTGAGCAATTTGAAAGAATGCACTTTTTTTTTTTAATAGTTGCACATTTCAGAAGTTAATATTATTTTAATTAGAAGGTAATATTTTTATAATAATTTTTTAAGTAATTTTTACTTATTTCTAGTTATGTTTTAAATTTTCCATTTTCGTAGATATTTAATATAATTTCTAAATTGAAAGGAATATATCTTTTTTTTTTTTTTTTTTTTTTTTTTTTTTCAAATTATTCACAAATTAGAACTTAGTTTTATTCATAGTTGGTTTTTGGTAATTTCTTCAATTAATATCATTCAAATATTGGTAAGTATTTAGCAATTGGTTTAGAAAATTGTATGCCACATCACTATTATTTGTTTTACTATACTTGTTAAAATCTATTGGTCATAATTATTTTTATTTCGAACTAGCAGGCTACGCCCGCTTCGATGGTCACTATATTTAAATGAATTTTCGAAAGAATCGAATTAATATTTATTTTTTACACCGCATTATAGACAAAAATTAAAAAAATAAAATAAAAATAAAATAAAATAAAATAAACTGAAATTGCTCCAAACTTCGCTTTGTGTACCCGCTGTCTATGGCATCTCTTTTCCCGCCCGCATTGCATCAGGTCTAGGTTTCCCATGCCTGCAGGAAGATTTTTCCCGGGCACTTCAATCTGGATATTTATCGACGACAGGTGGGATCTGCTATTATTTAAGAACTACGATTTTAAAGATCACTGTATCTCAGCATCTATTAAATATTTTAGTTTTGAACCATGTATTTTATAGCCCATGCTATTTACACTATCTTACTATTTGATTCCGACCAATGTAATAAAATAAAACAAAATAAAAAGTAGATTAAATATATATATATAAAAATAAATTTTAATAAATTGAATCCTTTTTACTATGTATATACTACCATTTTTCCCGATAAATACAGTAAATAAAAAAAAATGAATAAATAAAAGATTTTTATTTTAAAAGAATTTACTAAAAAATGAAAAATAAGAAGTTGTTCTACTATAAAATATTAAACATAACTGTTATAAATACGTTTTTAAATTTAAAACTAATTATACTTAATTTTTACTTTCCGAACACTACAGTGAGGAAAGTATTGTAATCATGTCAAAAATCCGAATTTGAGATTTTGATGTTTCTATATGTTTCGAGGTCCAATGAGTCCGTTTTCACTATTTTTGTGATGATGTATGTATGTGTGTATGTATGTGTGTATGTCTGGGAGTGAACACGCTAGCGTCTAAACGCTTTCTTCGAATAACCTGAAAGTTGGTACGTATAGGTATATTGTAAGTCATCATAGTACGAACCCTATAGATTTTGGTGAATCTAGCACTTATAGTTTTTTTACAGGGACACAAAGAAAAATTCTTTATCATTATGGCCTATGGGAGCAAAATATTGAAAGTGCGATAGCATCTAAACGCCTCATTCAATTGAGCAAAAAATTAATACGCATATTATAGGTCACGAATACTCAATCTGTATAGATTTTGGAGAATCTAGCACTTATAGTATTTTTACAGGGACACAAAGAAAAATTCTTTATCATTATGCCTATGGGGCCAAATTTTTAAAAGTGTGATAGCATCTAAACGCCTTATTAATCTGAGCAAAAAATTTGTTTACATGTTATAGGCAACAGTTGCACCAACTGTATAGATTTTGGTGAATCTAGCTCTTACAGTTTTTTTACAGGGACACAAAAAAAAATTCTTTATCATTATGGCCTATGGAACCAAATTTTTAAAAGTACGATAGCATCTAAACGCCTTCTTCAATTGAGCTGAAAATTTATGTGAGTATTATAAATCACTGTTGCACTAACTATAAGCATTTTGGTGAATCTAGCATTTATAGGTTTTTACAGGGACACAAAGAAAAATTCTATTATGATCTATGGGCTCAAAGTTCAGTAGCATTAAATAAAACATCGTGTAATATATGGAGAAAAATACTCAAGCACACTATTATGGTTTTCTCTCTTTTGTTTGTTTAATAACTCCTCTTTCTTTATCTACAAAACTGTTAATTACTCAATGTTCGGAAAGTCGAGTGGAGTCACTCCAGATTTTTTCTTCTGCATTACGATTTCATTTTAAATAAATATAACAAAAGAAAAAAAAATCGCCTTCAAATGAATGAATTAAATAAAAATAAGTTGCGTAATAGCCGTTGCTAAGATACGCAGACGATTGAAGCAAAATAATTAAATTTATGAAAAATGAAGCATTAAAGGCAATATTTAAAATCGAAAAAACATTAATTTAAAAAATTCAAATTCGAAATTCGAAAAAATCTCGATGAGGTGCACACATGCATGGTCCCAGGTACCTATATGCCAAATTTGGAAGCTCTGCGATCAATAGTGTGAGCACCAGAGCGCAGACAGACAGACACACGCACACAGAGACACACATACACACACACACACACACACAGAGAGAGAGAGAGATACACAGACACTTCTCTTTATTTATATAGATAATAAAAAGAATAAAAAAATATCCTAATATATACTACATATTACAAGTAACATCTCGATTATCCGAGCTAATAATGACCACTAGTAACTCGGATACCGGAAATCTCGGTTAATATACTAAGTGTGTGTAAAACCTTGCTGTGCTCGCGTATTTAAAACCTTTTAAAATAAAAAATAACAGAATGATTTTTAAATGATAAAAATAAACATATATGAAGTTATGTTTGACAACTCAACAAATTTAGAAAGGAAATCAATTACTAGTAGTAAATTTTAAAAACCAAATTGAAATTTATTTAAGCTGTAATTATAGAAACATGCATTTTCACAAAAAAAAAAAAAAAAAAAGAAAAACTTAAGAAAATATTGTATTTTCAAAATTTAATATGCACACTGTAAAGGAAACCCGTATTGTACCTAAAACCCTGTAAATTTCAACGGGAAAAAACTGTAAATCAAAAGTACAGTTTAAAATCGTAACACTGTATCACTGACATACATTTTACGGGAAAATACTATAAATCAAAAGTTGTAACAATTTTGCTCCATATATTTGACAGAGAAATATTGGCATTCCAGCTACCAGTTATTTTTCATACTTTTAAGGGTTTAGTTTTTGCAGTGCATTAATTTGTTAAATTTACATTTTTTTTTTTTTCTTAAGTCTGTCACCTTTCGTTGCAAAAGTCCAGAATTAAATTTTTAAATCATTGGCTGCCCCTAGCACACCAATTTTTGAGCAACAGGAGATCGATCGACTAACATCGAAGTGTGATATTTTTCAAGGATCATGCAGGGAAAAAAATCGTTATTTCGGACTTTAATTCCAAAGTTAAAATATACACTATCAAGCATATTAGCTTTAATTAGTTTATAACGCTAATTCTTCTTCTTCTTCTTTTTTTTTTTTTTTTTTTTTTTTTTAGAAATTACATAATTTTAATTTACCTATATATTTGCATTTTTTTCCTTAGGCTTTATTTTAATAGATGTAAAAGTTCTACTGAGCTATTGATTTCCTTATTTAATAGCACTACGTATTATTTAACGCTATATATTTAATAAACAGTATCCAAATGCTTCTCTTTATTTGATCGGCGACTTATAAAGTTAATCTATTCATTATTTTCATGTAAAATCATGTTTTTCAGGGCTCATTTAAAAAAAAAAAAAAAAAAAAAAAAGGAAACAAAAAGCTTCGTTATCAGTTCGGTTAACAGAAACGTTGGTTAATCGAATCTCGGTTAAACGAGATTCTACTGCATTTTAAATTTAAAAACAATATCTATAACTTAGGATTATTATTATTATTACTATGATGAATAGAGAATATTCTGATTAGATTGCAATTAATAATTAAAATCATTTATTTATAAAAAGGGAAAAAAAGGAAAGAAAAAAGAAACAAACGGAACTACAAAAAATTATATTTGACTAGAATTCTTTTTCTGTTGAAGAGCTGGGCATTTTTACGAATAAGAACATCATAAGCGTAAAATATCAGGAGACAAAAATAAATAGACGCGGCTACTGCGTGAAAGCATCCCTATCTCCATCTTCCTCTCCCCCCCCCCCCCCCCCCACTTTTTGTTTGTTTGTCTGTTTGTGCGCCATATATAGGGGAGAACCGTGTAATATGGACCATCGTGTAATACGGACCATGAGGAAATTTGTATGTTCAACACTAGATGGTGAAATCATCTCATTGTCTTTAGTGAATATTATTGTTTTACAAACCATGGAGTGACTTGTACATACATACCTGTATTTGGACGATTATGAAATTGAGTTTTCGGTTTATATGATCATCGATGTAACAAGTATGTTAAAATGGAAGTATTACTTCCTGCTGTTAGGTAATTGTAATATAATTTTCGCTTTAATAGTGGCAAATGTACTTATTTTTTGAAGAGTTTAGACATACGTTTCATGGGCATCAATTTGCACAGCGATTTTTATTGGAAACCATGTTGCTCTGTTTACGCGTGTAGTATGAACCATGTTGTGTTGTATAATGTGGACCACTGGTCCATAATAATAACAGAGAGATTTTGTTAATGCACGGCGTACATATGTCGCATACTCAAAATCTTGAAGCTATAGAACAGGCCAGGGAAGATGAGGTAATCGAATTATCACTTCTTTCGCACACTACCCATTCAATGTAACCTTTAGACCTCCCCTTTTCTTTCGTCCATTAACTTTTTTTTCGTCCATTTCTACTATTCCCAAGAGATGTACAAGCATGTGAGGGAACATGCTGGGCAGTTCGTTTCACAATTCCAAGTGTGCCAATTGTTGGGGAACGGTAAGGACCACTTGGTTCATATTACACATACGTTAGTGTAATATGGACCACCGATACGTAAATAAAATAATTATTTTCTGCAATTATTAATAGTTCCTAGAATACTTTACCAAGTTTAAACAATGTAACTATGCAATTGTGATGAGCAGCCACCAAATTTAATCTTTTTATTTTAATAATTTAAGTTTTATAAGCATTCTTGCTTAGGGGGTCCATATTACACGGTTCTCCCCTATACACACACACACACACACACACACATATATATATATATATATTAATCACGTAAATAGAAACATTTAAAAACCTTCGTATGTAAGGTGAAGTTCAAATATCGTAAGTTTTGTATAATTTTAAACGTTTTCTTTTGTAAAAATATCTTAAAATTTTCAAAAAATATATGAACATATAGAATAAATAATACAGCCCAATTTTACGCAAAATTTCTAATTTTACGACTACAGTCGAATACTACAGTCTAATTTTACGAATACAGTCAAACTATACGCAATATTTGCAGTTTTACGAAGTATATTTTAAAATTTATTTAATGTACAATTTTGAAATGAGCGAAATTTAACATTCATTATTCAACAAAATTGGTTATGAAAATGTAATTCTGCAAATTGTCATGAATGTCATTATGAAAAGAATAATAGAAGAGTTAAAAATGAACGAGAATCTTCACAATTCAAATAGACTTTTTGATTAATGAACTTGAAGTAATCTCCAAAAATAGTTTTAAAGATCATTTATTAAAGAATTTTATTGTTCCGAGAAAACATGACATGTTAATAACATTTGTTTTATTCAATTAATATTTAAAAAGTACTTTAACACACATAAAATTTAAAATGTATCTTTATATCAAAGCCAAATCTAAAACATTACATTTTTACAAAGAAAATGTGTAAGATAAAATATCACAAACCTTTCTACTATTACAGAATTGTATCTTTAAATGATACATTACATGGTCTAACAATGATTATGTATAGCAAATATTGTCTGGTAAAAATTGTATTGCACCTACGGGAAAAAAAAAAAAAAAAAATCTTCAGCACTCAAAAGAAATGCTAGTAGATGAGAGCCTTAGTTTTAACTCCCAAACACTAGATGTGAAAACGGAATAAAAAAATTTCTGTTATATAATGAATAATATTAGGTCAGATTTTCTCAGATATAAACATGGTGTTTCACAACTGTCGAGTCTTTCTGGTAGGGATCCTTAAAATTATAAATTCAGTGAGGAAAATTCAAGCTGGAGTTTTACTTTACTCTCTTATCCGGCAGATTTATAACAATAAACACTTATTGTTTAAAAAATTTCTCAAATTTCTAAGGCAATTTATATTTCTTTACTTACTCATTGTTTTGAGAAATGTGTGATGGGAATTTTATTATTTTTTGCCATGTTTTTATTAATTTCGATTCTTGTTTGTTTGTTTGTTTGTCCAGTGCAAATCTTGCAATCGAATTTTAACTAACTTCCCGACTAGCTAGACATTTAAAACATTCCGGATAGCTCAGAACACGGTGACAATACAATACTTTGAAGATATGTATTACTTTTAATAAAATTTTAATATTTTTTTTATACTTTTAAATGTAAAATTATGAAATAAAAGACTGCTCAAATAACGCATTACAACCTTCACATTTATTATTATCATTATCACTATTATTATTATTATTATTGAATGCCATCATGTCTCATTATAAAGATAAAATCGGATACGTCCCTTACATATAAGTACATAGAAAGTTAATAACATAATGCAATTCATCTGAAAAGTATAGAAAGTGCATATTGTACGTCATAAAGATTTATATTATATTAAAAATATATAACAAAGAATTTTAAAGTAAAATTTTGTAAATTATCAACATAATTGCAAAATGTCTTTTTCCTTTTTTTTTATTTTATTTATTTTTTTTTTATATATATATATATATATATATATATATAAATTACAAAAATATGTAGTTTATAAAGTCTTTTATTTATTGCCTTTTAACACCACAAAACTCAAAAATAGCCCGATATGCTGGGCTGTCAGCAATCATTTTTTTAAATACCACTTTTTTATATAAATTAATGTTTATATTCTTCTTTCAGAGATACATACTACAAACGATTAATTAAGATCTCTATTAAAAAAAAAAAAAAAAAAAAAAAAAAACTAGTTGGTATAGGTGGACTCCGCTCAGTTCTCCATCATATTTATGTTCTCACAAATTTCTAGTGCGAGACATATTATAATCATGTTAAAAGAAATGAATTTGACCAAAGCTTGATACAGTGACAGAACGAAATCCCCGCCTAATAGGTTGTCCACCGTTCACTTTGATATATTTATCTTATTCTAATCTATTAATTTATATTATCAGGGTCGATTCCGCTGTTTAGTTTTCATGCTACTATTTTCAATGCAATAATTATCAAAATTCATATTTATATGAAAAATTTACAATTTCGCTATGTTGATAAAATCGTAAATTTCAAGTAATTTACAAAATTTTCTTATTAGAATATTTTTTTTTTCTTTTTGTGAATTTTTTCATTCGTGAAAGCTCGAAATATTTCAAGAAATTCGTTGATATGGATGTTTTTATTATTTTCTTCAAATAGTACAAATTATATCCATTAATTTGTGTTTTTATTAAATATACCTCTAATACTTTACGAGTTATTTCAAGCTATGAATAACGGAAGCCTGTCACGAACAACAGAAATGTTTTCATTTCAAATAGGACTTGAATAATGACACGATTTTCTATAAACATTACATGTGCTAAATTCATTTGTCAACGCCCACTTGTGAGCTGCGAAAAGTTATTCACAACACTTATTAAATTGTCTCATTTCAACGCACGAAATTTTTATTTATTGTGTTAGTTTTCTGTGTGCATAAATTTGAAATGATTCATGAAAAATAAATAAATAAATAAATAAATAAAAAGGCAGAATTGTCGGACCGATCCCAAGGAAATGCTTCGAATTATATATCGAAGTAATAAATAAAAATATTATTTTAAAATGAATATTGTTTTCTGAGTTTGAATAGTAAATCCCGACTTTTCATGTTCCTCTAAAAAGTTACATTATTTATCAAAAAGCTTTCGCATGTTTTAATTAGGTCATTTTTTTTCAGCACATGATGAGTTATGTTATCCACTGACACATATCTACACTGGACCGATTCCAAAGAAATGCTTCGAATTATACATCGAAGTAATAAATAAAAATAATATTTAAAAATTAATATTGTTCTGTGATTTTGAATAGTAAACCCACACTTTTCATGTTTCTCTAAAAAGTTATATTGTTTATCAAACAGATTTCGCCTCTTTTGATTAAATCAATTAAGTTTTTTCAACACATGATGAGTTATGTTATCCACTGGCACATATCTACACTAGCGGAACTTAAAGATTTAATCACAAATGCACAATATCATTTTATTAGATACCGTAATGATTAGATAAAATTCTACGTAAAAGTGGACATGGTGGATAGATTGCACTGGTCAACAATGATAGAGATGTCTAACAATTTTGACGTATTTCTGGTTATATTTGGTTCATTGATTCCAAAAATGATTCATGTTTTGCCCTATCGGATTTATTCTTTTTAGCTTATCCACAGTATATGCCAAAGGAACCATACATTTAACAATGTGGAAATCGATCAAATTACTGCGCAGGTAGAGCAATTTTATGCTCATGTTACCACCAATTGCACAAAAATTAGTGAGCATATTCTTAACTACTGCTGTTATTTAAGCGTACAAAAAGAAAGTTATTTTAACTCTCTGGCTTACTATATATGTAATTGCGGACGCCAAATAAACTTAAAGCATACAAAAGAAGTTATTTTAAACTCCTAAGCTTTCTAAAAAACTAAATAATAATTTCTAACAACAAAATCTACTTGCTGCTTTTATTCCATTGAAAAATTTGAATACTGAGAAAAAGAAACTAGATGCACGCGCACGAGCATCATCTGAATAATCTTTTCTTTTTTTTTTTCAATAACAAAAATACATCACGTGAGTTAAAAATATAAAAATGAGAGAATAAAATAAAACATGGACAATATCTAACATCCTCCCACCTTTTGATTATATCTTATAATCAAAACTCTTCATTTTGATATCTCTAGAAGATTTCTTCTTCATAAAATCAGTCTGTCTGGCATTTTAATTAGTCTTCCAGATCTAGTCTTTCTAATTTCCCTGCAGGACTTATCCTCCAAAGGCTTTTTAATTTGTGCTTCCTTCACAGCTGGATTAGGAAACGTATTTTCAGCACCGTTACTAGATGATACTTCTAGAGGATAGATTCTTTGTATTGGTCGAAGTATCTCTGAATGAGATGTTTGTAACTTTACGAGGCGCACTTTTCCATCTTTGCCATGAATAAGCTCTATGATGCGTCCTAATGGCCAGTGCATCCTTTTTTTATTGTCCGCTCCCACCAATACAATGTCTCCTACAGAAACTGTCTGTTGGCTTCTTCTCACATTCGGTCGCTGAATAAGTAAACCCAAATACTCTGATCTAAATCGATTTCTTAAACTTTTCTGCAATGCTTGTCTATATTTAAGCCTTCGTTTGAAAGAGTTTCCCTCGACTGCATCAATGTCTGGCACAATATATTCATGAATATCTTTCAAAAACATGGCAGGAGAAATTGGCTTAATAGATTCTTGCTCTGACATGTAAGTCAAAGGTCGAGAATTGATAATGCTTTCGCAATCAGCCAATACAGTAATCATTTCTTCATAATTCAAGCACGCTCGCCCAAGGACTCTTTTTAATAGATCTTTCATCAGTCTGATGAGCCTCTCCCACCATCCGCCCCACCACGCCGCAGTTGGCGGATTGAATTTCCATTCAATTGAATTGGTTGCTGCATCCTTTTGTATATGATTCCAGTTCAGTCGTTTCAAATAGTTGGCTGCACCAACAAAATTAGAGCCATTATCGCAATATATAATGGAACATCTTCCTCTACGAGATATAAATCTTCTTAAAGCCATCAAAAAAATCTCGGTAGATGCTGATGTAACAAGCTCAAAATGTACTGCCCGATAGATAGCACATTTGAACAAGATAATCCAACTCTTTTGATTGTCTTTCAGAAACAAAGGACCAGCCATATCAATACCAATGATCTGAAACACAGCTGCATCTTTTACTCGATTTTCTGGTAGAGAAATAGGCGAAGATTCCACGTTCTTAGAGTTGAATCTTTTACAAGTAGTACATTTAGATAAAACAGATGTCACAGTTCTTCTTCCATTCAAAATCCAATATTTTTCTCTAATCAAATTTAAAAGAATCTGAGGACCTGCGTGACAATTTTTCAGATGAAAATATGAAATTAGTCGTTTAACAACTTCATGATTAGATGGTAGAACGATAGGTGTGAGAAAATCCTTTTTGTCTTGTCTATACAAAATTTTAGTTTTCACGCGTATTATATCTTCCTCATCTTTGAAAGTCTCAAGAGTTTTCAATTTCTCATAATCTTTAGAGGAAAAAGCTTCTTTCTGAATCATCCACGCTATTTTCATTTCTGCTTTGTGAAATTCCTGACTTGCCAATTCTCCTTTCACTTTATCCTTTGTATTACAAGTATTATGTTTAAAACGGAGAATCCATCCCATAAGGCGAACGATTTTCTCATAACATGAAAAATAGTGATAGTACCAAGTATTCTGTGAATTTTCATCTACATTTATCAGTAATTTTGTTGATTTTAACTTTTCTCTTTCAACGTCTTCTTCATTTATATTCTGGCAGAGGAAATTCATATGTTTATTATACTCATCTGGATTCTTAAGCCACGATGGACCCTCCCACCATTTGAGAGAGACAAGTTGTTTGGCTTTACAACCTCTAGAGGGTAGATCCGATGGGTTCATTTCACTGGGTATATATTTCCATAAAGAAGGATCAGTCAAACTCCTGATTTCTTGAACTCGGTTCCTGACGAAAACTGACCAGTTCTCTTCTCTGATTATCCATGCAAGAACTGTCGTGGAATCACTCCAAAAATATCTTTCCATATTTTCCCAACTGAATGCATCTGTTACTGATTTCGATAATCTAGCACCAATCAAAGCCGCTAAAAGCTCCATTCGAGGTATAGTTGGGCACTTTAAAGGACTGATGCGGGATTTGGCAGCCAGAAGGAATAATTTCACTTGATCAGCTTTTTCTATTCTCAAAAATACAACAGCAGCATAAGCCTGATTACTAGCATCACAAAATGTATGAAGAGTACATTTTTTTAAATTATCTGGAGTGACTTGAATGTATCGCGGAATCTCAATTTTTTCCAATATATTTAATTCACGAAACCATCCGATAAACTCGTTTTTTAGATCCCCGGTAATTTCTTCATCCCAGGTTAAACCAATTTTCCAGGTTTTCTGTAACATCATCTTGGGGCAAATCATGACTGGTGAAGTAAAACCAATTGGATCAAAAACTTTATGTGCCACTGATAGCATAGTACGTTTTGTTATTTTCTCCAGGTTTACATCTTTCGTCCAGGATACATTGACCTTTAAAATGTCCGAAAATCTGTTCCAGTGTAATCCAAGTACAACAGCTTCTTTATTGTGTTCCGAGTCCTTTCTCTCTTCTGTATGTTCCCATCCTCTTAGGTCGAATCCGCCTTTAGACATTAGGTTTTTAGAGCAAGTAATAAATCTCTTTAACTCTTCCTCTGTACGGACACTCGTAACAACATTGTCAACATAGAAGCTTCTCAACAATCTTTGCTTAAGTTCTGGGTCATATTCTTCATCATTTTTAATATGGTATTCTATTACTGAAGCTAGCAAAAAAGGTGAACTCTTGACTCCAAAAACGACTCTAGCATGACGAAATATTCTCAGCTCACTTTGTTCTGGATTGCTCCACCAGAGGAAACGTAAAAAATCCCGATCTTCTTTCCGGATGCTTATTTGCAAAAACGCTTTTTTGATATCAGCTAAGACACCGAATTTATTTTCTCTAAATCGCAAAAGTATGTCAGGAATTAATTCAATGAGATTTGGACCGCAGTGTAGACATTGATTCAAAGATGGATGGTTTTGGATTCTTGCTGATGCGTCAAATACTGGACGAATTGGAGTAGTGCTATTCTCCTTTATAACTGGTCGATGAGGTAAGTAGTGTCCATAAAAGGACCTTTCACATTCAGGGACCTCTTCAATAATTTTGTCGCCAAGCCATCCTCAAAGTACTTCCTCATATTTTTCATAAATATTACTCGCAAGTAGTTTTTGTGTGACATTGGTTAACCTTTTCTTGGCTAAACACAAATTATCAGGTAAAGGTGGTTTATCTTCAGCCCATGGTAAGGATATTTCATAACGACCGTCTTTATTCCGTGTTACTGTCTGTAGAAAGTGCTCTTTTACTTGACGATCTACTTCCATCTTACATAGCTTTTCGATTGGATCACTTATTCCAAGTAAATCTAATCTCCATAAGTCAGAAATTTCTGCTTCTTTTACAAACATGGAAGTAACTGATAGAGCTAAATTTTCTTTAGATGAACTTTCTTGAGGAACTTTTCCCATTAATGTCCAGCCAAAAAGTGTTTCCATTGCAACTAGCCCAGAAGACAACACTTCTCTTCGACCTGTCAATAGTTTACCGATTATATCGGCTCCAATCAGTACTTGAATAGACTCATCTGCATCGCCAACATCTGTCAAAACAATGCCTTTCTCGGCCAATTCTTTCAGCCAAGAACCTTTTCCCACAGGTTTAACATTTTCACATATAATATTTTGATCCAAAACCTCAAAATTGCATCTGAATTTCCCTGTCAAATCTCTTAATCTTATTTTATAAAAGCTATGTTCATATTCTTTGGTTGAGACTCCGCCAAAAAGTGAATGTACAACCTTTTCTTTTTTAATGGCTGCATATTTCATTTCTTCTGCTAATTTCTTCAAAATATACGATCTTTGTGAACCAGTATCCAAAATTAGACGAATAGCCTTTTCTTTATTATCAGAGACGACTTTTGCTTTGAGAGTTTCAAGAAATACCCTTGGATATTTATTGAAATTTGCCATATTTACTTCACTTTCATTTGACTTTTCTTTCTCTTCTCGTTCATTTGTTTTGCCTTTATCAAGACTTTGGCACATCACGGTGGAATGTTTTCTATCACAGATAAAACACTTCAGGACAGCTTTACACTGTTTGGTAGTGTGACCTGACCCCAAACAGAGGAAACAGCACTTCTTATCCTTTAGAACATTCTGTTTCTCATTAAAACTCATCTTTCGTGCCGTAAAACAGTCTGAACTCATATGCTTTCCATTACAAAACACGCAATTTTTCTTTAGATCCTGTTTAAAAGAAGTCGTTAATAAAGTAGAGGCAGTGGGTATAGGCTTAACAACATCAGTATAAGTCCTTCTTTTTCTATAATTTCGGTCATCATTTTTCTTCGCCAGACCAAAACCTGCTACCGCCAAATTTATTCTTTCATCTCCTTCAACTTCACATTTGAGAAATTGCATCAAATTGTCCAACCGTTCTTTCGCATCAGAACTAGTAGAAACAATGTTACTTCTATTCCAAGCTTTCAAAAATTCAGCTGGAAAACAGGATTCTACCATAGGATATAATATAGAAGCGCATTTATCAGTAGTGACACCCAACGTTTCAAGAGCCCTTAAATATGATTCAAGTTTATCGTACAATGAAGTAAGAGAAAAGTTTTCTTTTGTATGAGCAACTATAATTAATTTTAATAATTCTCTAATGTACACTTCAACTAGAAGATCATCTCTTCCATAACGAGCTTTTAGACTCTCTATAACTTTGGCATAGTTGGCGCCAGTTGGCGGAAAACTGTCTACGACTTCTCGTGCTCTGGAACCAGCGACCGTTGCTTGAATGAGGTACTGGAATTTGTTTTCTGGAGGAATATCGTTATCTTTATCTATCTGCTCAAACTGACTCCAGAATGGTAGCCATTCTTTTAAATCCCCATCAAATTGTCGGAATTGTAACTTGGGTAAGGAAATTTTTCTTCTAGATGAATTATTTTCATTAACAGTTAAAATTGACTCCCCTTGAATGTAGGCCTGTGACTGTATTCTAGCCAATTCCAACTGTTGGTCTAATTCCATCTTCTTTATCTCTAATTCTTGATTAAGCTTTTCTAATTCAATTTTTTCTTCTTGTTCAAGTTTAAGTTTTTGTTGCTGAAGATCTTTTTCTTGCTCGACTTTCAATTTTTCTTGCTCGACTTTCAATTTTTCTTGCTCGACTTTCAATTTTTCTTTTTCTTGCCTCTCAACAACAGCCGTTGATAGAATTTCTTGCACAAAATTGGGATCATTTTTATATTCGTTGCTATTCAAAATAATTTCCTTCAAGGTAGCAATAGTACATTCAGGAGGAATTATTTCGCCAAGCTCTTCCGCTACAAACTTCAGATCGGCTTTTCTAAAACCTTTAATTGCTTGAAACATTGTTTTACTTCGTCCTGTCGCGTAGACGCCACAAAATGTTATTTAAGCGTACAAAAAGAAAGTTATTTTAACTCTCTAGCTTACTATATATGTAATTGCGGAAGCCAAATAAACTTAAAGCATACAAAAGAAGTTATTTTAAACTCCTAAGCTTTCTAAAAAACTAAATAATAATTTCTAACAACAAAATCTACTTGCTGCTTTTATTCCATTGAAAAATTTGAATACTGAGAAAAAGAAACTAGATGCACGCGCACGAGCATCATCTGAATAATCTTTTCTTTTTTTTTTCAATAACAAAAATACATCACGTGAGTTAAAAATAAAAAAATGAGAGAATAAAATAAAACATGGACAATATCTAACAACTGCTCCATAGTTAGGCGCCTTATAGTTTCCAAAGAAATTATTCACTCCAATTCTTCGTGCATTGGATTTAATAATATTTTCATAAAAAGTAATAACAATCATAATAATAACAGTAGTAATTGGCATAGTAGTAGTAATAGTAACAGTAATAATAATAGTAATAGTCATAATAATAATAGTAGTAATGTTCATTACAATTAAAATTATATCTCATAAAATGGAACTACTAGAACAAAATAGATGACAGTTTTGGAATGGGAGCACCAAATTACACTGAATTAGTTAAAAAATGTCAGGTACCAGGATTTTTTTTTTTTTTTTTTTTTCAAATTCTTTTATAAGCACTTGTTTCAAATTAACTTTTATATATAAAATATAAATTTAATATATATTTAAGGTTACACATTTGTAAAAATTTAACCTCTAATTTTAAAGAAATTTAGAAAACAGCCAAAAGAAAAATAAGAAAATAGAATAAAAATAAGACAGATATTTTAAAATACATTAAAATAATACTTACGTGTAACTGTATTATATTACTATGATTCATGAATAGATAATGTGTCATGTGAAAGCTAAAATTTAGTTATCGAAAATTTCTTATTTCTATAGCCTCAAAATAATAGGATAGCGTACTTTTTTCTTAACATTGAATTTATCGCAATATTAACTATCTTACATTATGTTTTCACTGTATCACTACCGACAAAATTACTGTCAATCTCGTCAAATAACAATTATATATATATGTATATATATATATATATATATATATATATATATATATATATATATATATATCTGTTTCAAGTATAAAAACAGTCACCCGTTTAGCATTGTAATATTCACAGAAATTTTAACATGGATGCTAATGATATGTCATGTCAGGAAAATGTCACACCCTTCCGGGAAAAAAAATTTGAAACAAAAATAAGAATACTAAGCAGTAAATTTTATTTTCTTGTGCTGCACAATACATTGTAGGGTATATTGAAGAGTACATTGCTATAGAATACATTGTAGCGTATATGACTACGCTACGGTCCTAAGCTTACAGATGGAATGCCCTTTGTGAGGGTCTTTCTAAGGGACCCTAGACTGTGTTTACAGGAGTTTCGGAGAAAACCAAGGAAAACTCCGAACGCTTAGGTCGATGAGCGCGACAAGTATTACTGAATTTTTTTATATTGAATAATATATATATATATATACTACTGGCCATTAAAATTGCTACACCAAGAAAGAATAACAATAACGGAATGAAATTTGTTGGACACATACATTATATTAGGAAGAACAATTGATTAAAATCTCAGGAAATTTGGAGTAATATGTACTGAGAAAACAGTACATAAAGCAGCGACCTCTGTGAGCAATAACAGCACATATCTGCCTAGGCAGTGAATCGAACAGCGATTGGATGACATGTACGGGTAGAGCACTTCATGAAGTTTTAACACGATGCCACAATTCATCGATGAAGCACTTCATGAAGTGCTCTACCCGTACATGTCATCCAATCGCTGTTCGATTCTATGCGTAGGCAGATAAGTGCTGTTATTGCTCACAGAGGTCGCTACTTTATGTACTGTTTTCTCAGTACATATTACTCCAAATTTCCTGAAATTTTAATCAATTGTTCTTCCTACTATAATGTATTTGTCCAACAAATTTCATTCCGTTATTATTATTCCTTCTTGATGTAGCAATTTTAATGGCCAGTAGTGTATATATTGTTAACACGTTTGTCGTCCAGCGTGATTCGGCTGAGATTTCCGCCGGGCTGAAATCCGTCCACCGGAGCGCCAGAACGTGAACACAGTCATAAGCGAGAAATAACAGGAGTAATGTTTTCGTACCTTCGATTCATTACAAAGTATTTAGTTCCGAAATGGGGAGAGTGACAAGCTTGTCGACTAGAGATCTGCCTGGGACTGCCTCTCTGCAGTTATCCCAGATCCTTCATTTAATCGAGAAGTATACATTTTGAAATACACGTCAGTGACTTTTTTATCTTCAAAATCTTCATTGGAAGGCGTAAAAGTATAATTGAAAGTGACGAGAGTAGTGATGACGAAGTAGTGATTTTAGAAGAAAAGTGATAAATAGAATTTCATAGTATAGTGAAATATGTTATCCTAAATATAAATTAATAAAAAGTATAGTATAATGTGCATATTTTTAGTGTTTTTGTGTTATACTTCCTATATTTACATTTCAGTAATTATTCAATTAAATTCCTTTAAAAAATTAAACTGAAAGTCTTATTAATTTAAACAAGAACAGCTTCACCCATATTTGGGTGACGGGGTGCCTTGAAGTGGTGACGAACGTGTTAGTTACAATTTTAGAATAATCAGTTTTTTTATTAAGAAAAATATTTTATATATTAAATGTTACATGCTATATGTTTACTGTCACATTTGCTACTGTAGAACTATACACATGTACAGATGCCCAAATAAATAAATAAAATATGTTAAATAATATGTTAAAAAGTATAAAAACATTATTGAAATTTTTATATTGAACAATAAAAAAAAAAAAAAGAAAAGAAAAGAAATTGTGAATTATTGTTTTAGAATAATAAGAATTTTCATTAAGAATAAAAAAAACTATACTTCATTCAATGTTTTCATTATTATTATTATTATTATTATGCTTGTTTAATTATTTCGCCACCGTAAGATAATTTATTCTTTTAATTTAAAAGCATTGCATTTGAAATACAACGTCTTGTATACGAAACATTAAAAGTAATAGATGCATGCCAAAAACAAAATGAATCGTTTCATTTCAAAAAGTGTTTCTTTAATTAATCGAAACACACTATGTATGCATTGCATAACAATATCTTTTATTAATGAACCTCTCAGCAGAACTTCTGAAAATTACTCCGAATGTTTGTTGAATTAGCTAACTGCCAATTTACTTATTAAGTTTCTTGGAATCTATACTTGTTAATAATAAGTCATCTGTGGTAAAATCAAAATATATTGCTTTCTTCTACATATATATATAAAAGAAGTATTAGATCAATACATTGCATAACAACATCTTTTATTATTTACCCTCTCAGCAGAATTTCTGAAAATTACTCCGAATGGTTGATGTATTAGCTAGTTGCCAACTTAGTTAATCAAATTTCTCCGAATCTGTACTTGTTAATAATAAATCGTCTGTGGTAAAATCGAAATATTTTACTTTCTTTTATATATATAAGAAGGAAGCATTAGACTCGTGGAAATTTTTGACATCCGGTTTTTGATGAATTTACAAGTTTTGAGATTTCCTGAGCACGATTTGACCATTTTTGGAAAATGTCTGTCTGTGTGTTAGTGTGTATCATAAATTTTGTGCACGCTGTATCTCACGAACCAAATAACGAAATTTAACCAAATTTCATGTTCTGTTTGAATATGACCTAAACTGTTGCTGATTACATTTTAGGAACAATTGAAAGAAATGGTGCTGTCATCCAATTTTTGTTTTTCAAAATGTTTGTATTGTTTTGTATTGTTTAAAAATTTTTGTATTCAAAATACTTACATATAAGAGCATCACCCCCCCCCCCTTTCTCCCTGGGAGAAAATACCCCTAGGTGTGTAAATTTTCAACATGGTTATCTTTCGGAAGAACTCCTAAATACCTTGAAAACGAATGGTTGAACCATAGATCTGAGATAATTTTATAAAAAGTTATAGAATTCTTTTTTTTTTAAGGACTTTAGAAAAAAAAAAAAAAAAAAAAAAAAACATTCCCTGAGATAGTTTCTAAATCACATAAAATTATATTTCTTTGTACGTTTAGAGTTATACGTCTCTGTGAGAAAGATAGTCTGCATTGATCATGTAAAACACTTTTAATGAATAATAGTTTTAATAAATAATTTGTACTGCGTGAATTTGCATGAAAAATGTACCATAATGTCTTTTGTTGGCCACAACAGTTTATTAATGGATTTGAAGAAAAACTTCGAATATTGCAATACAGATAAAAGGAAATTTAATTTGCATTTGTACGTGTTCGTACACAAGTAATATTGAACTTTTAATTTAAAATAGAAAGTAGCAGAAAAAAGATTAAGAATAATAAGAAAAATTTGATATTTAAACAGTTTTTATATATTTATCACTTATTCTGTTTTTGTCATTTTTAACACACGATGCTGATAAAAGTAATATGGGACGGTTTTACCTATCCATAAGGTGAAAAATCTATAAGATAGACGAAACATAATTTTAAAGCTGTACTACCATATAGAATTCACTAAAAATATTATTATTAAGTAATAGAAAATAATCTGGTCTGTCACTCCCACGACTTTGTCTTGCCCTTCATTTCAATGTTATACAGACAGGCTTCAGATTTAGAAGTAAAATAAATAAGTTAAGATAATAAAGTACAATCTAGTTTATAAAGGAGCTAAACTAGGTTTAAGGACAATTTTATTTGACATATAATTCTGCGTGTGAGAAGCTACCGCCCCCTCAACCCCCCGTTCAATTATAGTGCCTATATTTATTTTAAAAGAATAAATAAATTAAATTCAATGTAGTTATTAATTTACCTCGAAATTTCCCAATTTTGATACTTTTTTCACGTAGCAACCACATAGCAAATTCGAATACCAAATTTGAATTATCTGCAGTTATTTCTTACCATGTATTTATTAACTTCTATTCTTGTTTGTTTGTTTGTCCGGTACAAATCTTGCAAACTATTTTTAACTAACTTCCCTACAAGCTAGACATTTGGAACTTTCACAATAGCTCACAACAGATGACATACACAATACTTCAAAGTCCGATTTTCGAATTTTCAAATAGTTTTCTTATAATTAATAAAAATTAAAGTAACGACCTCCTAATCTATATATATACCTTATAAATAGCCATTAAAATATTAGCTAAAATTTAATTGTTGCCAAAAAAATTCCCGAGTTCATTTTCTTTCGACATAAAAATAAATACATTTAATTAAACGTGAGCGTTAAAAAATTGTAAAAAGTTAAATTATGCATCTCACAAAAATTGACGTCATTATCAGTTTAAAGACATCAACATACTGTTGCGTACTTGGGGGTTCGTAAGTTGTCCGAGAATGAGAGGCGAAACTTGCAAAAATTCAGGAGTTTTATTTACAGAAAATTCCAGAAGAATACAGGTCTATAAACTGAGTATCAGCTTCAATTCCACCAATAAACATTGCGCACAAAGGGAAAAAGGCCACCAAGGGCAAAAAGTCGTCATATTTGGCGCCAAATCCATTACCTGCCTACTGGAGCTTTTTAATGCGTTTTAAAGGGAAAATTAAGCTTTTTTAACGCGAAAAAGAGCTGGAAATGCAGAAAATTGACATTTTATCAACTTACTAAGCCTCCTTGAAAGAATTTATACAAAAATAAATACAATTATTTAACATTTCGTAACAATGCATTGATAAAGTGCTAATGTTGTTAGTTCTACAGCTATGATTCAACAGAAAATTTAAAAACGTGGTTTATAAAAAGTTTTTATCTTATAATTATTTTATTTTTAAATTTTGTTGATAGCTGATATACCTAGAGATCAAACGCTAAAAATTTTACTTTCGTATCCAGTGCACCTTAAAACGTGATATTATACAAAAACGAGAGTTAAATTAACTTTCCTTCCTGAGCAGCGTTCCTCGACATAGTGAAATGTAGCAAAGCACTTCCATCAATTACATTCAGTGGAAAAGAAAGTTCTTGATTTTGAAGTGTGCAAACCACATTACGTTGTGTACTTAAATTTAGTCTTGTATAAAAAACACATAACACAAAATGAAACACACTTCTAGCAATTTCCAATTATAGCGCTAATATATCCAAATAATTTGGGTAGCCCTGTAAAAGAATGATGAATGGTTTCCATACCACAATCTACGCAAAACGTGCTTTGTTGCATGTAATATATATATATATATACTAGCAGGCTTTGCCCGCTTCGCTGGTCATTATATTGAAATGAATCCCCAAAACAGCATATCATTAATAATAATAAAATATCTTAAAAAAAAAAAAAAATCATTGAAATCCGTCAAAATCTAATTTTAAGTTACCCAATGCCTTCGGCAGTCCCTTACCTGCTTTTTACTCCCCCTCCCTCGCGGTTACAGTTGAAAGTTTTACAAAATCTCATCAAAGTGCATATTTCGCACACTTAATTAACACCCACACACCAAAATTCGCCATTCTTAGGTAATTTGGACGAATTTAAGATTCAAAATGTGGTTTTTGCCCCGCCCGCCCCAAGAGGAAGGGGGGGGGAAGTAAATTTCCAAAATTACTTTATATTGCATGTTGCATACACATACATAACCGACACATCAAAAAATTGAGATCATGAAATTATTTAAAGCTGAGCTATGCTTTAAAACTTTTTTTTTTTAAATCTCTCCCCCCGTTCTTAAAGGAGGGAATTTCGCAAAATCTCTTCATACTATGAGTTAGATACATATAATCGTCCCTTACATAAAAAATGTCCAACCTTAGATAATTTAGTGCAGCGTTACGCATGAATACATGTTTTTGCCCCCCATTCTCCAAAGGGCGGTAGGGTGGAATTTCATAAAATCCTTTTGTAGTGTGTGTTCAGTTCGATTTCCTCGTGTGTTGAGTACCCTTCTTCCAAAACCTTTTCTCTTCCCTCCCCCCCTTAAAAATCCAAAATTCCAAAATCGCAGAAAATAATTTTTTTGTACTCAAGTCTGGTCTTTCCATCTGCAATTTCTTCACCGTTAAGTAATTTGGAGCCGAGTTAAGCCTTCTCCCCCCCCCAAGGGGACAGGGGGGGTATTTTTCAAAATTTCGTCTTAGTTGGGGGGTCAGGCTCCGAAAACCAACCTGGTCACTAAAATTTGTGGCCCTCTTTCCCACAGAATCGTCATGGCAGTGTTGAGTCAGTGAATCACTGAGTTTACTCTTTTATATGTACAGATTTGTTTATATATTTTATGGACTACTTGGATTAACACTTTAACACTACTTGGCTTAACACTTTGGCTTAAAAACTAAAATAAATTATTTTAAAGTTTTATTATCGAAGAAATATTTATATTATATAGAAGATTAATTAAAAATTTAAATTTTTTCCGGTATAAATAGTAGCCTATGTCTTATTCCAGACTATTATCTATCTCTGTACAAAATTTCATCCAGATCCGTTTAGCCGTTGTGGCGTGATTGAGTAACAAACATCCAGCATGCGTTAGATTGAGTTATTTTGCTGTCAAATTGACAAAATTTTAATTTTAAATTTCAAAACTCTGTCGTTCTTGGCGCTTATTGTATTTGGTGATCAAAAACGTAATACGAAAATATGCATGCCAGATGTATATTTTCGTAATATGCATTGTACGAAATATTGTTTCATATTATTCATTACTCTCTTAATATAAGTTGTTAAAATAACCATGATTTTTGAAAGGTTAAATTATGTTCGCCAAATAATTTGTCGATATTTTTTTTTTCTGCTAAGGATGACCGATATCAAATCTATTCCGCTGCAACATATTAGCATCTTATAACAGATACTTTATTTAGATATTTGAAAACAAAATTGACTTCAAATTATGATAGAATATTTATCATTTTCCTTTTAATTAGTATATTAGTTGGATATTTATTGTGTAAATATCATCTTTTGAAATGAAATGTTTGTGTTTTCAATCGAATATGGAAATTTGCCATTTTTTTTCCCCTAGAGTTTTGAAATTAAAAATTCAAATTTTGTCAATTTTACAACAAAAATAACTTAATCTAACGCATGGACATGATAATTAATACATACCTATACCTAAATATGGGGACTAAAATCGAGAAATAATTTTCCTCGATTTTTAATAATTTTTTACAAAAAATCCAATGGATGTTTAACATAGGAAATATTTTTCTTGCATCCACGAACGGCCAGTGACGTCATCACTTCGCTTGCGTATTAGCACTTTATCAATGTGTAAAAGAAATTTTTAATTAAAAATGACGTAATAGTTTTTGTGAGATGCATATTTTTTTTTTTTTTTTAATTTTTTATCGTTCACGTTTAGAAGTTTAGATAAATGTATTTATTTTCCCGTTGAAAAAAATAAATAAATTCGTTTTTTTTTTTTTTTTTTTGGCAACAATTAAATTATGGATAAATTTAAATGGCTAATTTTTTGCTATTATTAGCTTACAAAATTGCTATTTTATGCATAAAAATCGCAAAAACAAATTTTTTTTTCGGAATAAAAGGTAGCCAACTTTTTAAGTTAGGGTATAAGCTATCTCCATAACAAATTTTATCGAAATCCATTGAGCAGTTTTAGCGTGAAACTCAGTCAAATAAACGGACATTCACATTTATAATATATATAAGATTCATTTCATTTTGTTTAGGGCAGCCTACAGATGTTACATCGTACTTACCAGGTTGGTTGGTTGGTTGGTTGGGTTTTACGTCGCACTAGTGCTGCGCAAATGGGCAATTGGCGACCGTCTGGGACTCACCCCTAGAGGTAGTCCGGAGACATGCCATCGCAATTTTGATCCTCCACGGAAGGGATGGCTCTCCCGCTTCGGTGACCAACAGAGGTATAATTTTTGGTGGGAACATGGAGGACATTGCGCCCACGACAGATTTTACGTGCACCAGCCACCATTAGTGTACACGACGGTCTTTGGCCGGCTCGAATTCCGAACCCGCAATCTTCGGATTACGAAGCCGGCGCTTTACCGACTGGGCTACAGCGGCCCTGTACTTATCAGAAAATTTGCCCATAGATTTAATGTATTTGAATTCTCTTGGATGCCCCTTTACACTCTTTGCTTGATCTCAACGAAAAGTTTAGTGTTTTGGTCTTCCTGCTGCTAATTGTTCTTGAGATATGTTGATAACAGACACACAGACCAACCGCTAAAAACATGTTTTTCAGACTCAGAGGACTCCAAAACGTGCAAATGTAACAAAATCTCGATATCGAAAATGTGATCCAAAAACAATACATTCTCTCAGTCTAAGAACAAGGATTTCAAGGATTCAACAAGGATTTATTTAACAAAACAATTTTAAGTGTTCTTTTCGATATCGGAATTATTGATTAGTGCTCGGATACTTTTGCTGCCAACTGTAAGTTTATAAAACTAAATGTTTATGAAAATTGGCCAGACGACCGACATTTTGACTGTTTAAACTATGCTTCATTTAAATTTATTTTTAAAAGGTTCTATTTATAATATATTATAAGTAAGTAGTCAAAATTCTAAAATTAACTCCTGAATTTGACACAAGACCGTAGAAATAGTATTGAGTAGGAATAGAAATATTTATCTATTATAAGTATAATTGCATACACTATATCAAAAATACAGAATATGGTCTAAATTAGCTAAAATTTAAAAATATTTCTTCCAATTATCCTAAAAAATTACTTTTTAACGTTTTTATTCATTTTATTCAATTTGTCATGAGAAGGATAACGATACTTACAATTTAAAAGCATTGCATTAGAAGTACGACTTCTGATATTTTACGAAAGTATGAACATGAAAGGTTACAGATGCATATCAAAAACAGAAGACATCTTTTCCTTTAAAAAATCTTTGAATAATGAATTGAAACACACTTAGCATTTACTGCATAACAAGATCTTTTATTAATGAACCTCTCTGTGGAGCTTCGGAAAATCACGCGGTTTGTTATATTAGCTAATTGCGCATTAACCTAATCAAGTTTCTAGGAGTCTGTGCTTGTAAATAATAAATGGTCTGCTGAAAATTCAAAGCACTTTTAATTATGAATTAGAAGAAAAGCTTTAAACATTTAACGCAATGCGCATGAAAGGAAATTTAATTTACAGGTATGAAATTGCACGCAATATTGCACTTCAAGTAAAAAGAAGGAGTTAATAAGAAACAGATCTATTTTAATTTTGAAACACTTATTTTTTAAACATTTTTTTTTTTTTTCGTTTCTCATTCTCATTCTGTCAATTTAAATACATGATGTTAAATAAAAGAAGAATATATTTATTAAAATTTTATTTTCCGACTGAGTGAAAATAACGCCTGGACCGGGAGTCGAACCCCGGATCTTTGACTTACAAGGTCAAGGCTCTACCAATTGAGCTATCCAGGCCGACACCCCGGTCAGCATTACTCACTCAGGCAACGACAAGAGTCTGAGTGAGTAATGCTGACCGGGGTGTCTGCCTGGATAGCTCAATTGGTAGAGCCTTGACCTTGTAAGTCAAAGATCCGGGGTTCGACTCCCGGTCCAGGCGTTATTTTCACTCAGTCGGAAAAATAAAATTTCAATAAATATGATTTTCTTCCACAGTTGATTGTGTGATTTTATTTAAAAAAAAAAAAAAAAAAAAAAAAAAAGAATAGTGTCGTTTTAATTTTAATTACAAAGGTCGAAGATGAAATTTTTTTCTTTACGGTGATATGTTTTTTCTGATATAATTTTGGATGCTGATTAAGGAAAAACTTTTCAAAAATTTCCGTCACGTACAGTTTTGACAAACAATGGAATTGTATGAGCTTAAAGCTCCAATTCTTCAACTCCCATTTTAGTTATTTTCCGGAAAACCTGAACAGCGGTACAGCCCCCGGCTCACCGCTCGAAGAGCGGTGTTGAGCTAGACCAGGACCGAGGTCCTGGTAGGGCTGTCCGAGGAAGTTCTCCCTGCACTCAGGAGGAACATGGGGCCAGTTCCAGCCCTGCCTGACGTTTATTGAAAAACAAAAAAGAAATTACAGTGTGCATCGCCAGGCCCAAGGCCTACACGCGACACTGGGCGATGCGTAGACAGTTTTTTATATACACATTAAACTTGTTCAGCATGCCGGGCCCAGCCGGCCCTTCGCGACAGGGGGCATGCTGTCTTGTTGTGCTTGTCAATCGGACATTGCTGCTGTGTTTAATCTCGCCGGGTTAGACCCCTCGCGACACAGGGCGAGACGTTTTGGAGAGATCAGATGAACGTTTTTTGTTCGAGCAGACCAAGCATGAGGGAAGTGGGAGGTTAATTAGTTAGATTGGAAAGGTCATTTAAGAGAAAATATATTCTGTATAATTTAGAGAGCAACGGTTTACGGGTGAGGATATTATCGAGCCAGTTTTGGGGTCTGGGAGAGGGGTTCCTGAGATGATATTCTATTGTTAGAGGACAGGAAAAATAGTAATGTTCAGGAGCTCCCTCCTCGCCGCAAGGGCACAGGGACGAGCGCCGGCAACAAAATCTAAACAAGTAGGCCGGAAAAGGCCCGTGACCCGAAAGGAAAGCTGTTACTGGGGGGGTTAGATTCCAGGTCGTACTTCCGACCGTGGGTAGTAAGTTGTGGGTGTGTCTCCCTTTAGTGGAGGCATACCAGAGGCCTTGCCAACTTTCACGCAGCAATAATTTTAGTTTGCGCTTAACATGAGTCGGTGGCGCTGGGAGGGAGTGTTGCACATACCCTTCTTCTGTTGCAGCTTTCGCAAGGGAGTCCGCTAGTTCGTTGCCGACGACGCCCCTATGGGCAGAAACGTGTGCCAGGGAAATTAAATGCTTTAAGTTTGAGATTTTACGTTTGATATCCAATATTTGGGGATGCTTAGTCTTGTGACGAACTATGGCCTGCAGACTCGAGAGACTGTCACTATAGATGTTGATATGTACCAGATGCTGATTATCACTTGCCCACTCTAGGGCTTTCTGGATAGCGAAGAGTTCAGCCTGGTAGACAGAGTTGAAATCCTTGAGCCTACAAGCCCACCGATGAGCCTCAGCATCGTCAACGAGGACGCACAGCGCTGCTGCTACGCCTGAATCCGTCCTGGAGCCATCGGTGTAGATCGCCACTGGGACTGAAGGGTTAAAACTATTTTTCTCTATGTTAACTATGAGGGATGCAGCGTCCTCTGCCGGGTGCATGTCCCAGCAGCTGACTTGGGATTGCAAAGGGGTGTTGGGGAAAACGGTGTTAGAAATCTGAGGGTTATTTAGTTGAAGTATATTAGTTTTAAGATAATTGGAATTTACTTGTAAGTGAGCATGTGGGATTCCCGTGATGACGGTGAGGGCGTCAGTTGAAATTGTCCTGAAACCTCTCGACATTTGGAGTAGAAATGGTCTTTGGATTGTGTTTAATTTGGCCTGGTTTTCTTTCGACAGAAAGCCTCCCCAGATCCCTGCACCATAAGTTATTATTTTATCTACTATGGCAAGGTACCATATTTTTAGGAAGGAGGTTGATATACCCCACCCTGGATGATGCGAGATAAGAACAAGGAGATCTATTTCATCAAAACACCAAAAAAATGTACAGAACACTGATAAAAAAAAAAATATACCGCCTTCCTCTAGAATGAATAAGGTGTCATTTTCTAAATCGCTTAACTGGAAATATAGATTTCCCAGCTATGCACATAAGACACTCCAATAAACTGAATACACGAAATGATCGAGAATTTCTAGTTTACACGTTTCTAGATGGTGAAACAATATTCTGAATCTTTTGTACAGCGAGAAATTCTCGCTTAACCCGTTAGAAGTCGCTAGTTGGTCGATTTGCCGCCCATCCTTCAGTATTGCCAGATTTTTTTATTCAATGGCCACCAAAAATTTTTAGAAGTGGCATTTGATATACATAAAGCTCGAATAAAATCGAAGAAACGTCGATCACATCACTTCTTAAAATTATTGGTGACAGTTAAATAAAAAGTACGCAATCTGTAATAGGTGGCGCTGTCTCTAGCGACTACTAACGAGCTAATTTTCTAGAATTGGGTCATAAACCAAGATTATAGTTGCTGAAACCCGCCTCTTGTATTCGCATTTTTTTTCAGAGATTTTTTAATAACTTTTTCGTCGAGAATATAGGCAAACGCTCTAGAATTAAAATAGGAGTTTATAGAACTCGCTTTCAAAGAGGACTAGAATTTATAAGGATGGCATGGAACTATTTTTTATAGAGCCACGATTTAGATTCTAGACGTCAGTTACAGAATTTTTTCTCAGTGAAGGTATCAGGGACGATGGAGTGTTAACATGTTAGCAGATTGTTGTTAGATGCTGCATAGAGAATTCCTCCCCACAAGGACTTCAATCCGTGCGCGAGGATGGATGGATGGTTGGGTTTTACGTCGCACTAGTGCTGCGCAGATGGGCAATTGGCGACGGTCTGAGACACATCCCTAGAGGTGGTCCGGAGACATGCCATCACAATTTTGATCCTCCACGGACGGGATGGCTCTCCCGCTTCGGTGACCCCCAGAGGTATAATTTTTGATGGGAACATGGAGGACATTGCGGCCACGACAGATTTTACGTGCACCAGCCACCATTAGTGTACACGACGGTTATTGGCAGGATCGAGTACCGAACCCGCAATCTTCCAATTACGAGGCCGGTGCTCTACCGACTGGGCTACCGCGGCCCCCGTGCGCGAGGTAAAATGCCCTGAGATGAACTTTGGTGTAAAGAGACACATTTTAAAGATAATGTGTAAATAATAGGACATTTTAATGCATTTTATACATAAATTGTTTCGAATCTGTTATAGGCTCAGGGGGAATTCTTCTGATCTTCATCCTTACTAACTGAAAATTCCTTACGTGATAGGAAAAAAAAGACAAACATTTCTGAATTCAGTCTATCAAAACACACTAGAAACACCCAAAGATGTTAAATGAAAAGTTGGAAAGTACGACTTCGTGGAACCTGTGTTTTTCATCAACTCAAGCTTTATAACGTAAGATTACTCTAAAGAATTTTAGAGCATGCCATTCTACAAAATGGACTTTTTAGTACGACTAGTAAGCAATAAAAAATAATAACTAATCAATAAGTATTCTTACTTTGTTATCAAGATAAATGAATACAGGGCGGCCATAAATAAACTGACAGTGCTTACAGGGTTCTGTAGCGCAACCTAATTGCACGAATTGCATCATATTGGGACAATATAAAAAAACATTCGATTGAGAAATAATAGTTTTCTTATTATTATTTTTTATTTATGGTAGAAAGAAATATAAGTTGTTAAAATATTTGATAAATAGATTAAAAGACTTCTTCACACACCATATAATTTAAGCCAGCACAACAGGTTTCGAAAGGACGTAGCCTTTCTTCATCAGGTGCAAAAAAAAACAATCTTAACAATCTTCATCTTAACAATCTTCATCAGGTGCAAATATTCAATCTTAAAATATTTGAATTTAAAAAACCTAAAGCCGAAAACATGTAATACAATGAGTTACAATTATGAAACTGTTGCAGACAGACTTATAACAATATCACTAAAAACTGTGTTTAACTTAAAATTATATTACGATTATGTTTACATTTAAATATAAACCAACGGTGAAATTTGTGAAATTAACTCCTGAATTTTTAACGAGATGGTAAGACCATGCACTTGTTTTAACAAGATAATAAATGAATCGCTGGATGCAGAAAAAGTTTCATTTCTTAAAAGCCACTTTTTGAGTATTCTGAAAAAAAATTAGTGCATAAGAAAATTTTCTGAGATCGTTTAAATTTTAATGTACAAAATTTAGGCCATACAGAAATTTACTAAGACCCTGGAAGTTTTTTCTGCACGTATGTAGAAAAGACGTGGATTTCTCTCCATTTCCCATTATCTTTTAAGAAGTATTCTTAATTATTTGTATTTTTTTGTGCACAGATGACCTATTTCAAAGGCAAAATATTTCTTTAACATATTTCTTTAATATATTTAGACCAAAAAAAAAAAAAAAAAAAAAAAAAAATGACGCTAAACTGAATTATTTCCGCATGCATACGTGCATTCCTCTCAAATTTCTAATATCTTAAATATTCATCTTTATTTTTGCGTGGATTTTTTTTTTTTTTTTTTTTTTTTTTCAAGAATTAAACATTTTTTAACATATCTAAATTTAAATAAAGAGAAAACAATAGTTTTGTTGTGCGTATATTTTTCAATTAGTTTTTGAAATATCACTAAGAAGTAAAGGGTACAATCCAGGTAGGAAAGCTTTCAGTTCCCCCATCATACTATAGGTATGGGGAACTTAGGTAATCGTGAAAATTTTCGACCTCGGTTTTTTGACTTGTTTACACGTTTTCAGGTGTGAGGAATCCGAAAATGACAAAATTTGTATGGTGTCTGTCTGTAGGGTGTCTGTTAGTTGTTAGTCTGTTAGTCCGTTAGTGTGTTAGTCCGTTAGTTTGTTAGTCTGTTTACACGCTATCTCACGAACAAACGATCGCAGAGAGGTCAGACCAGTTTTATAATATTACTTTCGATACTGGCAAGAACCTTATTCATCTACAACATTCGAATTAAAAAACTTCGTAAGTTATTAGAAATTTACGATTTTCTTAACATGGGAGAATAGTACAAAATTTCATTTAAACGTGCATTAAATGGAAACTTTTTACTGTAAAAATGTCAGACGAGTTTTAAAATATCAGTTTTGATGCTGGAATCAACATCAATAATTGTAAATATGCTACTTTGAAAATTTCGCAAGTTATTGGAAATTTACGAATTTCTTAACATGGCAGTATAGGGCAAAATTTCACATAAACGTCAATTTTTAGAGATATTTTCATCGTAAAGATGTCAGACTACTTTTGAAACATTATTTAGGACACTGGCATGAATATTAATGACTATGAATAATTCAATATAAAAATTTCGTAAGTTATTAGAAAATTTCGAATTTCTTAACATGGCACAATAGGGCAAAATTTCACACAAGCGTCAATCTTGAGGGATATTTTCATCGTAAATGTGTCACACCACTTTTAAAATATTATTTAGGATACTGACATGACTACCATAGAGTATGAATTTTCTAATTTAAGATGTTCGTAAGTTATTTTGAATTTACGATCCTCTTAAAACGGCAGAAGAATACAAAATTGAGCATAAACGGCCATTTTCAGAATCAAAAATATATCAGACAACTTCAAAATGACATTTATGATACTTGTATGAACATGACTGATTACAAATATTTTAATAGGAAAATTTCTTAAGCTATTCTTTATTTAATATTTTATCAACATAACAAAATTGAAGATTTTCCATATAAATATGCATTTTCAGGATTGTTGCATTGGAAATAGTAGCATGAAAACTAAACTAAGAAATTTACGCTAATAAAATAAGTTAATAGATTAGAATAAGATAAATATATCGAAGTGAACGGTGGATAGCCTATTAGGCGGGGATTTCATTCTGTCACTGTGTCAAGCGTTTTTTCAAATTAATTTCTCTTAACATGATAACTGTGTTAAGAGAATGTACTGTTCTAGAATTGTATGAATATATATATATATATATATATATATATATATATATGATGGGGAACTGAGCAGAGTCCACCTATGCCAACTAGTTTTGTACGCAACAAGAAATTTGACCCCCTCTACTCCACCCTAAATAATTATTAGACTGATACCTTTTTATATATATTGATGGGTATACAATGAAGAATACTAAAAACACAGCTATTTCAATTTTGAAAGAAAAAAGTAGACTAAAGGCCCTTTTGAATGCACTGATTCAAATTTTAAAGTAATTTAAAAAATAATTACAAAAGAATCTAAAATTATAAACCTGTTTTAAATTGAAACCTGAACTTCAATTATCACAATAAATAACCAGATTTTATTTATTTATTTATAATATTTAAATTTCTTTAGAACAATTAAACTGTTATATAAATATAAACGTATATCAAACAAATTTCAGTGCGATTTAAAATAATAGAAATGTTTAAATAGAGCCATGTTTTTTTCGTAATATCTAATTTAACCCATTAGGCGCCAAAGCTCCCGCTCCAGAAACAATATTTTTTAAAAATTTTTTTCTCTGCAAGTCATTAAGACCAATGTATATATTTTTATTTTTTACATTAGATATCGAAGCACCTAGCTTCGTTGGTAATTTTTCAAACAGTTTGAAATGTAATGTAATTTTAATTTTTTTTTTTTTTTTTTTTTTTTTTTTCAATTACTCAAACAAACATGTCTCTTTTTTTGCGAAACGTCAGCAAACAAAAAAAAAAAAAAAAAAAAAAAAAAAAAAAAACAGCAAAAATAACTCATTTGAGTGCAGGGTCAAAACAGTGGATATGAAATAAAACAGTTCTTTTCTTAAATTATAACAAACAGGGATTAAGAAAACTAATTTAAAGGGTTTTTGTAGTTTTACTATATCTGTTCTACCCCAATTAGGTGTCTAATCTCCCATTTTGGAAACATATCATATCTTCTAACAATATATATATATATATATATATATATATATATATATATATATATATTTTAATTCTTTAAATTATATATGATTAGAAATGCACATTAAAAGCCAAAAATACGAAAATTCAAAAATTTTCAGCGTGATTCATATAGTGGTATTTTATGAGTTAACTTTAGTGCAAGTTTCTATTTTGTGCTATCTGTAGTAAATTCATTTATATGACAAAAATTATACTTCTAATTTAGAAGCATTATTGTTGAAAATCAAGTTCGAATATTTTATACGAAAGTTTTAACGTCTAAGATAATAGATGCGTTTCTAAAACAACAGTCATCTTTTTAGTTCAAAAAGTTTTTGAATAATGAATTGGAACACACTATGTATGTAGTTCATAACAAAATCTTTTATTAATGAACCTCTCAGCAAAACTTCTGAAAATAACTCGGAATGTTTGTAATATGAGCTAATTGCCCATTTACCTAATCAAGTTTCTGGGAGTCTGTGTTTGCTTAAAATAAACGGTATGTGGCAAAATCATACTGCATTTACTAATGGATTTGGAGAAATGCTTTAATCATTTCACGTAAGGAAAATGAAAGGAAATTTAATTTACTAGTATGAATTTGCATGCAATATGGTTCTTTTAGTTAAAAATGTAGCTGACAGGTAACTATATTGTGTTAAATATACTGGAGTATTTTGAATTATATTTATGCATTTCATTTACTTTTACATATTGTTGTTCTATCAATGGGATAATGATGAACATAAGCAGAACACATCTGTTTACGTTTTTCATAATATTTAGTAATTTTAACATTATCTCATGTATGGTAGCGTGTTTGTTAACGCTACTCTAAATGTGTCTATTACGTGAAATTAAATAACGTTTCGTATAGAATCAATTCTACGTATACAAATATCTTCAGAGTTTTATTTTTTATCACGACATATTTTTGACTTATAAATTAAAGTAAAGTTATAAAATAACAACAATAATCTGGTATGTCACGCCCACAATTTTCTCTTACACTGCATTTCAATACTATAATGACAGATTGCATATTAAGTCTTAAGATCAATAGGCGTAAGATAATAAAGTTCCGTGTACTTTTAAAATAATTTGAAATAGGTTTAGAAACAGTTTTATTTGATATGTAATTCTGTGGAAGGGTGGTCTACAGCCAGGGTTTGAAAAAACCCGGGTTTTTTTAAAAAAGCCCAGTCCACTTGGGCCCGCCCTCTCAAACCCACGTTTTATCGGGTTATTTCAGAAAACTTTTAGATCTTGATTTCATTTTCAATGTTCTACCTAAATTCGTCAGTTTTAAATGTGATCACAGGAAAAATCTTAAATCTAATTTAAAAGTCCAGTGATTCATAGTTATTTATTACTAGTATTATTTCATATACTAATACTATGCAACTGCAATTAAATTTCTTTCAAATTATTAAAAAAGCTGTTATACTTAATTAATACATATACACACATTATTAAATATAATTGTCAATATGTTCATATTATTCATTGCGCTCTTAATATAAGTTGTTAAAAAAATCATGATTTTTTAAAGGAATTAAATATGTTTGGCAGAATATTTAGCGATTTTTTTTTCCGCCAAAGATGACAGATATCAAATCTATAACACTGCAACATATTAGTATCTTATATCGGATGCTTTATTTAGGTATTTGAAAACAAATATGACTTCAAATTATGGTAGAATATTTATCATTTTCCTTTTAATTAGTATATTAGTTGGACATTTATTGTGTAAATATCACCATTTGAAATGAAATGTTTGTTTTCAATCAAATATGGAGGTTAGCCATTTTTTTCCTCAAGTTTTGAAATTTTATCAATTTTACAGCAAAAATAACTTAATCTAACGCATGTACACGATAACTAATACATAACTATACCCATATCTGGGGATTAAAATCGGAAAATAATTTTGCGTGATTTTTAATATTGTTTTCAAAAACTCCAGTGGACGATTAACATAGGAAATATTTTTCTTGGCTCCAAAAATGGTTAGTGACGTCATGCCTACGCTTGCATATAGCAAAACAGAAAAAAATATTATATAACTGAATGAAAAATCTAATCAGCCTGGACTTCTGAGGGAAGTAGACAGTGTGATTTTGATCGTAAATGAGATACTTTTATGAGTTTTGCTGCTTTGTCAACCCCTAAACGACCGCGTAGTTTATTCCAAACTAATCCAAGAGTTGAGAAAAATCTCTCGAATGATGCAGTGGAAGCCGGTGCTGAATGCAAAGAAAAAAAACATACCAAATCCAGGTGGGAATTTTGAATTTTTTGAAAAAAACCCACTTTATAAAATAGTGGATTTTTTCAAGTGGGCCCGCCCGAAAAACCCGGGCAGGTTTTTTCCGGCTGGGCCCACTTGTGCGCACCCTGTCTACAACCATACTCAATCCCCTGTTCAATTACAATGCATATAATTATTTAAAAAGAAAATCCTGGTTGTTATCAATTTGCCTTCAAACATACCAGTCTTGATCAAACATTTAAATGGCAACCTAACAGGAAATTCAAAATGCCAAATTTGAATTTCCTGCTCTTATTTGGTTTCGAGTTATGCTGATACAGATATACATACAGACTCACCGCTAAGTATTGGACTATTGGAATCAGGGCACCGCAAAAAAATGTCAAAGGAAAAAAAATCTAATAATTTGATCATCCACTGTATAATTAATTTTTCAGGAAAATTGGCCAAATGACCGAAATATTGAGTGTTTCATTGAAATTTGTTTCTTGAGAATCCATTTTATTTAATACACTAGAGGGCTCTGCCCCTGCTCGCTCTGCTCATCAAACCCCGAGAAAAGCTACGCCTCCCCTACGACACGCTTTACATATTAATACATACAGAGCTCTGCCCGCCTATTCGCTGCTTTCTTTCACTGAAAAGGAATAATAATAGTGCATATTACAAGACAAAAGAAGAAAATTATCATGGAAATCCTCATATTCAATGTCAAATTGAAATATATAATATTTATATATATATATATATTTATAGAAAAAAAAATTAATAATATCTAGACCATTTTGCATTACAGCTTTAGTATATGACCCTTTTTATTTCTTTTTTACAACCTTAGATCCAAAGCGCGGTACCCCAGTCGGTAGAGCACAGAGCTCATAATTGGAAGTATGCGGGTTCGGCTCTCGAGCCGACCAAAGACCGCCGTGTACACAAATGGTGGCTGGTGTACGTAAAATATGTCGTGGCCGCAATATCCTCCATGTTCTCATCAAAATTATACCTCTGGAGGCCTCCGAAGCGGGGGAGCCATCCCCTTCGTATATGACCAAAACTGTGGTGGCATGTCACCGGAACATCCGTAGGGGTGCGTCCCCGACCGTTGCCAATTATCCATAGCACAGTAATGGTGCGACGTCAAACACAACCTACCTACAACCATGGATCATATTTTATTTTTCCTGCGTTAGAAGATTAATTTTCTAAAACTACAGAAAAAAAAGGTCATATTTATTTTCTTTCTTTTTTACAACCATGGTTTCGTGCCGCGGTACCCTACTCGGTAACGTGCCAAGCACGTAATTGGAAGATTGCTAATTCGATAATTGAGCCGGCCAAAGACCGTCGTGTACATTAATTGTGGCTGGTGCACATTAAATCCGTCGTGGCCGCAAAGTCCTCCATGTTCCCATGGAAACTATACCTCTGGAGATCCCCAAAACGGGGAGCCATTCCTTCCGTGAAGGATCAAAATTTTGATGGCATGTCTCCAAATCATCTCTAGGGGTGCATCCCCGACCGTCGCCAATTATCCATAGCGCAGTAATAGTGCGACGTTAAATCCAACCTACCTACCTACCTACCTACGTACAACCATGGATCATATTTTAATTTTCCCGTGTAAAATGACTTCATGATAGAAGAACAACGTTATTGGGAGAAACTTTTTCAAAATGACAAATAGAGTACCTTCATAAACTTGTCGTGTTTAGTTAATAAGTTCTTTAATTAAAATGATAGAAATTTCTAAGCAGCTGAAATGTCTTCCTTGAAGTATTCGGAAAACATTGGTACCTCTCATGACGCGAAGGACCCTGCCCTCCGCTAGAAGATGCTGTCGCAGACAAAAAAAAAAATTACGCCAGTGACAGTAACTTTTTTTTATATATAGAGATGAAATTATAAGCAAGTTGTCAAATTTCTAAAATTAACTCTTGAATTTTACGCAAGACAGTAGAAATAGTTTTGAGCAGAAACAGAAATATTGCACCATTATTTTAAAAAAAAAAAGTTATCTGAATTAGTTAAGTTTAAAAAGATTTTTTAATTACATTAAAAACTTACCTTTTAACTAAAATTCAACCGTTTAAAATGGTGAATATAAAAGGTAATAGATGCATGTCAAATACAGTGAGAATCTCTTCATTCCAAGAATGTTTGAATAACAAAGTGGAACACACTTAGCATTTACTGTATAGCAAGATCTTTTATTAATGAACCTCTCAATAGAACTTCTGAAAATCACACCGAATGTTTGTTATATTAGTGAATTACACATTAACCTAATCAAGTTTCTGGGAATCTGTGCTTGTAAATAATAAATGGTCTGCTAAAATCCAAACCACTTTTAGTAATGAATGAGAAGAAAAGCTTTAAACATTTCATGTAATGCACATGAAAGGAAATTTAATTTACAAGTATGCAATAGCACGTAACATTCCACTTTTAATTAAAAGAAGACGTTAGTAGGAAACAGATCCATTTTAATTATGAAAAACTCATTATTTTAAACAGCTTTTTCTTTCATTCCTCGTTCCCATTTTGACATTCTAAATACATATGTTAAGTAAATAAGCTCTAAAAAAAAAAAAAAAAAAAAAAAAATTGACATTTGTTAATTATATTAAAAACACTTTAAACACACGTAAAATTAACTTTAATTTTACGTGTGTTTAAAGTGTTTTTAATATAATTAACATATGTTAAGACTAGCATAGATTTAATTGACCATCCACTCAAATTTTAGAACGTAGAATTAATTTATGAATTTTAGAACCATGCCGTACTACAAAACGTAATAGGTTGGATGGTTGGGTTTTACTTCGCACTAGCGCCGAGCAATGGGCAATTGGCAACGGTCTGGGACTCACCTCTAGAGGTGGTCCGGAGACATTCCATCTCAATTTTGATCTTTACCGGAAGGGATGATTCTCCCGCTTCGGGGATCACCAGAGGTATAGTTTTTATGGGAACGTGAAGGACATAGCGGTCACGACAGATTTTACGTGCACTAGCCACCATTAGTGTACACGACGGTCATTGGCCGGCTCGAGTATCGAACCTACAATCTTCCAATTATGAGTCTGGAGCTCTACCGACTGGTCTACCGCGGCCCCGTACTTATTAGTATGATCAATAAGTAATAATTTATAATAATTTATAAATAATTATTTTTATTTTGTTATCTCGAGAAAAACTATCTAAATTTTGAGTTTATTAAAGGAAACATAACAGTTGTTTCCACGTTTTTACCATTAAAATTGTGAAGTTTTGAGCAGTTTTCGTAGAAAGCTCGCAAAGTAAGAGTTGCAAGTTTGTCGAGTCGGATCTTTGGCTTTTACGCCGCTTACTAAAGATGGATAGTAGTTTCGAATTTAATAGGAAAGCTTCAGACTTTGCGAGATTTCGCAAATAAATTAGTTTTAGTGTACAGTCGGTTGTAAAATTATTGAAGCACTAGCAATAATTTCTGCTTAAAAGATGAGCACCTAATGCTGCATTTTTAAGTAAATATTTGTCGAAAATCAACACCTGGCATTCTTTGACCACATTTCATGAAACCATGGAAGCATCTGCGCAAGTGCTAACTCAAAGAGTCCAGTGCTAAAATAGGGATGACAGTCATCTGACTCAGAGAAAATGAGCAATAACAGAGCGCGGAATTACTGGATGTTTTCCAAATTGTAAACTGGCATCCCTCCAACATTTTGGACGCGTCCTCACTGCTAGCTTTAGGATATGTGGCTGTACTGTATACAATGGGTCACAATCATGAACGTGTTATAGACTGACTTATAACAATGTTACTGAAAACTGTGTTTAATTTAAAGTTATAAGGCAGATAAGTTTACATGAAAATATAAACGAACAGTACAACTGATAAAACTAACTCCTGAATTTTCAATGAGATCATAAGGTCATGCACTCGTTTAAAATATTATTAACACTAAACAAATTCCAATAAATAATTACAAAGAAATCCAACAGCAAATACGTACCTAAAATGAAATCTGTATTTTAAGTTTCAGAGTGAAATAAACAATATTTTTTATTTTTAAATTCTTTTATAAGAGTTAGAGTATAATATAATTACAAAATTTATATATGGCAAAACGTAGTACGATTTAAAATAATAAAGAAGTTAAAATTAATCCATGATGTTTTCGTAATATTGAACTTAACTTTGGGTGTATATTTCTGTTTTCAGATATTTATAATCAATTCGTATATTTAACAAAAATGATATTTATAATTTAAAAGCATTGTTGCTGAAAATCAAGTTCGAATATTTTACAAAAGATTCAATATCAATTATAGTACATGTATGTATTTCTAAAACAGCAGTCATCTTTTAGTTCAAAAAGGTTTTTTAATAATGAAATAGAACACACTATGTGTATGTAGTTCATAGCAAGATCTTTTATTAATATACCTCTCAGCAGGACTTCTAAAAACTACTCGGAATGTTTGTTATATGAGCTAATTGCCCATTTACCTAATCAGGTTTCTGGGAATCTGTGTTTTCTAAAAATAAATGGTGTGTGGTAAAAAAATAGTGATTTTACTAATGGATTTGGAGAAAAGCTTTAATCATTTCGCGTAATGGAAACGAAAGGAAATTTAATTTACAAGTATGGGTTTGCATGCAATATGGCCCTTTTAATTAAAAGATAAAGATGACAGGTAACCAGCTATCATACTAAATAGAAAATACTGAATATTTTGAATATATTTATGAATTTCATTTACATTTACGTATTATTGTTCTATTAATGGGATAATGGTGAATAGAAGTAGAATACAGCTGTTTCAGTTTTCCATAATATTTACTATTTTATCACGTTTTTATTAACTTCGATTCTTGTTTGTTTGTATGTTTCTTTGTTCGTCCAGTACAAATCTTGCAAACGATTTTTAACTTCCCGACTAGTTAGACATTTGAAACTTTCAGAATAGCTCAGAACATGGTGACATCGCATTTTTTAAATATTTTAGTTAACTGGTTCTGGTCCCCGCTGCCCTCGGCATCATTTATATGTTTCAGCAGAGAATTTATTGTAAATAACTTCTCGACTAGTTAGATATTTGAAACTTTCAGAATAGCTCAGAACACGGTGATAGTGCATTTTTTAAATACTGGTAGTCAACTACTACGGGTCCTCGCTGCCCTCGGCAGCGTTTATATGTTTCACCAGAGAATTTATTTAACTAACTTCCCGACTAGCTAGACATTTGAAACTTTCAGAATAGATCAGAACACGATACCAGTGCATTTTTGTAATACATTTAGCCAACTGCTTCGGGTTTCCGCTGTCTTCGGTAGCGTTTATTATGTGGTTCAACAAAGATGTAACTTCCCGACTAGCTAGACATTTGAAACTTTCAGAATATTTCAGAACACGGTGATAATGCATTTTTTAAATAATTTTAGCGAATTGCCTCGGGTCCCCTCTGCCTTTGGCAGCGTTTATTATATGATTCTACAATCATGTAACTTCCCGACTACTCTCCGGCTGCGTTAGATTGATTCCCGGTTGGCAAAGTGCCTTGACGATTCTACTCACGCGGGAGGGGAAAAAGCAAAGGAAGAGTGAGGGAAAATTTTTCTATTACATTTGTTTCGTCTGCTGCGTGTAGAATCATTGATACTACGGTCATTCCTATTTTATGAATGGACCACACTTTTTCACCCATGCGCAGATGATGCCAGGGATCTTCCTTTCGCGGTTTATCAGTAGCTAGACATTTTAAATTTTCAGAATAGCTGAGAACAAGGTGACAATGCATTTTTTAATTACTTTTAGCCAACTGTTTCGTGTACCGGCAGATTTCGGCAGCGTTTATCATATGTTTCTAAATTCATGTAACTTCCCGACTAACTAGACATTTGAAATTTTCAGAATAGCTCCGAACACGGTGACAATGCATTTTTTTTTTATATATTTAGCCAACGGTTTCGAATCCCCGATGTCTTCGGCAGCATATAGTACATGTTTCATCAGTCAAGTAACTTCTCGACTAGCTAGACATTTGAAACTTTCAAAATATCTCAGAACACGGTGACAATGTATTTTTTAAATACTTTTAGCCAACTGTTTCGAGTCTCGTTTCCTTCGACAGCGTTTATTATATGGTTCAACAATCATGTAATTTCCCGACTAGCTAGACATTTGAAACTTTCAAAATAGCTTAGAACACGGTGACCATGCATTTTTTAATACTTTAGCCAACAGTTTCGGTTCCTCACTTTATTATATGATTCATCAGAAAATTAATTTAACTAACTTCCCGACTAGCTAGACATTTGAAAATTTCAAAATAGCTCAAAACACGGTGACAATGCATGTTTTAAATACCTTTAGACAACTGTTTCGTGTTCCCGCTGATTTCGGTATTGTTTATATGATTCAACAGAAAATTTAAAAACATGGTATATAAAAAGTTCTTTTTCTCTTGTAATTACGAGTATTTAACACCATTTCATGAATGTTAACGTATTTCTATCCCATAAAATGTTATTATAAATGTGAATATAAAAAAAAAAATTACATAACATTTCTCACAAAATATATTTTACATATACAAATATATTCAGAGATTTTTTTAAAACTATGACTTATTTTTTTAATTATAAATAAAAATATCATTATAAAATTAAAATGAATAGCTGGACATTTTAATTTTATTACATCTATATTGCTAGAATGGGGAATAAAATGAGTAGAAATAAATACTTTCGGAAAACCCGACAAATCGTTTTAAATAAAGATAAATTTAATTCTCTAAGTTTTATTAAAATTATTAAACTATTTCACAGGGATTTAAATACTCTCAAGAGTGTAACATTCAGTTGGCAGCAAAATTATTGTTGAACACATTGACACTTTATATATATATATACATATATATATATTAGTTTAATCGCTAATTTTATGTTGATTTCTTCAGAAATCGACCACCTATCTATCTATTATGAAAATTTTATCAGCACGATAACTCACGAAATAATGCTCCAAATCGTACCAAAGTTGGACAGCGTACTTATCTTATAAATATCTTGGATGCATTTGTTAACAAAGTTGCTCCGCCTTTTTGTTTTCAAGTGGCGACCACTTGAAAATTTCAAATCCACATAGAAAAAAGCGTACTTATGGCAAGATTTGCTTGAATTTTGACGTAAATATAGACCACATAAGGGTCTGCAACAAGTCTATTATTGAACTTTATCCACTATTTTTTACAAAGTGGGGGATATCTTATACTAAGCGGGACCACATGAAATCAGGCTGCCACTTGAAAATTTAAAATCACGATAACTTCCGAAATAATACTTCAAATCGAACCAAATTTGGGCAGTGAGCGTGTTTTATAAATATTTAGATGCGTTTGTTAACCAAGTTGCTCCGCAATTTTGTTTTCAAGTGGAGGCCACTTGAAAAATTTTAATTCACAGAGTAAAAATCATATTCCGAATTTGTTTGAATTTGTTTGTATACCTAGACGATATATAACCAACCATGAGTTTCAACCAAGTTTATTAATGAACTTTATTCGCCATTTTTAACGAAGTGGTGGATATCTTAAACTAAGCGGGGCCACTTGAAATCAGGCTACAACTTGAAAATTTAAAAGCACGATAACTTCTGTAATAATTCTCCAAATTGGAGTAAATTTGGACAGCGAATTTATCTTATAAAAATCTTAAATTAGTTTGTTAACCAAGTTGCTCCGCCATTTTGTTTTAAAATAGAAGCCACTTGAATATTTCAAATTCACGGTGTAAAAATGGTATTTAAGACTGAATTTGCTTGTATTTTGATCTATACCATATAAAGGTCTCAACCAAGTTTATTAATTTCATGAACTTTATCCATCATTTTTAAGAAAGTGCGGATGTTATCAATTAAGCGGGAGAACTTGAAATCAGGCTTCCTCTTGAAATTTTATAATCATGATAACTTTTCAAATTTTGATTCGATTCAAACCAAAATTGAACTGTGAACTTATCATAGAAATATCTTGGATGAGTTCACTGGGCAACTTGTTCCGACATTTTGTTACAAAATTGCGGCCTCATGAAATCAGGCTGAACTTAAAAATGTGCCATCACGATAACTTTTAAAATACTGACTTGGTCGAAACCAAAGTTGGATAGTGAACTTAATGTTCAAATATCTTGGATAAGTTCGCATGTTAATTTGCTCCACCATTTAATTTCCAAGTGGCGACCACTTGAAATTTTGTCATTATGATAACTTTTTTAATACTGAATCATTTTTTATCAAATTTGGAAAGTGGATGTATCATTCAAATATTTCAGAAAAGTTCGCTAGGCATCTCATTTAACTTTTTTGTTTCCAAGTGGTGGTCACTTGAAATCACGGTGCCACTCGGAAATTTCTCATCACGATGATTTTTAATATACGGAATTAGTTTAAACCAAATTTCGACAGCGAACTTATCATACGAATATCTTGGATTATTTCGCTGGGCAAGTTACCACACCATTTTGTTTCCAAATTCCAGACACTTAGACAGCCAATTGTAAATTTGTCATAGCAATAACGTTTGATATACTGCAATGATTCGAACCAAAGTTGGACAGTGAACTTATGCTTCAAATATCTTGGATGAGTTTGCTGGGCAACTTGCTTCGTCATATAGTTTCCAAGTGACGGCCACATGAAAATTTGTTATCACGATAACTTTAGAAATACTTAATTCAAACCAATGTTGAAAAAGGGATTTATCATTCAAATATCTATGATTTCGGTGGGTAAATTTCTCCGCAATTTTGTTTCCAAGTTGCGGCCATTTGAACGCTACCGCTTGAGCACGTGTTATCGCGATAACTTTTTAATTACAGAATTTATTCGATCCAAAGTTGGACAGTGTGCTTATCTTACAAATATCTTGGATTAATTCAGTTAACATCTTGCTCCCTTTTTTACCCAAGTGGCGGCCACTTAATTTGTCAACACGATAAAATTTGAAATTCTGAATCAATTCGAACTAAATTTGTATATTAGAGTTATCTCACAAATGCATTTGATATATTTGTTTGTCAACTTGTTCTGTTATCTTGTTTTCAAGTGCCGTGCACTTGAATATTTCAAATTCACATACAAATTATTTATGAACCGATTTGCTTAAAACACCATATGTACACAGCCCAAATCAATATTTCTACCATGCCCATTAATAATTTGCAGCCGCCGTTTTCTTTTACAATGGCGGTTACTTCATAAGAAAAAAGAAACCAACCTACCCTTCCGAATAAACCGGAGGGTCTTGTTTATCATCAACTTACTTTCTTATAAACATTGTAAAACCAAGATCATGACTCGACAAATATTTATTTAACAAAACAGTATTATTTCCAGTTGCACATAACGTTGTTTTAACGTTGTTACAACTAATTTTTCACTGTTCAGACTTATTTGCAACGTTATAATAACGTTATGTGCTACCTGGAATATGCCCATCTTTTAAGTAGGAGTTATTGCTGGTCAATAGTTTTGCTGCCGACTGTAAATATTTCCAAAAATATGGAAATTTAATCAGCAATGAAGCAAAAATCATTAGAAATGCACTTAATATATATATATATATATATTCATATATCTGTCAATCCTGATGTAAGCCGCACTGGCAGATAAGCCGCAGCTTATTAAAATGTAGCTGAAAAAACACTACTCTTAGATAAACCGCGCTGGAAGGTAATCCGCGGCTTATGAAAGCATTGTTACGATTATGTGACAGATAAATAAGGAAAAAAAAGATATTAGTCTTATGGCATCTACGCAAGTTAATAAAAATAATAAATTATTAATTAAAAATGAAAACAATGAATTATTTAAAAAATAATTCGGTATAAATAAAAAAAAAAAATCTAACTATACCTGTATGCAGATTTAATGCAATAAATATGAGAAACAAGGAAACAAGACGGGGGAATCCGATCATATATACAAAGTCATAAAAATAATTAATCATAAATAAAAGTAATAAATTATTTTAAAAGACACTGTATAAAGAAAAAATTAAAACAAAGCCAGTATGGAAATAAGATGCAAAAAAATGGCGAACTCCGGACGTATATGCATATTAATCAAAATAAGAGATTATTAGTTAATAAATAAGAGATTATAAGCGTGAAAATAAGATATTATAAGCGTGAAAATAAGAGATTATAAGCGTGAATCAGTTCTCGAGAAACTCGATTTCTAAATTTCAGTTTTCTGGGGATATTGACTGTTCCAAGAAGTATGGACGACGAAATTTGGCTTTACCATTAGATTGCCCGCACTCGTAGATAAGCCACAGTCCCCCCAAAATCAATGTTTTTTTAAAGATAGCCCGCGGCTTATCTTCACTAAAATACGGTAACTAAAATTCATTTTAAAATTGGCATTTTTTTGCTTAGTTGGATCTGTTTCAACTGCAAAACCAATTACTTGTTTATGTTTATAGAATTTCCATAAATTTTAACATATATGCTAATGATACATAAATGATGTCAGGAAAATGCCCCAACAGTCAGAAAAAAAAAAATAATAATAATTTATAAAAATTATATAGTAAAATTATTTTGCAATAGTTGTACAATACATTCTAGGAAGCTACGGTATTTTATTATTTTTTTAATAGATTATCTGACAAAATATGCTTTAAAAATTGTTATAACACCTTAAAACATATCGAAGTGTCACATCTGTCATCTTGGAGCAATCTACATATACACATTATATGCCTAAAAAAAAAGTAGTAATAAATAAATAAATATACAAATGTTACAAAAATGTTTACATTGTATAATATAAAAAATGTTTTTTATTAATTATCATTTAAACATAATAAATATTTTCATTTAAAAAACTGCATTTCGTTCAATGATTTTTTTTTTCTTCTAATTCATGCTCAGTTAATCTGTTATAGCAAAAGAATTGATTCTTATATATTAAAACCATTGCATTTGAAATACGACTTCTTTTATTTTAAGAAAAGTTAAACATTAAAGGTAATAGGTGCATGTCGAAAACAAAAGGACTCATTTTATTTCAAAAAGTGTTTGGTTAATGAATTGAAGCACACAATGTATATGCTATGCATAACAAGATCTTTTATTAATGAACCTTTCAACAGAACTTCAAAAAATTACTCCGAATGTTTGTTATATTAGCTAATTGCCTATTTACTTAATCAAATCTCTCGGAAACTGTGCTTGTTAATAATAAATCGTTCATCTCAAAACCAAAGTATAGTTATTGACTTGAAGAAAAACTTAAAATGTTTTACTTAAAACAGATAAAAGAAATTTAGTTTATGTGCATGCGTACACATGTTATATTGATCTTTTAATTAAAAGAAGAAGGTAAAAGGAAAATGATTCGTAATAATAAAGGAAACTCGATATTATAAACCACTTTTACATATTTATTACTTATTACGTTTTTGACATTTTAAATACATGATGTTGATTAAAGTTAAAATAGAGCTGCTTTAACTATCCATTAACTTAAAATTTAAAAGGTAAGACAAGACTTAATTTTAAACGTGTATCGTTATATAAATCTTACTAGTGAATATAATTACTAAGTGATAGAAAAAAAAGAATATATAAATAAATAACTTTTATTATTTTTTTACAAGAATAAGAATTATTAGCGTTTTAAGTAACGTATAACGTAACAAATTAAAAAGTAGCGTATTAAGTAACGGATAACGTAATGCATTTTTAACGTATTGTTACGAATTTTTAAATGATTGTAGTTTTTTTTTCTTTTAATGTAAATTCTTTTATAGAGGCCTAGTCAGGTGATAAAATGTTAATTTTCAGCATTTCTAGTTCGTTTTCGAATTAAATTTACAGGTATGAACATAAAGCTCATTTTCCGTTAAACACATTTAAAAAGCCTGATTAAGGTAGGTAATTGCTTTGACGCAAAATCTGGCGAGTTTTTTTTTTGCTCCTTTGTGACTTTTTTGGCGACCTTGGAGAGAAGATTATTATTATTATCATTATACCAAATCTGGAAGCTCTCACTTGATTTGCTGCGAAGTTTCAGGAATTTTCCACATTTTTCTACGTGGGTATGCAAAGATTTGCATTGCGCCAAATCAGTCAGTCTCAGTAAGTTTCTCGCCAACTGCCTTACAATAGAAAGCTCTGAGCTTTTCTGGATTGCAGACTTTTGCTGTATGTTAATGCTCTGATACAGTTTGCACTGGGAATTTGCTGCTGACAGCTGTTATTTAAGCTGTGTTTATTTGTGAAAATGAAGTCAGTACTTGTTTTATAGACCTGTAATCTTCTCGAATTTTTTGTAAGTAAAGTTTCCAGCCTCTGCAAGATTTGCCTTTCATTCTCGGACAACTTATAAACCACTATGTACACAACAGTATAGAATAAAAATTATAACGTATATTACGTATTATATTGAGACTTTTTAATCGAAGAAAACAACACAACTCTTGGTATGTTTAAATAACTAAAGTTTCATGAAAATTCCGAGCGACGAGCGACATATAGACTGTAAAACTTCTTTTTATTGAAATTTATTTTTTGAAATTTCTCTTTATATAGTATTATAAGCAAGTACTGAAATTTTTAAAATTAACTCTTGAATTTCGCACAAGAATGTATAAACAGTTTTGAGAAGAAATAAATGTATTAAACTACTATAAGTATAACTGTAAATACTATATCAAAAAGTAACAAGGGTGATCTAAATAAATTAGCTAACATTTAAAAAGATTTTTTTAAATTATTATTATTATTTTTTTTACACTAAAAACTTAAGCTTTCAACTTAAATTTCAGTTTTATTCATTTTAGTCAATTCGTTATCAGAAGAATAGCAATACATACAATTTAACAGAATTGCAATTGCAATACAACTTCTGATATTTTACAAAAGTATGAACATAAAAGGTAACAGAAGCATGTGAAAAACAGCAGTAACAACTTCATTTAAAAATCTTTGAATAATGAATTGGAACAAACTTAGCATTTAGGGCATAACAAGATCCCTTTATTAATGAACCTCTCAGTACAACTTCTGAAAATCACCCCAAATGTTTGTTGTATTAGCTAATTGCACATTTACCTAATCAAGTTTCTAGGAGTCTGTGCTTTTAAATAATAAAAGGTTGGCTAAAAGTCCAAAGCACTTTTAGTAATGTATTAGAAGAAAAGTTTTAAATATTTTGCGTAATGAACATGACAAAAAAATTAATTTACAAGTTTGAAATTGCATGTAATATTGAACATTTAGTTTAAAAAAAAATCTTAGTAGAAAACAAATCCATTTTAAATATAAAATAACCCATTATTTCACACTAGTTTTCTTTTTTTTTTTTCTTTCTTTTTTTTTTTTTTCATTGTCATTTTAACAATTTGAATATATGATAATTAACAAAAGTAGAACAACATCGTTTTAATTATTCATCAACTAAAACGTATCACGTAAGATTTTTATTTACGACTTTCAGGTATGTGCCGTTTTACAAAATGTTCTTATTAATACTATTACTAACAAGGAAGCATTCAAAAGGTGTCGTCTTCAAAAAATGTTGAAAAAAAAATATATGCGATTCTACTCTTCATAAAACACCAAGAAGTGAAAAAATTATCGGCTGAAATGAATTACAGTGACCACAAAAAATTATCAAAATTGAACATATTTGACGATTTAGCGGTGTTCGGCTTTCAGTTCGCTAGCACCGAGATTGTCGTGTACGAACAGAACCGTGTTTTGTTTCTACGCCAAGTACTCAAAATCAATCTCTTAACAATGTGAAATCGCCAAATATGCTTAATTTTGATCAATTTTGTGGTCGCTGTAATTCATTTCAGCCGATAATTTTTTCACTTTCTGGTGTTTTAGGAAGAGTAGAATCACATATATTTTTTTCAATATTTTTTGAAGACGACACCTTTTGAATGTTTCCTTGTAAATAATAAGACATAATAATTTATAAATAAATATTCTTATTTTGTTGACATGAGAAAAACTTGTTAGTATATAAATGTATATCTTTTGCATTTATCAATGGGAAAATAACAGCTCTCTTCACTCGTTTTTACCATTAGAATAAAAAGAAAATTTGTACATTGACCAGTCGTGTAATATGTTAAATAGAAACTATATTTAACTGAAATTTATGTCTAAAATAATTTTAATGTTTTCCTTTATATTTCAATAAGAACAAGAATTAAATTTTCTCAAACTATTATATAACTACAAAATTTATATCCAACAAAATGATTTAAAATAATAAAAGTAATTAAAATTAATCCATATTTTTTTCGTAATAACTAATTTAACTCCAGTGTAAAATTCTGTTTTGAGCTATTTATAGTCAATTCATTTGTTTTGCAAAAATCACGCTTACAATTTAGAAGCATTGTTGTTGAAAATCAATTTTGAATATTTTACGAAAGTTTTACCATCAAATGTAATAGGTGCATTTCTAAAACAACAGGAATCTTTTCATTTCAGAAAGTTTTTGAATAATGAATTGGAACACAGTATGTATGTAGTGCATAACAAGATCTTTTATTAATGAACCTCTCAGCAGAACTTCTGAAAATTACACAGAATGTTTGTCATATGAGCTAATTGCCCATTTACCTAATCAAGTTTCTAGGAATCTATGCTTGTTAAAAATAAACGGTGTGTGGCAAAACCGTACTGTACTTACTAATGGATTTGGAGAAAAGCTTTAATCATTTCACGTAATGGAAATGAAAGGAAATTTGATTTACAAGTACGCGTTTGCGTGCAATTTTGCCTTTTTAGTTAAAAGATGAAGCTGAGACAGATACGTTGTATTCTGTTAAATAGAGAGTACTGAATATTTTGGATTACATTTATGAGTTTGATTTACTTTTATGCATTGTTGTTCTATTTATGACATAATGATAACTATGAGTAGAGCACAGCTGTTTCAGCTTTTATTGATATTTACTATTTTAACCTTACTTCATGAATGTTAGCGTATTTCTATCTCATAAAACGTATTATGAACGTAAATATTAAGACAAAATGAGTAACGTTTCGTATTAAAGAGATTTTGCATATGCGAAAATTTTTGGAGTTTTTATTTATTTATTTATTTACTAGCAGGCAACGCCCGCTTCGCTGGTCCCTATTTTTAAATTAATCACTCTAATTACTGAATTATCAAAATTGCATTCATTTTTATCACGTGAAAAAAAAAAAAAAAAGAGAAACAAAATCTGATTAGGAAAAATGCCGCACCGGGTTCTCACTGCCTTCGGAAAAAATTCCCAAAATTCTCTAACTTTTATTGCTATTATTTTCCCCCTTCGCCCCCCCCCCCGTCTATCCTAATAATTTTACAAAATCGAAAATATACGCAATCGATTTGTAGGTATCACCTCCATGCATCAGTTTTTAACTATCTATCTCTATTTTTACTTTTTTGCTCCTCCGTTCCCCACCTTCCCGCCCCTCCCAATAATTTTAAAAATTCGAAAATATCCGCAATCGATTTGTAGGTATCGAAAACCTCTATGTACCAATTTTGAATGATTTAACTATTTTTTACTTTTTTTGCCCCTCCGCCCCCCCGGCCCTCCTAATAACTTTACACTCTCGAAAATATCCCCATTCGACTTGCAAACCTCTAAAACCTATCTGTAAAAATTTTGAACGGCCTAACTTCATTTCTATTTGTTTTTGCCCATAGCCCCCCCTTACCGCCCCACCCCCCTTCCCACCCCTCCTAATAATTTTACAAATTTGAAAATATCCGCAATCGATTTGTAGGTATCGAAAACCTCGATGTACCAAATTTTAATGATCTAACTCTATTTTTTTGCCCCTCTGTCCCCCCCCCCTCCCCGTCCCTTCTAATAACTTTACACTTTCAAAAATATCCCCATTCGATTTGCAGGCCACTAAAACCTATCTGTACCAATTTTCCATGGCCTAACTGTATTTCTATTTGTTTTTGCCCATAGCCTTCCCCTTACCGCCCCACCCCCCTTTCCGCACCTCCTAATAATTTTACAAATTCGAAAATATCCGCAATCGATTTGAAAGTATCGAAAACTTCTATATACCAATTTTGAACGATCTAACTCTATTTTTATTTTTTTGCCCCCCTCTCCCGTCCCCCCTTCCCGTCCCCCCTTCCCGGCCCTCCTAATAACTTTACGCTTTCAAAAATATCCCCATTCGATTTGTAGGCCTCTAAAACCTATCTGTGCCAATTTTGAACGTCCTAACTGTATTTCTATTTGTTTTTGCCCATAGCCTCCCTTACCGCCCCACCCCCCTTACCGCCCCTCCTAATAATTTTACAAATTCGAAAATATCCGCAATCGATTTGTAGGTATCGAAAACCTCTATATACCAATTTTGAACGATCTAACTCTATTTTTATTTTTTGCCCCCCTCTCCCCCCCCTTCCTGCCCCTCCTTATAACTTTACACAATCGAAAATATCCTCATTCGACTTGCAGGCCTCTAAAACCTATCTGTATTAATTTTGAACGCCCTAATTGTATTTCTATTTGTTTTTGCCCCATTGCCCCCCCCCCTGCTGCCCTACCTGGGGGCTGAATTTCTAAAATTCCAGAAATTGGTTTTTAGATATTTGCATTAACTATATTTTAGGGCAAAAATTTCACGTATATCTATTTATTTCTTTGATATATATAGGATTATGCAAAATCACGTTTTACGCATGTGAAATCACGTTTTGCCCCCCCCCCCCGCCCCTTTTGGGACCGAATTTTGAAAATTCCAGAAACTGGTTTTTAGACATTTGTATTAGCTATATTTTAAAGTAAAAATTTTATGGATATCTGTTTTTTTTTTTTTGAGATATGAAGGATTGTGTGAAATCACGTTTTGCACCCCTCCCCCCTCCCTTGGGTGCGAATTTTGTAAAATCGCTTCTTAGTGGATGCCTACGTCATAGAAAGAACATTGTCACGAAATTTCATGCTTCTAGGTTTAGGGGTTTGGTCTGGGCGATGATAAATCACCCCCCACTCACTCACTCAGGAAGAACGATTTTATATATATATAGATTAACATGACACGCTTTTTTCAGCATAAATTTAAAATAAAATACTCGTTATTTTTTTTTATTTTTTTATTTTTATTTTTTTTTATGTATATTGCTACAAAAGTAAGTAAAAGTGAGCAGAAATAAATACTTGACATTACATATTTACAAAAACATGACAAACCTTTATCTTTTTAAGGGATCCTGGCACCTTTGACTTGGTTTCAACTGAAAGTTTCATATAAAAAGCTTATATTTCCATATAATATTTATAAATTGAACTGTATTAGGTTTGTTTAATAAAATACATATTCAGGAAACAATTCTTATGATTTTTTATATGTATTTTTACAGTCTTGAAATCTCTCTGTCTGCGTTTCTTATGTCTGCATTTTTCATGAATTCTTCATCTTCAAAATGCTAAAAATTCTACATATGTTTAAAAAAAGTCATGGATGATTGGTAGAACCTACAAAGAATTAGGAATAGATTTTGCAATATCTTTAAAATTAAAAACATTAAAAATAAACTGTAACAAAAATCATGTTTCTTTTGCAGATTTTTACATACACACTCTTCAATATTGTCTCGAAAACTAATTAATAAATTTCAAAATCCATCTCTAATATATTTTTGTAGGTTCTATTAAACATAAAAAAATAATAATAATAAGTCTTTTCTTAAGTATATATAGAAATGTTAGCAATCTGAAGATCATGAATGCATAAAATAAATAAATAAATAAATAAACTGGAAAAACGCAAATTTAAAGATTTTATATAAGTAAAAAATATGTCAAAAACCGCAATACTAATTGCCTGAACAAACTTTTATTGAACAAACTTGATACAATTCAATTTATAAATGAAGAGCTTATTCCAAAAGGCGTTAAATAAAAAATTTCAAAAATTGACTTATCGATGCAAAAGATTGTAGCACGTATCTAAGAATGTATTTTCAATAAATATAAGTTCCGAACAGATTTTAGTCGTATTGAAAACAGAGGGTGAAATTCGTGTTTTATTTATTTATTTATTTATTTATTTTTTCAAAAAGAATTAAGTCACAAGTAAGTTTTGTGCCAAAAGGGATTAAGTCAAATTTAACCAAATGCAGCATGACGTGAGATCACGTGGTTTGTCTGGACTTGGGTGGGGAAAGTCAAAAGTATTGTGTAACCACGTTTCCTACGCCTAGCAGTGAGGACGAGTCGAAAATCTTGGAGGGTATCCAAGTTGACCAACAGGTTAGAATTTCGTAAACATCCAGTCATTCGGTATTCCCTTATCGTTTATTTTCTCTCAACGAAAAGCTTGTCTCCCCTATTTTACTAGTGGACTCGTTGAATCCGCGCTTGCGCAGAAGCTTCCATGGTCGCAACAAATGTAGTTAAAGAGTACCGAAAAGAATGTTGTTGTAGGTTGTCACATTGAGATAGTTTATTTTTTGCTAATGAGGTTAAGTTGGAAAGAATGTTATGAGTGATTCGAATGAAGAAGCTGTAGTATTATCTTCGAACCCGAGAAAGCGTAAACGGGATCCAAGAGTATTGGAAAAAAAAAAAAAAAAAAAAAAACTTCAGTCGTGGTCTTGTAAGAGTGGACGCCTGCAGTCATATTGACAATGCGTTTTGTAAGGCAAATATCCTCACAAGCGATGTTATCGAAGGAGCATTTAAGGCCATGTACAATGATACTGATAAACAGCGACAAGATAATTTTTTGTGATATCATATGAAAATTACACCTAAGAAAGAATATCGTCCACGGAAAAATCAAGCAGAACTAAGGCAGATAAGTATAGAGTACTTTATTCCAAATAATGATACAGATGTATCTCTATGTGCTATAACATTTCGATCTCTCTTCTGTGTGGGAGCAAAAAGAGTTGGATATATTGCAAATTATTTCTTCAGGAATAAAACTGGGAGACCGGTACGTAGAGGTGGAAAACACATCAAATTTTATGTTGAAGATAAAAAGAAATTGATGTTTGAGTACATGCTAAGTCTTCGTCGTTGTTCTAGTCATTATGGGTGAAAAAAGACACCTCCCAGAAAATACCTTCCTGCGACGCTTAAAGTTAGAAAAATGTGGAAAATGTTCATAGAAAAATATGAAAAGGAGTGTATGTATAACCTTTATTATAACGTGTTTATAAAAGATTTTAATCTTGGTTTTGGTACCCCGTAAAAAGACATGTGTTCCTTCTGCATTAGGAAAAAAATAGAAGTGAATTCAGAAAAATGTACAGGAAAAAAAAGATTATGTTAACGGAACATTTGATTCATAAGCACCGAAGCAAAAGATTTCATTCTATTTTAGGGGAAAAGCTTATAGAAGAAGATGAACTCACAGTGTGTTTTGAAGCATTGACTGCTGAAAAGGACATTACCTTCACATACTACTTCCCAGTGCGTGGTCACTCATACTTACCAGCAGATAGAGCATTCGACCGAGTGGAGACTAGCGTAAAGAAAGTGGATACAATTTTACTCCCTAAAGAATATTTTGAACATTTCTCTAAGGTTAAAAATCGTTTCGAGTATAAGAATCAGTGGAATATTTTAGATTGGAAAAATTTTGCGCATTGTCGTCTGAAAAGCAAACAAGGTTTCTTGATTTCAGAGGCAAACGTACTTGAAATTACGAAGCAAAATGTGGGAATCAAGACAACGTACTGTGGTTCGTTTAGCCATCACAAGATCCTGAAATATTTTAAAATAAATCTCCCGTGCGCCCCTTCTGAAATAAAACTAAAAAACAATATGAAACAAGCAAAAAAAATCAGATGTTTTGAAATTACTTGAAATTTTGGGAAGTTAAAAATTGCACGAACGTTTTTATTTTTATGAATAATCTTGCAACTTGCAACGATACACCTAACGCTAATATAAGTGAAAAGAATGATAGAGATGAAGAAATATAATTTGTAAATGAAGATTTGTGGTAACTAACTACCGTCAAAAATTGTGTATCTAAAATTTATGCTGTATATACATGTGGAAAAAAAAAAAAAAAAAAAAAAAAAAAACTTGGATTTCTTTCAAATGGAAGTAAGTCATTTCATTTCGTTATTTGTTTCTGCCAAAAGGGGTTAAGCATTTTTTTTTTTTCTTTTCTTTCTAAATAACTATGCAGTCAGGACTTTTTTAAACATATAATTAAGTGTTATTATCATCCATAGATTACTGGGGAAAATTATCTTTTTCTAAATTCAATAAGAAATCTTACATAAAAAAAACCGTGTTTTTTCACGAATGGAAAAAATTGACTTAACGCCATTTGGAAACAAGCTCTTCAAATACCAAATGGAAATATAAGCTTTTGCATGAAACCTTCTGAAATGCAAGTCAAAGGTTAAATGAAGATAGTTTTAACTATGTAAGTCTTACTTAAGAATTTCTCAAGGTTTGAAATTATCTCATACTCATAATTTAAGCATTTTCAAAATATAGGAGGCAAACTCCAACGAAGCTAAAATTACACTGCTCTGCATGAAACTTGACACCAACACCATTGTGACAAATTTTTTATGAAAAATGACCTCCTGAATCCGAATATCATCATCATCATCACGTGCTTTGAAGTTCCTACAGCTGTCGAGACAGCCGCTTACCTTCACCAGAGGAAGACAAAATACAAAAGGAGGGCTTGCATCATCAAGAGGATCGGAACAAGGTCTGAGTGGGTTCCCAAGGAACCATGGCGTGATGCGTTGATGCACTCAGCAGCATGACAGAAGAGAGAGGCAGAGCAGAACAGATCTGAAAACTGTGAGACATATGGCAACGGACCAAGAAGCACTAAACCTACATTTTTCTTTTTCTTTTTTTATTAGATAATAGTGATAGGCCTAACCAGGCTGTTAAGCAGTCAGAATATGACACTCATTTCGCCTTATCAAACACCGTTTTTTTTTTTTTTTTTTTGACACGCTTCCCTATTTATATCACTGTTCGGTAATTTAATGGTTATGGATTCGATTTGGAGGAAGAAGAAGAGTTATTTTAACTGTTAAATATCTTCTGAGCGGTTACAGAACTGAAAAATTCTAAAACATTTAGGGGGAGGGGATTTGCCACTGAAATTATATCTTACATTTACTATATTTTATTAATCAATTATTATTGTTATTTATTATTATTATTATTTTTTAAATATTAAAATGGTACTTTTTCACCCTCTAAATAAATTTCTTGGCCATAAATTTACTGAATAGTGATAAAGATTGGGGCAGGGGGTGATGTCTCAAAGAAACGGTAGGGGGTTGGGCAAAAATGGGCGTTTTATTCGGATTCAGGAAGTCAATTTAAATAATAATCATCAAGGGTATCAAGGCTTGAAGAATATATTTTTTTTTTTTCAGCGCAGTGTTTTTAAAAATGAATTCCAAATCCTGAACTCTATCAAATACTGATCAACTACTAACTGTTTTCAGTGTAATTTATTCCTTTGCAAATTACGTATGCAAAATTTTGTTAATTTCTATTTGACGTGAGACTATAAATAATATCAAATTAACCATTCTTTGAAGTTAAAAAAAACTCTTTAAGTAACGTCAAAATAAATAGAATTTTATAGTTGCAGTGAAAAGTGTACGCTATGCTTTAAGTTAACTTTAAATTAGGTAAGATTAAAAAATATATATATCGTATATTGAAACGCTCTTATCTTGTAATTTAGTTTTCTTTTTTTAAATATTATTACATATTTCTTTATCAAAAGAAAAATGGCAGTCATAATTTAAAAGCATTACAGCTGAATTACAACTTCTGTTACTTTAGAAAAATGCCATCGTTCAAAGTAATTGACGCAAAACGAAACTACAAAAATATTTTCAGTTCAACCAGCCATTGAATTAAATATCATAAAACGACTGCCGTTTATAAAAAGACCTTTTATTAATAAAACTCCCAACACTACTTCCGAAAATTACACCGAATGTTTGTTATATTACCTAATTGCCCATTTACTTAATCAAGTTTCTGAGTATCTATGCTTCTTAATAATAAATATTCATTCAGTAGAAAAATCAAAGTACATTTACTAATGGATTTGGAGAAAAGCTTTAAATATCTCAAATACTGCATATTAAAGGGAATTTAATTTACACATATAAATTCCCATGCACTGTTGAACTTTCAGTTAAAAGATTCGTATGGCAGGTAAAATTAATTAGGAAACGGTAAATAACTACCATAAAAAACAATATTCATATGAAATAGGGAATCTTGAATATTCTGAATATAATTATTATTTTCCTTTAATTCTTTTTATTCTCATATTAAAGAGATAATGTAAAATATAAGTAGAACATAGCTGTTTTAAGTATCTATATGCGGTCTGTTCATAACATTATTCTGTGAATTACAATCTTTATCTATTGCATAAAGCACTATTTTAAATATGTTTGCAATATAATATGACATAACATTTCATAACAAAATATTTTTCTGTTAAGTTGATATGACAAGATAAAATAATAGTGATTGAAATGTATAACTTATCACTCTATCATTAACATTTTCTGAAATAGATATTTCACGTTCTGTTAGCTAAACAACCAATGCTCTGTTTCATATTATTTCATGATCATTTTTATTATTATTTTATTCTTATCTAATAACACGAGTCTTTTAGTTCACTTATAATCAGGGGTTGAAAAGTTCATTTATTTTCTTGTGCGTTTTATTATTTTGGCTTCAGTATTTTTTAGAAGAAATTCTTCTTGGGGTTTTTCAGGCTATAATACTATTTAAAATTTATTATTTTGAAAGAGTCGTGACAAAATAATAAAACATACTCGTAAAGAGAACGTTGCGACTAGATCCCCTATATAATACAGGCCGATGCACCAGCCGCTATCTTTTTACCTTGGGAAGAACTTTAAAGATAGGCAAATTTAAAGCACATGTGTTCTTCATTCCTCGGATTTGACGGGCCGCGGTAGCCCAGCCGGTGGCCTCGTAATTGGAAGATTGCGGTTTCGGTACTCGAGCCGGCCAAATACCGTCGTGTACACTAATGGTGGCTGGTGCACGTAAATTCTGTCGTGGCCGCAATGTCCTCCATGTTCCCATCAAAAATTATACCTCTGGGGGTCACCGAAGCGGTAGAGCCCTTCCGTGGAGGATCAAAATTGTGATGTCATGTCTCCGGACCACCTCTAGGGTGAGTCCCAGACCATCGCCAATTGCCCATCTGCGCAGCACTAGTGGGACGTAAAACCCAGCCAACCAACCTCGGATCTGAGAAAAATATAAATGCTTTATGTCCTTTCCTGTAACGATTTCTGCAATTTATTGATAAATATCCTCTTACATCACATTTTGTTGAGACGAAATTACAAAAAATAATTTTAAAGTAACTCCAGTGTAAGACATGATAATTAGAACAGTTACTACCACTCTATAAAAAATGGAGTCGCTGGGTACGTGTGACAGCTCTTAGACTAAAGGACATCATATGCGTCAACTCGTATGTTTAGAAGCCTTAGTTACAACCCCTGCTTTTAATATTCAGTTATGACGTAGTTCCTCGCATATAGACTTAAATATGACATTCAACAGAAAATTTTTAGTGCGATAACATATATTTACTTTATCTACAACATTTGCATATGCGGGTAATTTATCTTACACAACGCCACCTAGTGGATTTTCTGATAAGCTTTCTTGTGTGTTAAATAAAATTCCAATCAACGCCTTATATTTTTTGCTAGGTTTTATGCAATTTGGCAACACTTTTTTTGTTACGAATTGCCACTTTATTTATAGAATAATTTTCCTTAATATATAATTACTATAAAATTAAGAAAAAGTTACTCTTGAAAAAAAAAGTGGTAAGAAGAAAACACAAAATTTCACTGGACAAAAATGACATAAAAATATTATTTATTCTTAAAAAAGAAAAAAACCTTATTTTTTTTAATCAATAGCATTTACTAATAAATCTTTTATTTAACTTTAACTAGTTAAAGCTCAACTAATTTTATATATCTACCGAATTAAAATAGTTAAATAGATAACAATATTTTACTTGATTCTAACGTTAAACGTTAACTAGCAAAAAAAAAAAGAAAGAAAAAAAGAAAGAAAGTGCTTAAAGATGTCAGCCTAATCCTCTTAACTCACTTGTTATTTAATTGGCTAACCAAAGAAAGAGATAAATTTCTTCCATCGTAAAATTTAAGTGGGTTTGAAAGGTAGGAAAATTTTAAAACGTCTGAAAATTTATTTTTTTACAATCGATATTTCGACATACTTGTTTGCGAAAGATATTTTAAAATATTTTCTCTTAACAAACTTATGTATTTTTTACTTATTTATTTATTTAGTTAGTTAGTTTTTCTAAAACATTTTTTAGACTTACAAGCAAGTTAGAATATTTGAAATCTCATAAAATAACGTCGATTTTATTATAATTTATTGAGAGCACGATTATCCTTTGCATTATTTTTAATGCTTGAAATTATATAATTTGCTATTCTATATTCAATTTTCTCACACAGTTTTCTTATACATACATAATAAATCGTGCTTTAACAAAAATGGAAAATATTCAGATAATTCATTATTATTATTATTTTGTTTGTTTCCCTTTTTCTCACAAAATTATTCCTCTGGGGGTTACCGAAGCGGGAGAGCCATCCCTTCCGTGGAGGATCAAAATTGTGATGGCATGTCTCCGGACCAGCTCTAGGGGTGTGTTCCAGACCATCGCCAATTGCCCATATGCGCAGCACTCGTGTGACGTAAAACACAACCAACGAACCAACCAACCCTTTTTCTTACGAAACGGACTTAATCTCTCAGAATCAGAAATTGCTATCATTTCTAGACATTTAAATAACATTTTTACAATTTCTGTAATTCTATTTATAGGTTTTTATTTTTGCAACCGTATTTATGAGGCATTATAAAGCTACCCTACAAATGATTTACCTTTAATGATATAATAGTATTATTATTTAATTATTATTTATTCTAGATACGTTAATTCAATTCTTTTGTTTTTGTAAAATATGGAATAATTAATTATCACCATACAATTAAATTTTATCGTCATGTTTCAATTTTCAAAAATCAATCGAACTCCCACTTACTACCATTAACTTCAGCCTATTTCTCCACAATTTTCCTTTAATTTTGAGATGCCTTTTTTCCCCTTATTTATTACTAAATATTTTTGTTTACTCCTTAAGGCTGTTTCTATAGAGAAGTCGGGCAAATTAAGAGCGATACTTTGTATAATTTAGTGCATTGCTATTATTAAAAAATAATAATACTAATAACTTTTCCTCTTGTAATAACACTGCTCTGAAAAAAAAAAAAAAAAAAAAAAAAAAAAAAAGATCTGATACCATATTTGCTGATTCTTCTCTAAAATGACCTCCTGAATCCGAATATGACTCCCATTTTGCCCAGTCACTCACCGTTTTCCAGATACACCACCCTCTCCCTCAATTTCTTTCCCTGTTCGATAATTTTATGACCGTGAATTTGATTTGAAGAATGAAAAATAATTAATTTAACACCTAAAAACAAAAAATATATAAATTTAAAAAATAACATTAATAACAAATTTAAAAAATATAAGATATGTAATGCATAATATCAGTGGCAAATCCCCCCCCCTCCAAAAAAAAAAAAAAAATCCCTCGTCGCAAATGTCCATGTTTTAGAATGTGACTATAAGCCCTGTGTTCAAAAATTCGTCCAACTTCAAAACATCCGACAAATTTACTTTACATTTGTAAATTAAATCAAATGGTTTCTTCGAAAAATTTGTAAAAACATCTTTCGTTAATTAAAAACCATTAAAAATAAACTATTATATATATAATCTAAATAAACTAAGTGATATACTCAATATAATTACTTTTCTTTTAAAATTACGTCAGAATTTAGTGTAAGTAATAATTAAATGTCTACGAATTTTAGATTCAAATTTTCAATAGCTATTATGACTTTACTATTCTCAGAACATTAAATAACTGTATTACCTGCAACTTATGTTATGTAATGGGGTTAATTTTTAAAGTATATCAATAAGATAACGACAAAAATAGTTAAATTCTCATTCAATTCAGACATTCCCTCATTTCCAAACAAATGACGATAATATTTGCAAACACTTGAATTTTAAATTATTATAAAATAAGTTAAAATCTCTCTCAAATGATTTTACAATTTATAATTTTGAACTTATCTGATATCCTATCCTTACAAATAATAAATAACAATTTCAGCTTGTCATGATTTTTACTGCTAGAAAATCTATCTTTGCAAGTTTTTTACAACTCTGAGACTGAAATCTATGACAGACAATAAAACTGTTGCCAACTCATTATTGCAAATTAGTGCTAAATTCACCTTTAAAAAGTGCTAGATTTTGATAATTTTGTGAAAAAAGTGCTAAAACTAAAAAAATAAAAAATAAATAAAAAAGCTACACTTTTATAAATTTAAGTGGACCGTGGACCAACTAAAAAGCTGAATCCCAGATCGTCGCCAATTGCTCACTGCTTAACTCTAATTGGTAAGATGAAAAAAAAAAATCACTCAGCTTTGATAGATTTAAGAAAAAAAGTGTTGAAATCCAAATGCAATTTTTGTAAACAAACTATAACATCATCTGAATATGAGCAATTTCTACATATGACTGATAGGTCTCAGGTTACATCTATTTAATGAATTCTAAAAAAAAAAAAAATTCTCATCATAAAAAATCAAAATTGCGATGGCATGTCTCCCGACTACGCCTACGATAGAATTCCAGATTGTGGCCAATTGCTCACTGAGTAGCCTTAATGCAACATTAAAAGCTCTCAATCTAAAAATTCTTTATATTTACCTAAGAATTTTTGCATTGTAATATCAGTTAATAAGTCGTTAATTATTAGGCTATATTTACTGTCAGCAATATCCTCTATCAAAGTAGACTTAAGATGGCTTGCTAAATCTCTTTTTATTATCTCACGACATTTAGCTAGAGATATAATACTCATTTAAATCCAACATGTCCCGCTAACTTTGAGTAAAGTTTTATTGTTGCATTTTGTCTATTTACCATGGAAGCAAGGTTACGTTGATGTCACTTAATATCAGAAGTTGGCTTTTACTGGTGTAATTCTGAATAAGTGGAATCAAACATCTGCGACCTTTTCCTTTGAAAGTAATATGTTTATTTACTTCTACTTCTATGCATTTTGCGCTATCCAGGTTCATTTAAAAAAAGACTTTAAAATCTGGGAAAGCTTTTGCATATAGTTCATAGCTTACGATCATTAATAGGCAAATCAAGATGATAATATGTTTAGCAGTAAATAATGAGAAAAGACTCCACGATGACCAATATCAACAACATTTTCTTCGGAATCAACTTTCAGACACTTTATTCTTTCATAGATAAGTCGAAAAAGAGAGTACACAACACTTCTCAAACATTGATCAAAGTCTACTGCTTCACAATCGGAGTATTAACAGGATCCAAGCTTAATCCAAATCGGTTCATGCTGAGTAAGTTTTACGTTATTGCGATTGGCGACAATCTGGTATTCATAGCTACGGATGATCCGGAGGCATATTTTCACAATTTTGATCCTCCTTAAAGAATAGAAATATAAATACCAGGCTGTCGTTTGCGATTCAATGTAACATTAGGCTATTTTTTTCAATCGGGTATCCGCTGTATATAGTGCTAGATTTGGTGCTAGGTGCTAAAGTTCATTTTTCAGTGCTAGACGAGTCTAAAAAGTGCTAGATTTAGCACCAAAGGTGCTAAGTTGGCAACACTGGAAACATAATCCAGGCTCAGTGATGCCAGATGGTCGAAAATTATTTCCCCAAACAGGTCTTCAAATTTTCTCAAATCAGGGTGTTCTTTTTCGAAAAAATCCCCAACTTGATTTCTACGAAAAAGGGAAAATAAAAAGTTTTTCGAAAAAAAATATATCAAGCAGATTTTTCTATGATTTAAGCTCAGATTTTCCACCAAATTAAGGCAATTTTTGAAAACAATCCCCAAATAACAATAAAGCTACTGAAAGTCTCTAGTCGTACGGATAAATCATTATGTTGCCAACATTGACAGAAAGTTGAAGAACTCCCCAGATTCGTGCCCAAAAACTTTAGAATTCCCCAAAAAAGTCCCCAGAAACATTTGATCCCCAAAATTGTTCCCAGAAGCCTTAAAAATCCCCAAAATGGGGACAAAATCCCCAATCTGGCATCAATGTCCAGGCTATCAAGCTTATATTCGTGCGAGCACAGAAACTTGTCACCAGTTTCAACCTTGAAAACTACCCACGGCGCCAAGAAACTCCAATTCAAAGTAATTTACAGATATTGAATAAACACTATGTTGCAATCAACATAATCATTGAATAGTAATTTACTTATGTTTATGATATCATTGACGCCGTAAATATTTCATTTAACAAAAATTTATCACATCTAACGAAATACGCATATTTCGATTATTGAAAGATTTTTTTTTTTTTTTTTTTTTTTTAATCATTGTTTTATCAATATGCGAATTGCAAATATATTTGTAAAAATTCTGGAGTGACTTCTCTCGACTTTCTGAGCATTAAGTAATTAACGGTTGTATAGATTAAATAAAGCAAGAGAAGTCGTTTAATAAACAAAATAGAAAATTAAAATAGGGTGTTTCAGTATTTTTCTCTATATAGTATGATGTTTAATTTAACGCTACTATACTTTAAATAATTTGAGCCCATAGATCATAATGATAAAGAAATTTGTTGTGTCCCTGTAAATCTCTATAAGTTCTGGAATCACCAAAATCAATAAGGTTCGTGCTATGGTGACCTATAAGATACATACCAACTTTCAGCTCATTAGCAACAAAGCGTTTTGGTGCTATCGTGTTCACTCACATACATATACAAACACACAAATACAGAAGTACATACAAACATCATCGTAATAGCAAAAATGAACTCAGTGGACCTAAAAATCTCAAAGTCAGATTTTTTATATGATTACAGTACTTTACTTATATATGTATGCTCGGAAAGTACAAACTTAAATGTAATTTCCATATAATTTTGATAACAATAAGCAACACCATTAAAAATAATTCAGTTTCAAAATGAACGAAAGTTGTTTCATCGTATTTTACTTTTTCGCTGAAAAATATAACCATTTTATATTGAAAAAGCTAATTAGGGGTTGTTTCTGAGACACTGATGTGTGAGATAGTATACAATAAACATGAAAATTGTATAGCAGAAAAAAAAATAAATAAATAAATTACTAGAATAAGGAGAAGAGGCCACCACGACTTAAGATGTGTGGGGTGGTTTAAATCAGTTTTTCGGGCACCCAATTTTGCCCAAATCCTCTGCAAAATCAAGGGATAATAATTATTGATGTTTTCCGTATATTGTTGCCGGACTTCAGGACTTTTTTATTTAATAAACACCAATAATTTTGAGAACCCAATATTTGATACAATAATAGAAGATTAATCGTGATGTGATTAGGCAACTGTTACAATTAAAATTTAGAGGTGGATATTGATTAAAAATGTCCCCAAAACGGGAACACTGTTTCTACCTCCCCACCTAGTTTGTACGTGAAGTTCAGAAATACGTCGTATATGACAAAATGAAGTGAAAGGTGCAAATACTAAAGAACAAACGATGTTCTAAAACGAAACTTATTGACTCAAATATCATATATGAAAGGTACGGTGGTTCAGTATTTCAAATTCTAATATTATCAATCTTTAATTATTTCGAAAAAAAAAAAAATAATTAGAAACTATGATAACGAAAGAATAAAAATAAAGATTTATTTACATGTTGCATTGAGCGTTTTTATTCGAAAACAGAATAGAGTTTTTATTTTCTTTTACCCTTACGGTAGAGAAAGTATTGTTTTGGGGTCAAATTTTCGAACGCGAATATTTGTTATATTTACATGTTCTGAGGTCCCCGGAATACGAAAATCATGTTTTTAGCAAATGGTCTGTGTGTATGTCTGTGTGTGTGTCTGTCTGTTATCAGCATATCTCAAAAACAAATTATGGCAGAAAGTTCAAACTCGGTATTCTAAATGTGTATCATACAAGGATGCTACACTAAACTTTTCGTTTAAAATCAAGCAAATGGTTCGTGTACAGGGACAATCAAGAGTATTCAAATACTTTACTTCTATGGGGGAAATTGCAGGTAAATAGAGTTTAACATCCATAGACTGCACTAAACCAAATGAAAGGAATATATATATATATTTTAATAGAGATAGTCAACAGGAAAAAAAAATGTGTATGTAGGAGCCTCGCCTCCTCCCCTGGGTTGAAGTCCCCCCTCAAGGGGAGTAAATTTTCAAGATGGGTATCTTTCAAAAGAGCTCCCCAATACCTTTGAAACAAATTGTTGAACCATCGATCTGCGATAATTAAAAACAAACTTATCGATTTTTTTTTTTTTTACTTTTAACGAAAAAAAAAAAAAAATAGATTTTTTTTTTTTTTTTTTTTTAATATTGAGAATAAAATGGACTTTTTTTTTTGGATATTTAGTGTTGTACTACTACTTGAATATGGAAATCGTCTGCATTATCATAAAAGATAATTTTTTTAAATAATAATTTTAATAAATTACTTTTTAAAAACTGAATTATTTTTTAATAGCCGAATTAAATTCTATATAAATGTAGGTGCATTCATGAAACGGGAGATTGAGGGGGGCTGTAGCCCCCGTCACACAGTACTAATTATCATATAAAACTCTTCCGAAGCCTAATTTGAATTGCTTAACACAGGTTTACGTTACAGTACTCGTTATCTTACCTATTGATCTGCAACCTGTATTTATAGTATTAAATTTCAGGATAAGAGAAAGTCGTGTGAGTGACACACCAGATTATTTCTACTGTTGCCAAACACGCCAACTTAATTTCAAACAAATTCGAACGCGCTTATAGCACCACGGTGGGTGTGAAATATTTAACGCAAAATAATGTTTTTTTTTTTTTTTTTTCTTTCTATGTAACTTGTATATGCACATATGGATAATTTTTTTAGTATAAAAATAATTTAAGCTTATCTTTCCCCAAGCTACATTTCTTAAGATCGTTAAATTAATTTTTAGTCAAAAATAAAATAACAATAGTTCTTATTATAGAAAATTTATCTACTAAAAGTGTAATTAAATAGAAATATAATTTATGCAGAAAGTTTAACTTTTAAAAGTACATAAATAAAAATAATTTTTAAATGTGTGCAATGTGCAACAGGATTCTAAGTGAACAGGAAATCAATTACAAATGCCACCAAAATAAAAGTAACTGTTCCGATGTGTTATTTGTTATTGAATTCGTTAAGTTTATGTGTCCAAAGAGAATTTGTTTACTTAAGCTATAAATAAGCATTGCGACAAAGATGAAATACAAATGTAATGCTATAATTGTTTAAACAAAGTCTCTCGGAATCTTTTGAGAATGTTGTTTAGGAAATACTTTGATAAATAGTAGCATTGATCAAAATTTCGTTTTCTGATAAAAATATTTTATCTTTGTGTATTTTTATTGAACGAGTTATGTGACTGGAATAAAATAAGTTGAATGTAAGCTTATGACAGCAGAATAAAAGTAAAAAAAAAAAAAAGAACTATGATTAAAAAAAGAGGCATAATAAGTTTCTTTATAAAAATAAATAAATAACATACTGACAAATTGATAGTGAAACAAACAATCTAGAAATTATGTTATCGGACTTTTCTAATTTGTAACAGGTTGACATGAATCTGAACTAACATTTTATTAATAAAATAATTTAGTATCGCTTTATTTATATCTGTTTAGACAGTTATTTTTCGACCACAGACCATGAAATTATGGAAGCATCTGCGCAAGTGCTAACTCAACGAGTCCAATGCTAAAATAGGGGTGACAGTCATCTGAATCAGAGAAAATGAGCAATAACAGAGCGCGGAATTACTGGGCATCTATTTTCCGACCATACTATACCTCAATTCCGACTGTGGCAGTCGTTATTTTGATCACGTGATGTCACACTCCGACTTTTGATTTGACGACTGTCGTTGTTTAAGGACGATCGCTATGGCAGTTGGATCGGAGAATAGATACCCTGGACGCTTTCCAAGTTTCAAACTGTCGGTCAAGCTGGCATCCCTCCGACATTTTGGATGCGTCCTCACTGCTAGATTTAGGATATGTGGCTGCACTGTATTCTGAAAAAATTTTCAGTAATTTTTAGAACATTAATATACTGAGGACACCACTTAACTTTCTGCGATGTCATTCTAAAAAAAAAAAAAAAAAAAAAAGTTTGAATGCATTAGAAAAGATACAAGAAAACAGCTTAAACTTATTACAGGTCCTAACAGAATAATATTTTTCTATTTGCCTCTTACTACGTAGCTGCCAATATTTTAATATATTCCGGAGTACTTTTAGCCCCACCTTTACTTCCACATTACATTTATAAAAATTTTCTCTAATGTGTAACTTCGACCAAATAAGAAAAAATAACTTAAAAAAATAGGTAGTACGAAATAAAGGAGGTACTAAAAGTACTCCGGAATAAATTAAAATATTGGCTGCTATGTTACCATTATAAATTATTTGCTTTAACTTCATAATGATTCATAAAACACAATTCTCACCGTGCACATTTATGTAAAATTTTGTCCAACTATCATGTTCAAAAGTTTTAAGGGAAAAAAAAAAGAAAAAAAGAGAATAGAAAGAAAAGAAAAGAAAAAAAAAAAACATTTGAATGCATTAGGTATGATATAAAAGTAAGGATTTTATATGCTGTACAAGAAAACAGCTTAAATTTATTCAAGATTCTAATAAAATTATTTTTTCCCAGTTGACTTTTACTGTTATAAATAATTTATTTTATTTTATAATAATTCATTAAAAAGAATTCTCACCGTGCACATTTATATAAAATTTTGTCCAAGTTGCATGTTAAAATTTTTGATAACTGAAAAACTGTGAATGTATTAAGAATGATACAGGAGCAAGGACATCATGGAGCGTACAAGAAAACAGAGTAAACTTATTCAAGATCCTCATAAAATAATTTTTTCTCAGTTGACTTTTACTTACTATTCTAAATAATTTCTTTTAATTTCCTAATGATTCATAAAAAACAATTCTTACCGTGCATATTTATATAAAATTTTGTATACAACTGTCATGTTGGGGGGAAAAAAAGGTTTGAATGCATTAGGAATGATACAGGAGCAAGGACATTATGGGCCGTACAAGAAAACAGTGTAAATATGTTCAAATTCTTAATAAAATAATTTTTTCCTAGTTGACTCTTATCATTGTAAATAATTTGTTTTAATTCCATAATCAGTGCCTGCCTCAAGCCCTATATTTTGACACGTGTGTTATTATTTCAATACCACTACTTTTTTCTTATACTTTTTTTTTGTCAAGATTTTAAAGCTAAAGAAATGTGTAAAATTACACTGATTGATTAAAGTGGTTGGAAAATATTAAAATGCACGTAAAAATATGGGATTACTGCGGGCACTGCATAATGATTCATTAAAAATAGCTCTCACCGTGCACATTTATATTAAATCTTGTCCAACTATCATGTTAAAAAAAAAAAAAAGTCTGAATGCCTTGGGAATGATACAGAAACAATGACATTATGGGCCGTGCAAGGAATCATCGTAAACGTATTTAATATCCTAATAAAATAATTTTTTCCTAGTTGACACTTACTATTATAAATAACTCTCACCGTGTATAAAATTTTGTCCAACTGTCATGTTAAAAATTTTGAAAAAAAAAAGAAAGAAATGTGTGAATGCGTTAGGAATGATACAGGAACAAAGGCATTATGGGCCATAAAAAGAAATAGCGTAAACTTATTCAAAGTCCTAATAAAATTATTTTTTTTCTAGTTGACTCTTACTATTATAAATAATTTGTTTTAAGTTCATAATGATTCATTAAAAATAATTCTCACTGTGTATAAAATTTTGTCCAACTGTCATGTTAAAAATTTTGAAAAAAAAAAAAAAAAAAGAAAAGAAAAGAAAAGAAAAGAAAAAAAAGAAAAAGAAAGAAATGTGTGAATGCGCTAGGAATGATACAGGAGCAAAGGCATTATGGGCCGTAAAAAGAAACAGCGTAAACTTATTCAAAGTCCTAATAAAAAAAAATTTCCTAGTTAAATCTTTCTATTACAAACAATTTGATTTATTTCATAATGATTCTTTAAAATGATTCTCCCCATACACATGTACATAAAATTTTGTCCAACTGTCATGTTAAAAATTTTAAAAAAGTAAAAAAGAAAAGAAAAAAAGAAAAATAAAGAAATGTGTGAATGCGTTAGGAATGATACAGGAGCAAAGGCATTATGAGCCGTAAAAAGAAACAGCGTAAACTTATTCAAAGTCCTAATAATTTTTTTTTTTCCTAGTTAAATCTTACTATTACAAACAATTTGTTTTATTTCATAATGATTCTTTAAAATAATTCTCATCGTGCATATTTATATAAAATTTTGTCCAACTGTCATGTTAAAAATTTAAAAAAAGTAAAAAAGAAAAGAAAAAAAGAAAAAGAAAGAAATGTGTGAATGCGTTAGGAATGATACAGGAGCAAAGGCATTATGTGCCGTAAAAAGAAACAGCGTAAACTTATTCAAAGTCCTAATAAAAAAAAAAAATTTCCTAGTTAAATCTTACTATTACAAACAATTTGTTTCATTTCATAATGATTCTTTAAAATAATTCTCATCGTGCACATTTATATAAAATTTTGTCCAACTGTCATGTTAAAAATAAAAAAATAATAAAAAGAAAAGAAAAGAAAAAGATTGAAATGTATGAATGTAGTAGGAATGATACAGGAGCAAAGGCATTATGGGCCGTACAAGGAAACAGCGTAAACTTATTCAAAGTCCTAATAAAATAATTTTTTCCTAGTTAAATCTTACTATTACAAACAATTTGTTTTATCTAATAAAGATTCTTTAAAATAATTGTCACTGTGCTCATGTACATAAGATTTTGTCCAACTGTCATGTTAAAAATTTTGAAAAAAAAAAAAATATATCAGAACCATCTGTGCAGCAATTGATCTTTTAAATGTAATCAATACTAGAGTTTAGGACAAGTTCCAACGAAGTACCAAGTTTGGTTAAATTTCGTTCATTGGTGTTTGAGATACAAAACATAGATGCCAATATTTAAATTTATTCCGGAGTATTTTTACCCCCACCTTTATTTAGCACCACTTTATTTATAGAAAAACATTCTCCAATATATAGCTCTGATAAAATAAGAAAAATTTCTCTCTAAAAAATAAATGGTTAAAAAAAAAAAAAATCAAAAAAAGGTGCTAAAAATACTCCGTGATAAATTAAAATGTTGGCATCTATGACAAAGTCCAAATAATTATTATAAAAACATCCAAGCGCAGATACAGACGTTTTCTAAAAATTATCAAATGGTGTTGTTCAGAAATCTCATGGAGTATCAGTGCAGCAAAAACCGGAGGTCAAAAATTTTTACGAATCCAATACTTCCTTCGTATCTATTTTTATAGTAAAGTAAAATAAACTTTGTTCATAGTAATTTATCAAGAATGTAATATATAAAATTACGCTTCATTTTAAAATTTAAAGTTAAAATAAATTCTCATTACAGACAACTTTTCAAAAGTAAATTTTAAAAGAGGAAATTTACTTAAATATTTGTTTAAAGTTTTTGATAAATGAATCTAAGAATTTTAAAGATAACAAGTGACAAACTTGTGTTAACTTTTGACATCTCAAAAGGAGGAAATTTCTTAAATAAGGAAACTGTCCACTATATCAATGATAGATGGCGTTAGCATTGTACCTCAGTGTAAAAGACATAGCAATTACAGTTTAATTTTATCTGAACCCTCTTTGTGAATACAAGAAATTTGTTGAATGATTTATGAGAAATATAGTAAAAGATGTATGAATTCGCACACTCATACTTTAAAAAAAACTTTCATAGTCTTTAAGATGTTTTATACAACTTTTGTGAAATATATAGATTAAAATCTTATACTTTTATGAAATATTACAAAAACTCTTAACAGCTTTCTTTACCCGACAAGTATTTTTAATTTACTAATGGAGAGATTTTTCGTCGTTTGTTAGCCATTTCAAAATCACGAATTTTGAAATAGGAAAATCTTTTCAACTTTAAATCTTAATTTATTTTTTAAACTTGTAAACCGCCTTTGAAAAAGGCAAAATTGTAATTTTGTTTTCACTGCATAGTTCATTAAAGTACTAAAATTATGCTTATTTCAAATTAAGAATAAAAATGTAACCCTTAAGCCATTTTATCCCAATTTATTTATTTTGCTCAAATTTGAAAAAAATTATATTTTTTAAGGTTAATTAAACCTAAATAAACTAAATACAACAAAATTTAAAATATATATATATATATATATATATATATATTCTGTATAAGAAATCTTATCCACCTTGTACGCAGGACATTGAAATAAAGAGGGTGAAATTTGCACTTATATGTTTTAGTGTTCTCTTCAATAGTGAAAAATGCTTTCCGAGTATAAAGTTTTGCTCTATCTGTATAATACTTCCTTATTTACATGATAGTTCTCCAGAAAGTATTTTCAGCCGCAAAGAGAAGATAAACCACGCCCCCTAATGTAATGATTAAACAAAGATTCCAGATGGAGGAGGAGGAGGAGGTGAGACACATAATACGCTAGCAGATGCTTATATATACCATTATATATTACAGCTGACAAAATATTCGCACAAAGCAAATTCTGATTTCTATATGCTATTTTTTAGCTGTCCTTTAAATAGGACAATGGGTTAAATGATGGATTCTTAATACACCGAGAAAAAATTCTGTAACTAACATCTGCATTCTAAATTGTGGCTCTAGTAAAAACAGTTCCATTTCATCCTCATAAATTCCAGTCCCCTTTAAATACGAGTTCTAGAAACACCTATTAGAATTTTAGAGAGTTTGTCTATATTGTCGAGTTCAAACGTATTTAAAAAACTCAACAAATAAAACTTATACAAGAGGCGAGTTCTAGGGATTATAATCTTAGTTTATAACCCAATTCTAAAATTTCAAGCGAGAATTTCTCGCAATGCAAAGGATTTATTATATCCATAATATTGTTTAACCCTGTAGAAAAGTATAAACTAGAAATTCTTGATCATTTCGTCTGTTCTGCTTATTGGCGTGCCTTAAGTGCATAGCTCGTAAGTCCATATTTCTAGTTTAGGGATTTAGAAAATGGCCACTTATTCGTTCTAGATCTAGGCGGTATAGTTGTTTTCTCATTGCACGTTAATTGGATCTCGACTATTGACTTTAGAATAGCAGAAACTGGCTATATTCTATACTTACGGTATTCATGTTTTATATATTTCTTCATATTCTTCTAATATGTCAAAAAAAAAAAAAAAAAAAAAAAAAAAAAAACTGATTTATTAAAGTATCGTTTGCTACACTTTTGTCAAATTTAGTGACGTTTTTATTCAATATCTACCACTAAGCTTAATGCTCATCAAATATCACTAATAAAAAAATATTGGTGATTATTGAATAAAAATAGCTCTATATTTGGCAACACTGCTGTTTTACACGTGATATAAAGTATCTCTAATTCATACCTGCTAACTTTCTAATTAAAATTCCATATCTCTGCAGTCACCGTCTTTTTTACCACACCAGTGTCTTTTTAGTGCATTTTCCTTCTTATTTAACATTAATAAAATCTGAAGAAAATTGCTCTAAAAATTTAGTGGTGTGAGAAAACGAGCAATACTAATAATACTAGAGAATATTAATTAGAATGTTGGCAGGTATAGTGTTATTTGTAAATTCTCAAATGAATTTAAAATGTAAATAATTTGTATCTTACACTATTAAAAATTTGGTGTTAGTTTGAACGAAACTTGGTTCTAAAGTAGCTACAACCACCCGATGGTTTAACCTTTTACCATGATTTGTAATTTTATGTTGAACCAAATATTAGTATTATGTTTTAATAATAATAATAATAAAAAAAAAAAATCAACATTTGACCGAGATGGTGATCATACTGAAGTTCTTGTCTAACACTTTCACACTGCGCCACACTTACTTGAGCGCTAAATCTGTTTCATTGATTTTGATAAAAGGGGCTAAATTTTTTTGGGTCTTATCTTTACCAATGGGTGAGTTGTTGCACAAAATTTTCATTTTACTTTATATTTTCGACCACGCTTTTTAATTTAAGTTTGGTTTGATTAAAGAAAAAAAAAAAATAATAAAAATTATTCATTCGTACTTCCTGGACTGTGTGTAATAGATTTTTCTCTCTTCTGAAAAGGATATACTTCAATAAACTTTCTTATTGTAACATCTGGTTAGTGATCAATTGAATACAAAAATCTTTTTTTCTTGTAATTAATTTTTGATTTTAAATGACATAAACACACCCGACTTCACTTCACAGATTTTATTTTTAACTCTCCAGCTTACAGCCGGTGATTTTCAGCGCGCTAGTGTCGCAATCTCTTGATTACAAAAAGAATTACAATTGCACGTACGATGAAATACTTCGCTTGTGAGAGGACGTATGGGAGCTCCAAGTTTTGTGCAACTGAAATTTAATCGCAAGAAGTAGAAAACTAAAAAGTGAGGTTGAAACATATTTTGGTATTGCTTATATCTTTACTCCATATGTGGTTAAAGTTTAAGCTGAAATTTTTAACAGTGCACTCGAATGATGCTTACCTCACCTATTTTTACTTTCTTCTATATGTATATATAAAGAAAGTATTGGATTCGTGAAAATTTTCGAACTCCAGTTTCCGATGGATCGACACGTTTTTGGATGTCTTGAACACGATTTGACTGTTTTTAGAAAACGTCTGTCTGTGTGTGTATCACAAATATTGTGGACGCTGTATCTCACGAACAAATGAACGAAATTTAACCAAACTTGGTTTTTAGTTGTACCCTGACATAAACTCGTGATGATTAGATTTGTGGAACAAATGCTTAATAGATGGCGCTGTGATCGCACTTTTTCTAAATTTTTAACATCGCAGTATAGGACAAATTTTCGTATAAATGTACATAATGAGAATTATTTTAAACGTGTGATTGTAAAATTAATATGAATTGTTTATAATAGTAGTAGTTAACTAGATAAAAAAAATTGTGCATGTGGAAGCATCACTTTCCCCTCTGGGGGGGGGAGGGGGGGAAGTATCCCCCGGTAGGAGTAAATTTTCAATATGGGTGTCTTTCGAAAGATCTCGTCAATACCTTTAAAATGAATGGTTGAACTATAGATCTGTGATAATTTAAAACAAAGTTATAGATTTTTTTTTTTTTTAATCTTTTAATGAAGAAAATAACTTTAATAAAAATCGTATTCCATTTGATATTTTGCAAAAAAAATGGCATTCTTTCAGAATTTAATGATATAATTCTGTCAGATAAAAATCGTCTGCATTTATAATGGAAAAAAAAATTAATAATTTAATAAATAATTTGTATTCAATTAATTTTGTGTGAAGAAAATCATGTGGTGGCCATATCATACAAGTTTACATTTGTAATATTGAATTTCTTTCGAAATCTCTAAAACTGTTTCCCATTCTTATTACAATGCTTCTTATAAGCAACGTCAACAGAAGACATTTACCTGACTTTAAAATTCTTATTTCTGCATAGAAACGGATAACTTTCTTTTTTATATGTCATTCTTTCTACAATATGTGTTATACTAACCCAACTAGATAAAATTCTGTTTAAGGATTTTAAAGCATAGACGAAATGTATGTAGAGAAATATTTTCAATCCTTAGTATTCAGAAATAAAATCTTCGTATTCAGTTTAATAGATTTGTTAAAGTTTGTGATCGTCTGCAGTTGCGTCTATAACTTGCTCTATTTTATTTTAGTGAATGTGGATGAGCGTGTGTGATTATTTTACAAGCTTTTTAACGGTTGTAATCTTGAATTTCTTTTGAAATCTCTAAAACAGTTTCCCACTCTTATTACATTGCTTCTTATAAGCAGCGTCAACAGAAGTAATTTATCTGACTTTAAAATTCTTATTCCTGCCCAGAAACGGATAACTTTCTGTTTTATTAACACGCTTTTATTAGCTTCTCCTGTATGTATGTTTATATGTATAATGTATGTTTGTTTGTAAATTGTATGTTTGTAACCGCTCTGAGAGCAAACAAAAAATCTATATTGCAAAAAAAGACTTTCCCTACGTGAACGCTGTGGTTGTGAAGTAAAGCTCCGCGCTACGAACCTAAAGGTCTAGCGTTCGAGCCCAGTCAAGGGAGATTTTTTAAAAATGGTTTTTGTTTAAATCTAAATTATTTTAATTAAAGATTTAAATGCATGTAAATATTATGGCGTGTCACTCACACGGTTTTCTCTTACCCTGCATTTTAATACTAAGATAGATATTTTGTGCTTTTTAGTTCACATTTCTATTTTTTTTTTAACTATAATATTATACGTCATTCTTTCTACAATCTATGTTATACTAACCCAACTAGATAAAATTCTGTTTAAGGATTTTAAAGCATAGACGAAATGTATGTAGAGTAAAGTTTTCAATCCTTAGTATTCAGAAGTAAAATCTTCGTATTCAGTTTAATAGATTTGTTAAAGTTTGTGATCGTCTGCAGTTGCGTCTATAACTTGCTCTATTTTATTTTAATGAATGTGGATGAGCGTGTGTGATTATTTTACAAACTTTTTAACGGATATTATTATTTTTTTCATTAAACCACGTTATTGTAAAAAATTGTTGAAGATGTCGCGTAAATTAAATAGAGAAACAACCGTTAAATTTAAGCGGAAATAATAAAATAGGATATTTACCACAATTTTGCTTTATTTAAAAAAGATGGAAAATACATAAATATTGAAAAATTTTAAGAAGAAATTATAAACGTGTCCAGGGAACTAGAAATTTAAAATTCTCGAAATTTAAAACTATGTCATTTCCATTGCAAAAGTATTAGGATATGTTTTTCCATAGCCTCTAAACTAGATGCCTTCCGCGTGGCTTGGAAACATGGCAACAGTTCAAGCGGTAAAAAGCGTCACCTGGCACAAATTGCGCTCTTTTTTATTCAACTGTCACCAATAATTTTAAGAAGTTCTATATTATATATATAATCGACATTTCTTCGATTCTATCCGCCTTTTATGTATTTAAATTCCCACTTTAAAAAATTTTTGGTGGCTGTTGAATAAAAAAGTCGTTGTACCAGGTGGCTCTGTCTACAGGCCCTGACTAACGGCAGGGCATACGGGGCAAATGCCCTGGGCCCCCCTTCTGGAAGGGGCCCCCTACAGGCGTATGCAGAAATTCTACAACCTAAAGAGCTCTTATGCCACTGCAAAGGGGCCCCCCAAAATACGCTTGCACCAGGGCTCCAGGTTGTCTAAATCGAGCTTTGTCTGTCTACCGACAAGTTTCCGAGCCACGCGGAAGTTTAGGAGACTATGGTTTTTCCTCGTTAAACAGTTTATAATTTTTAAACTAAATTTTCTGTTTTTTATAGCTCTGAGCACGATTATCATTATTCAAGTTTCTTCAAATTAGCAACGTGCCCTATTTAAACACAGTTACATTTAATATATCAAAATACATAATTATAACAATTTCTAACAGCAAATAATTTGAACGAATTTAAAAATAATTAAAAATGCTATAAATTACAAGTAGTCATAAATTTTGGAGATGCAGCGATTAAAATTCCACTTTCTTTAATAACTATAGTTTCTTATTTCTATTTATTATAATTATAAGATATATTTTTATCATGACATGCTATGTAATTTTCAGAAAAATCTTAAAAAATGTTTAGAACATTTGATGGTTCTTAAGTCTCATTACATTGGGTGAAATCAGGACATTCTAAGCTGACATATACCAGAGCCATTAAAAAAAAAAAAAAAAAAGTTATTAATTTCCTTTAGAAATTAAAAAAAAAGTTTTAAAGGAAGTCATATTATTGACAGGCACTTAAAATTACGACAGAAAATTTTTCTTTACATTCGCGAAGCAATTAGGGTAGGTGCTCCAGTGATTGGCGTGCTCCAGTAATTGACGCAGAGCTGCCAACCAAATCCGGCAAATTGTTAGTACCGCCCCTTTTTCTACACCACTTAATTTTTAGAGTAATTCTCTTCAAATATATTTACGATGAATGAAGAAAACAAATACTCTAAAAATTAAGTGGTGTAGAAAAAGGGGCGTTTTTCAATAGGCGTTAACAGTTTGCCGGATTAGGTTGGCAGCTCTGTTGACGTCTATCCCGAAATAATTAATAAATAAGAAAATTATAAAATCATATATTTAACATATAAGAATATTAATATTTTATGTCAAACACTGGAGCATAGGGTGCTAATAACTGGTAAAATGAATAACTAGCAGTGTCAAACACTGGAACATAGGGTGCCAATTACTAATAAAAGGAAAAACTGGCAGTGTCAATTACTGGAACATTGAGTGGGTGTCAAATAAAAATTCATAAAAAAATTATATATATTATCAAATGTATATATTTTAACATATATGTGGTTCTGAATGTCTTTCATACCATATGTATTAACTTAAAATTTCAAAAAATATTTTCTGATGATTAGAACAGTAAAAACATCAGAGATTGCTCTAAAAGTGTCAATCACTGGTGCACCTACACTAGAAGATATATTTTTATCATAAAATGATATGTAATTTTCAGAAAAATCTTAAAAAATGTCTAGAACATTTCATGGTTCTTAAGTCTCATTACATTGGGTGAAATCAGGATATCCTAAGCTGACATATACCAGAGCCATAAAAAATAAAATAAGCTATTAATTTCCTTTAGAAAAAAAAAAGTTTTAAAGGAAGTCATATTATTGACAAGCACTTAAAAGTATGACAGAAAGTTTTTCTTTATATTCGCGAAGCAATTAATTATAAACTCGTGGTTAAAACTTTAAATTGCCAGTCTTAAAAGATTTATTTTTTATGCTTATCTTTAAACAAATATTATTTTCATTTAAATAAAAATTGTTGTCATTCCACATTGAAATAAAGAATTATTTAGTAATATAATGTATGTACAAGGTGATTCAAAATCCAGTGTACAAAATGTTAAGGGAGGTAGGAAACATACTATGGATTCAAAATTGTATCGGTCACGTCCACAAACATCAATTTAACCCTTTAAAAACTCGATGTTTTTGGTCAATTTTAACAGTAAGACTCACATATGGGCGTGGCTTTTGTAAATTGCATTTTAAACCAATTGAATATTGTGTATAATATTGATACATCACTTTTTTTTTTATGTAAAAATTAATGTCTAAAAATGTTTTTTTAAAAAGCAATATACAAAAGCCCCGCCTATTTGTGCGTTTTACAGTTAAAAATTAACCAAAAAATCTAATTATTAAAGGGTTGAATGATGTTTGCGAGAATAAGTTCCTAAGCAGTTTTTAATTTTTATGTGTACCCTTTAAAATTTGTACGTTTAGTTTTGAATCAGTCTGTATACATATATATATATATGTATACAGAAAATGTAATGTATATATATATATATATATATATATATATATATATATATACAATATAATAATATATATAATATATATATATATATATATATATATATATATATATATATATATATATATATATACAGGGTGATTATAAAAAAAAAACTGCCCCGATATATGAGACCATAGCTACCATACCGTTCTGAGAAACTGAATAAAAATTTCGTGGAAGGTACAGAGCTGCCAACCTAATCCGGCAGATTGTTAGTACCGCCCCTTTTTCTACACCACGTAATTTTTAGAGTAATTCTCTTCAAATATATTTACGATGAATTAAGAAAACAAAGACTCTAAAAATTCATTGGTGTAGAAAAAAGTGCGGTACAAACAATTTGCCGGATTAGGTTGGCAGCTCTGAAGGTATTTTGAGGTATGCGCTCAAGAATTATATGAAAAACAAATGTTAACCTCTAATAGTTACGGCTACAGTGACAAAATTTCGAAAATTTCAAATGGCAACACCAATTTTTCTTCTTTGGAATGGGATCTCCATAGCAAAATACCATAAATAGCGTTGGAACGATACCTCTAGCAGGAAAATCACCAACACTAGGCATACTAAGAAAAAAAGAGAAAATAGTTGTGATGTGCCTACCAGAGCACGACTTTCATTTTCTTAATGACATAATGACATTGATTAATATAGTTAATGAAAAAAAAAACACTCCTTAGAAAGTGTTTTTAAAAATACCTCTTGAAATTCCACCTAAATTATGATCATGATATCAATACTTAAAGTAATTGTAAGTTTAGGTAATTACGCAACGCCTTAACCCTTTCAGGGGCGGTGGTTACACAGTGCAGCCATAAATTTTAATTCAAAATTGCAAAAACCAGTGATGCCAGATGGTCGACAATTATTTCCCCAAACCAGGTCTTCAAATTTCCCCAAATCCGGGTTTTTTTTTAGAAAAAATCCCAACTTGATTTCTACTAAAAAGGGAAAATAAAAAAATTTTCAAAAAAAAAAAAAAAATATATATTTATATATATATCAAGCAGATTTTTCTATGATTTAAGCTCAGATTTTTCCCCAAATGAAGGCAAAAAAATCCCGAAATAACAATAAAGTTATTGAAAATCTCTAGACGTAGATATAAATCCTTACGTTGCCAACATTGACAGAAAGTTGAAAAACTCCCCATATTTGTCCCCAAAATTTTTAGAATTCCACAAAAATGTCCCCAAAATGGGGACAAAATCCCCAATCTGGCATCACTGGCAAAAACTGTCCACGGAAATGTTTTACAAAATTTTACTTCTATAAGTTAGACGACGAACTTCATTTATTTCCTATCTTTTAATATTGTTGGTGATTTCTGGTTGCTCTTCATTTTAAATGAAGAAAATTTGCTCGCCTCTGAAAGGATTTATTACCAAGGATTTTATTTTTTGCTAACAATTACTAATTGCTAATTATTGCAACTTATAAATAAATTCCCGTTTTAACATGAAGAAAATTTCAATAACCTTTATATTATTTCATACTACTTTTATCTTTTTTTTTCCTCTTATTTTTAGCAAACTGATAACGACAATTTAAATTATATTATCTGAAAGTTTCATAACGTTTTTTAAATGTTCATCGTTAACAAAATTTTCCTGTAAACCATTTATACTATGAGTAAGACGTCAGTGCTTAAAGTAATTAAAAGGGTAGATGGTCGATCAATGGGTGAATTAATAAGCAAATTAATTTTATTCAGTATTTCAGGCATTACCCTTTTATTATTAAATAGTAATAACATATACATATTTTTAATAATAAATAATAATTTTCTGCTGTTTTCTTTCAATAAAAAAACCTCATAGCTTATATATTTTTACATAGCGTCATAGCTTATACATAGCCTCCTAAACTAGATGGCACAAATTGGGCGACTTTTTTATTTAACTGCCACCTATAATTTTAAGAAGTGATACATAATATATATAATCGACGTTTCTTCGATTCTATTCGCCTTTTATGTATACCAAATTCCACCTTTAAAAGTTTTTGGTGGCTGTTAAATAAAAAAGTCGCGCAATTTGTACCAGATGGCGCTGTCTACCGCTTGAACTGTTGCCAAGATTCCGAGCCACGCAGATGGCACCTAGTTTAAGAGACTATGATATATATATGATATTAGGCCATTGAAAAGCAAAGTTAACAACTCTTACGCTTTTTGGTTACCAGAAATTTTTAATAGAATTTTTTTGTATATTTCTATGACTTTTCACTAACTAAATGAAATAAATATTTCAATATATATATATATATATATATTTCTATGACTTTTCACTAACTAAATGAAATAAATATTTCAATATATATATATATATATATATATATATTTCTATGACTTTTCACTAACTAAATGAAATAAATATTTCAATATATATATATATATATATATTTCTGTGACTTTTCACTAATTAAATGAAATAAATATTTCTGTTTAAGTTTTCCAGTAAAAAGGGCGTAATTGAGCAAAGATGAAAGTAATTATACTCAATTTTTATTATTTTCTAAAAATTTACTGAAAACATATTATTTAAAAAGCTTTTTAAATGTTTACTAAAAACATATTGTGTAAACTGATTTCCAAATTTTTAGGGAAAATTCCAAAGCAGATTCTGTAACGCAAATCTTTATTTATTACAGACATATAAAAACCTATTAAATGCTATGATTTTCTTATAATTATAGCTTTTAAAGCATCCAAAATGAGCTTATATTTTAAGTTAATTAACTTAATGTTTCCTCAAGTTTTCTAAAGAACTTCATTAGCAAATTTTCGAGAAAAACTCATCTTAATTATGATTATATTTTTCAGCGTTTTAAATAACTGAAAGGGTAGGTAATTGAGCAACGCCTAAATTACCAAGCTTTTACTTTCATCCATGCACTTCTAAAGTACCATTTTAAAATAAGTAATACTTTATTAATCTTTTAAAAATTCTTTTTATTCCACTTTTTTTTTTTTTTTTTTTTTTTTTTAAACAGCTGCTTTCATAAAATTTATTCAAAAGGTATAAACTGAGTTTCAGGAATTTCTTTAAAACAATGAAACAGTGTATTATTACAGAGTAGATCAACTTTTATAATTATTTCCCATACCTGCACTACCCAGTGGCAGAAACACCGCGACACGGCGACATAGTCGCGGACTCAGAAAAACGGCTTACGGGCAGTTTTTGTCTGCCACTTTCGAATAACAATTCACTTAAAAAAAATGTCTGTATCAAAACTAAAACTAATACTTTTATTATTTATAATTATTTATATAATGTTGTGTCAAACATTGCTATAAAATATTTAATTGAATGAGATGTACTGAAAAAAGACACACAATTGTTTTTGCTATATTGTTCTACAGTAAAATTGTGTTCGTGTATTGTTGCATGAGATCACCACTGATGTTAAACCCCCCCCCCCCCCCCCCCCCCAACCCGAAATCAGCTTTCAGACTTTTTGAGTGTAAGCCATTTTCACCCCTGATTACATGCAAATTTTGCAGACAGATTATGAAATTTTCGCAGACAGCTACAAAACTTTCTGTCACTGGCCTGCACACATCCTAATTAACACTTTTGCGACCGCTGACGTAGATTCACGTCATTTGAAAAACTGTAAGTTCGCCTGTGGGCGTTTCATTCACAATTTGTATGTTATTTGTTTCTTAACACTTTCACGACCGCATGTTTCATAGCCTCCTTAACTAGGTGCCTGTCGCGTGACTCCAAAACTTGGCAACAGTTGAAACGGTAGACATCCCCACCTGGTACAAATTGCGTGACTTTTTTATTCTACTGTCACCAATAATTTTAAGAAGTGATATATGATACATATAATCGACGTTTCTTCGATTCTATTCACCTTTTATGTATATCATATCCCACTTTTAAAATTTTATGGTGGCTGTTGAATAAAAAAGTCTTTGTCTCTCTGAAAGTAAGTTCCACCTGTGGGCGTTATTCTTTTGAGCTACGATATTTATGAACAAGATTCTTTGTACAGTCACCCAAAAAAAAAACGCCACCCCCCCACCTAATTTTGCCGTAAATTATCGTAGAAACATGCGACTGGTACCAATCAGTTTGTAATAACGTCTAGTTTATAATGTTATAGTTAGATTTTACTTAGGGGGTCGTCTACATATTAAAACTGACATCAACTTCATTTTTTTCAATGGTAACCCCCATTTTTTATAATTTATTTGAATTCTTTGGATCAAATCATCACGGAAAATGGTATAGTTTATATATTTCGCTCAATTTTTCATAGAGGTATAAGCTGTCAAAATTTGGGGGTGCTAATGTTAAATGAATGTGACAAACATTAAATCATATCTTCCTAAATAATTATGATATTTAAATTCTGTTTTTTTTTATTCATTAGAATGAAGTAACCCAAACATATTCCATGCAAATTTTTGCTAAAAAAACATTTTTTGAATTATGAAAATTATTAATAAATTCATATTTGAAAAAATTATTAATTATGACCTATGTTAATTTTTGCACGAATAGAACGGGCATCATCAAAAACATAGGTTTCCAAATTTACAGCTCGTTCCTAACATTATTTTTTGAGTTACAGTGATATTTCACTTTTTATTCCTGTTAGGGGGCCGTCACTTGTTATAATCTGTATCTTCTATAAGTAAATGTTTGTATATAATTTGACGGAAAACTATTTTAATTTACCTTTATGTTATTTTTATTGTTTCCTAAGCAATATTTCGATGTTTATTATACAAATTGGCATATTTTTGTAAAGTTATCACAATGTAGGCGAGGGATTGTGAAAGAATTTCAAAAGAAAAGAAGCCCCGCCTCTGATTCGCTGAAACACTATTTTAAAAAAAAGACAAATTTGCATATTCCTATTTGACTCTATATGTGACGCTGGTATGCATAAATCACAATGGTATTTACTACATCGATTATTGAAGACAAAACTTAAATGATTTAATTACAAATATGCAAAATTATTTTGCTTTATATTATAAAGTTTTAGAAAATTTGTGAAAAGGCGTGGCTATTTACATTAAGCCTTGATATGGAAGCTATGTTGCTGTTTTTCGATGCTGCGAAATTTGCAAAATATATTTGTGTTAATATACTATACAGATAGAAGAATAATTATATAATATCAACAAATCTTCTTTAATCAATATGTTTATATACATTACTGTATGGAAATGTTTATATATGAATATTGTATTTATTTTTAATGAGAGATATAAACACAAAATACTAAAAAAAAAGAAGACAATGTGTTATAAATTTTTATAAATCAAGCAAAATATATATGCATACTTGCCAACCTAACCCGTAACATTGTTAGTTCCCGCCCCTGTGTGTACACAATTTAATTTTTAGAGTAATTAACTTCAAATACATTTAAGATTAACTCATTGAACGCCACGCGAATTCTTATGGAAATCCCATTCAGGCCACACGTGCTGCTTAGAAGCGTGTTATGTTTATCGAGTTTCAATAGACCCCATTAGGCCTTAACGATATAATCCTATAAAAATCCTATTTAAAAAAAAAAAAAAAAAAAAAAAACATGAAGTAAATTTTAAATAAATTGTCAGTAATTACTTAAAACTATGTAAGTTCTGTAGTTTTATATCATATTTTACACTGCTGGCTGACTTAGCCTAAATGGAAAGATCAGTGTCAGCCACCGATGGCTGACACGGCTCTAAAAAGACTGATGTGAAAAAAATGTACGGAAAGGGGCGGGACCAGTAATCTTCCGGGACAGGTTGACAAGAATGTATACATAGAGCAATGCCAGAAAATGTTCTTTATTTTTCATAAACCAGATAAATGGTATTTTTTTTCTGAATAGTCTATGTATTAAATATAATGCTGCTTTAAATACCCTTTAAATGAAAAGTTTTATTACATAAAGTAATTTTCTGGCACTCTACAGCTCCCAAATGACACACAATACAAAACCCCGCCTTTTCCCAGTGTTTAAAGGGTATTAACGTTTAATATGCTTTATATTCGTTTTGATCTTTGTTTCTCCTCCTTTTCTTCTTCTTTTTTCCTTAAAAAAAAAAAAAAAAAAAAAGAGTTATGTAACATTTTGACCTTTTCAAGTGAAGATTTAGATTAAGGGTACTCAGCCTTTCTACACCCACCGTCCACTTCGGTATCTGTGTTAAAGTGTAGAATTTTAGAACATCCCATTAAGTAGTCGGATTTATTATTTTACATATTATTTGTTACACATTATAAAATATAAAAGCAAAAGAATATCGTGGAGATTTATGTAAAAGTTTTTAATAATGTCATGAAAAAAAAAAAAATAATAATAATTAATTAAAAAAATAAATAAATAAATAAATAAAAAATCTGTTTTAATATTTTAAAAAAGTCAAAGAAAATGAAAGTACTGCAGTATCAGAACAAACTCCCATCAGGGATGGAACACGGGCGCAGAATTCATACCACTATCAATGTAAGAAAATTTTCTACTTCTTAAATCAACGATATTATAGGTAGAGAAATTTCTTAAACGGATTCCGGTATGAATTCTGCGCCCGTGTTCCATCCCTGTCCCATTGTCACTGTGAAACGGCCGTGGGAACCAGGTTAAGTGCCGCCTTTTCAGACAATTATACGGCAGCTTGAGTTAAAATAATTTTGAATTTTCAAACAAATTTAAAACCATTCATCTTTTTTTTTTTTTTTTTTTTCTTTTGATATATATTTTAATATCTATTCAAGCTATTTAATTTTCTTCGTATGAAGTGAACTATCTGATGTTTAATCAATAGAAACCAATAAAAATCTTTTAATTCATAAACTAACTCAGAAAGTTCTGTGAATTAGTCATTTTTTTTATTTTATAATTAACATTTCTGAAATTTTTTTCCGGTGTGAAACTTAATAAATAATGTATACTGGGTGGTAGATCGTGATTTATATTTTCTAAATGTATAGACGGACCCCTAATACATTTTCACGTGTAACTCTATTTAAAATTGATTTTAGGTATATAAATAGGTATGTTTTCCGAACCGCCTTGATCTCAGAAATCTGAATATGAAGTCAAAAATAGGGGTTGCTATTGAAGAAAATGAAGTTAATGCCAGTTTTAATATGTAGACGACCCCTTAGGCAAAATTTAACTATACCGTTATAAACTAGACGTTATTACAAATCGATCGGTACCAGTCAAATGTTTCTACGATAATTTACGGCGAAATTAGGTGGGGGGGGGTGGCGTTTTTTTTTGGGGTGACTGTACCTATATTTCTTTTACGAATGAATATACATTATATTTATACTCTTTCCAATTAAAGTGCTTGTATCAATTGTATATTATTTGTACAAACATGGATGTTGAGAATATCCTTAAGGAATATAGTAACGTACAAAATGTAAAAGAAACGCCCACTGGCGTGGTTATAGATTTTCAAATGACGGGAATCTACGTCAGCGTTTGCGAAAGTGTTAAGGATATACCGAATATTCATATTTGCACAATCAATATACTATGGGTATAGATACTTTGATTAAAAAGAGTACAATTATAATGTATATAATTTGTATTATAAATGTGAATAAAAAAATATTGAAATATTGTAATTTGGGAGAATAACGCCCACAGGCGGACCTTACTGTCAAAAAAACTAAAACATCCGGTCGCGAAAGTGTTAATATTCCGTAAAATTGTTTGTACTCGTCCCTTTTCCATATTACTGTAATTTTAGATTATTTTTTTCCAACTGTAATTACGACTAAATACAAAGAAAAATAATCCAGAAAAAGACTGGTGTGAAAAAAAAACGGGTACTAGCAGTTTTACGGAATATTAATTAGCATATTAGCATGTATATTTATTCCAATGCATTGTTACTACTGCCCATTTTTAGCTCCAATTTTCTATAAAGTAATTATCTTTAATATTTAACGATGATTAAATAGGAAGAAAGTTACTTCTAAAAAAAGTGTTTTGAAAAAAGGCGGTACAAATAATACTCTGGAATAAATTATAAAAATAGGTAACTCTGTTATAATTTATTTCGTAACCACGGGTCGTACTCTCCGCCCTTTTTTTCAGGACATTCTCAAAGATAACAAATTTTTTTTTTTTTTCATCACTAATTTTATTAAGAAATATTTCTGGATATATTTATAGTGATGTGCCATGATTGTACAGGGTAGAGAATATTGCTTAAAAATAGTGGTAGCATAAATTTAAAAAAAAAAAAAGAAAAAAAAAATCATTCCTGAGAATGTCCTGAAAAAAGGGCGGAGAGTACGACCCCTGCCTAGATTTTACTAAAGATACTGATTTGTTAAAAAAAAAAAAAAACGTTTTGTATTGCAAAAGTATATTAATTATCAGACGCGAAAAAAAAAAAAAAAAAAAAAAAAAAAAACTATTAGAAATTACCATGCAACATTACCAAAAATCACATGCAAAAATTTATATACGCCGTTTTTACATTATTATTATTATTTTTATTTGTATTTTTTTTTTTTTTTTTATTAAGACTTTTTGAAAATAAGATTTGTTTCTTTGCTTCTTTTCTTTATTATTTCTTTATTTCTTTATTCTTTTAAGTTGTCCTAACTCTTGAAAAAAAAAAAAAAAAAAAAAAAAAAAGAGAGAGAGAGAGAAATTAAGTTTATTTTATTGAAAAATATTAAAAACTGAAAACGTGGTTTAAAATTTGCATATGTCACTTCAAAATGTTACAGTTAAATATCATTTTATTCATTTGTATTTTTAAATTCTACTTAAATCCATATTTATTTTAAAAATAAGGTTTTGAATACATTTTATCCTACATTTACAAAAAGGTTTTTTTTTTTTTTTTTTATGTAAAGAGAGGGAAAAAAAAGAGAAAAAAGAAAATTACATACCGTCTCTATCTCACTGAAAGATAATGTGAAAAATATCATACATAAAACAGTACTGATTTCTTTAAAAATAATAATAATAATAATAATTGTTACATGACTTGATCAGGGATGGAACACGGGCGCAGAATTCATACCGGAATCCGTTTAAGAAATTGCTCTACCTATAATATCGTTGATTTAAGAAGTCGAAAATTTTCTTACATTGATAGTGGTATGAATTCTGCGCCCGTGTTCCATCCCTGCTTGATGAAAATTTAATATTAAAAAATGCCTATAAATAAAAACAATATTTTTGTGATTTTTTTTTATTATTATTATTAATTTTATTAATTTTAATTATTTTTTAAAAGGTTTTGTGTGTAAAAAGTCATTGTTTATTTGTTTATTTATTTTAAATAGCGTATTATTTTAAATACTTCAGAATAGATAAAGGACACTTTACTGAAAAGTATAAATAATTTAAGAATATTTTATGTTTATTCAAAACAATATGTTATTATTTTCATAGAAATTTTCATATGAACAGGAAACACGCTTTATTTAATAATTTATTTATTTTTATTAGCTTAATTTTGTTTTTAGGGGGGAGATGAATGTTCAATATGTTTATTTATTTATTTATTTATAATTTTTGAAAATAAAAATCATTTTATAATTTTGAGTTAATTAAAGCTTTATAATTATTTTTTGCATATTATAAATCCGTTTAACCTCGCAGATTATGTAAAATATATATTTTGAAAATCAGCTTGTTATATTTTAATGAAATTATAATCTATCATTTTTTTAAATGACTCCATTTTATTCCACTTCTTATATACAACATTCAAAAGTGCTATGAATAAGAGAATATTTCATTTATTAGTTATTAAATATACACATAATAATTCGTTTTCATAAAGTTATTTAACGAGATATATTTACTTAAATAGTAAAAATAATAAAAAAGAATATTGAAATTTGCCATTTGAATAAACAATTTAAATTCGTAGTACAATAGCTTCCTTAGTGTAAAGCTTGTTGCATTTAAGCGTATTACAAATAAAATATGATTATTCTTCGATTTTCCCCCGTTAAATCAAATGAGCATAGGGAACTGACATTTAGGCAAATAGTAACGAATTTTAACTCTTCATTAAATCGCAAGAGTTAAACTCGCAAACTAATTAAGTATTTGGATTGTCAAATAAGCATTACAAGTTTGAACATTCGTTTCTAAGTTTCGAATTTCCAGGATAAGTTTCAAGGGAATTAATCTCCCCTTAAGCTATTTTAGTAGTTGGTTAATTTAGGCCGATGTTGTAAAGTAATTGCTGCATATTCAAGTATGTATTTGAAACTGGACAAATGTATCAAAATATTATTTTTATTTCGATAGTTCGATAGTTCTACACAAATATTTATTTTGATATTATTCTTTTGAAGTTATATTCTTACCAATATTTTCATAATTAGATTACCTGTATGGGGTTTTTTTTTTTTTCTCTCTCTCAATAGGAAGAAATTAAATGCTTTAATAACTTCCCTAATCAGAATCTAAAAAAATATATTCATCTAAAATATAAACAAGAAATTTAAATTTATACATAATAAAGATTTAACATTTGTTCTATAATAATCACATAAATTGTTTTGAATATTCCCGTAAATTAGAAGCACGGATTATGTAACTAGAGAAAAAATATTTTTTCATATAAAGGAAAGCAGCAACTAAACTTAATTCCCTAGCATCGGTTACTGTATTCATTTCTTAAAATTAATTTAGTACAGTTTTATATTAGAAGCCCCTTGGCGGTTCGTAAATTTTTATTGTCATTTCGGCGATGAATTAAAATGGCTATCGCAATAGAATAAGTAAACATCTTGGCGAGAAACGTCTGACCTACTTCGGTCCCTAGAAATAACGGCATCAAAAAGTACTTTGTACATAATATTCACTAACTCTAAGGTGCTGAAGTACAAGAAAAGAAAATTGCAACTACATACAGTCGGTAACAAAAGTATCCGAACAGTAACAAAAATTCCTATATAAAAAATGTAGAGTTAATACTGTTTTGCTAAATAAATCCTTGTCGAATCATGTCCTTAGACGTTTAAGAACATGATTCGACAAGGATTTATTTAACAAAACAGTATTAACTCTACTTTTTTTATATAGGAATTTTTGCTTGTGTTCGGATACTTTTGTTACCTCCTGTATGACTAATAAGCACCAGTAGAGTCGCCTGAATTGGGCGAAAGATCACATATTCTGGAAGTTAGAATATGAAAGAATAATATTCTTCGATGAAAAAATTTCAATTTAGATGGTCCTAACGATTTTTCGTTTTATTGATCAAAATAAACTGAAACATTATAAAAACAACAGCAAAGTGGAAAGTGACTAAAGTTTGGGCTGCGCTTGGATTTCGCGGTAAATATTACATTACGTTTCTCTCTGGCACTTTTCTTTTTTCCCATTGGCTTGGCTCCCAATACCTCGACTCTTCTGTAGACCATCGAAGAACCCCACAACGGGGCAGGTGGTCCCTGTCCATTACTTCTCCAGAATCACAAAGTGGGCGAGTCATTTAAGATATCTATGCGCTTTAAATGAGCGGCAATGCAGTCGTGTCCTGTAGAGAGGCGGAAAGTCGCAACTGCCTTACGTCTTGGTTTATCAGGAGTAAGAGAAGGACTTTAATTCTTCTAGTTCTTTAGAGCTGTACGATTCTCAATATCTCGTAAGACATTAGATGTAGATAAATTCTTTAAAAACAGTTTAATCCTCCAGTAAGAAATGACTGTATTGGGATGTTGCAGTAAGGTGGCACATGTTTTTGCAATCAAGTCCGCTTGTTCATTGCCCCAAAAACCACAATGGCCGGGCATCCACTAGAGAACAATTTGTTTTCCCTTTAAAGCTCTCTGGCAAAATGAATGAAACAGTTTATCAAGATCTACTTGAAAAACATTATCGCATGTTGGCGAGGAAATTGGTAGAATTTCCTGACATTCCAAAACAGGACAATGCGATCCATACGGGAATTAACACTCGGGAATGATTTTTAAGCAATGGTGTACATACAATTCCATGACCCTCTGTTTCTCCTGATTTAAACCAGATGTAGTATGTTTCGTATAAACTTCTGGTTACAGCAATTTATACAAATGGAAAGCAATATGCCACAATTTCAGAATTTAAGCTTCTATCATCTCCCACTGGGGAAAAAAAATCTATCAAATACGTTAAAAAGCATCAGCAGCAGCACGCCTGAGCGCGTTTTTATATTAATTAGAAAATCTGGTGCATACACTGGCTACTAATCCACATTTTTTATCTGTGTTCATATCATTATGCAACACCTCAAAAAATAAAAATGCATGTTTTCTTTATATAAAAATGTCTGTTTGAAATATGTTTTGTTACAGAATAAAAATATTTGTTCTGAAATTTATAAGTTTTAAGTTTATTTTGTAGCATTGTTTTCATTTTTATGCTTGAAAAACTTGATGTTCATATCATTTGAAACCCAGTGTATGACAATTTTTCTAAAAATGCATTGGTTTGAAAATGCAGTTCTGAAGCAGAAAATTCATGAAAGATTTTTGATTTTATTAAAGAAAGTTTTACATATTCAGGAAAATACCTAGAAATTTTTATATTTCCATGAATATCCGAATATTTATTGAAAAGAGGCATAGTAATTATAATCTAGTGATATAACACCCTTTAAACATTACGTTATACAAGGTGATTCCAATTGTTATTATTAATGCCAATATATTATTGGTTTTTATTATTAATTTATTTAGTCTTTTTTTGTTTATGGTTTCATTTATTTATTATTATTTTTATTTTCATCATGACAAAACATAAGAGTATTAAAATTCTCTTCCCTATATACTACCTGCCAACATCCTAATTAATATTCCATATGGTTGTTAGTTAGCAAATTTGTAGAATAATACTTTTCAAATACATTTATAATTAAAAAAGAAGAAAACTATTCTTTAAAAAAATAAAAAATAAAAAAAACTTAGAAGAATGAAAAAATGAAAAAAAAAAAAAAAAAGTGGGGTTAACAATACTAAGGAATATTAATTAGTATGCTGGCACATACTATAGTTATATTATATAAAATCTTATCTAACATAGAGATATCATAAACACACACATCATTGTAGAAAAACCACAAACTTTATAAAAAAATTCACTTTACAACACGTATAAAATGGTACATTTAATTAAAATTGTCAATTAAAATTAAAACATGTCAAGGCCTTTCGCCCTGACCATCAGGGCATCATCAGGACAAAGCCATTTTTTGTTTGTTACGAGTACAGCAACATTTGAATTATATATACAAAAAAGGTTCATAGTACAGTTACAGTTATTATGGATGAAACAGTTAAAACAGATGAAACAGTTGAAAACAGATGAACCATAGATGAACCCATAGACCTTATATATATAGACTACGCCATCAATAGGACTTCCCATTATAGTGAATGTCTTCAACATGAGGGTGTAATCTGAAACCTTCATCCTTTGAGGTCAGCATATGGTCAGCACCGTATGTCACGTGACATGGAGTTGAGGGCGATTCTTCCATAAGAAAGCGCTTATTTTTGTAAGAATTCAAACAAAAAATTCCCCCCTTCAGAATGGTTTCTCACAAAAGAATTTTTTTTATAATTAATCTATGACATTTTAGCTTTCCAACGATGCGTAAATCTAAAGGCTTAAATAAAAAATATGTGTACAATACAGAAATTAAAAAACTCTAAACTACTTTCTTTCCTTATGGAAAAATCACATAATATTCATTCTCGTCTCCTTCTGCTGGTCTACATCACGTGATAATTTCGCTGGGGAAGCTACTTCATGTCGCAGACAGATAATGAAGAGGGATGCGTGGTCTATTATATAAGGTCTATGCATGAACCAGTTTGAAAAACTGAACTTAGTCGAGCTTCGATTGGTTACCATGAAGACACTTGTTGTGAGACGGCTGAGTCTTTCTTGGATTCAAATCTAGTTGGGACTTTACTATGTCCCCACGGAGCAGCCCATATTCAGCAGCAAAGGGAACACTTATTAGATCCCCAAAGGAAACACGGAAAAAACTTTCAAATACCACAACAGTTGAGTCAGTTTTATGGAGAATTGTAGAAGAAAACTTGCAGAAACTGTAGAAGGTTTTAGATCATTTTCATTAAGGAGAGGCAGAACTAGCGTTTAGATGAAAAACCAGAGCAGATTAAAGAAACTTTTGCTGTTAACATTCATTGAGATCGACAAACAATTGAAAGGAATGTATATTAGATTTTTTATATTAGATATGTGGTTGTATTAAAAAATACCATATTTTAGGAAGGAAGGTAGCATCTTTAGAATTAATTGAATTTTATTTAATTATAGTTATAGCTGTGGAGACTATTAATTTTGAACTAATAGGTGGAGAGGATATAATTTCTGCTTGATCCCAAAGAGGTAAAGCTGAGTTTTCATAAATAAAGTTGACTGAGGCTGAACTGTTTCCTTCCTTGACGTTGCGAATATGTTCTTGAATTATTTTCTTTAAATTTCTTTTAGCTTGACCGATATAGAAGAAAATATCTTGATTAAGAAATATTTATTCATGAATTCATCAACCGTGAATATTTATTTAAATCAAATTGGAGTGTAAATGTTGATATTTTTTATTTATTACCAACTATGCGAAAAATACCAGAGCCGGGAATCGAACCCGGGCTCGATTCCCGGCTCTGGTATTTTTCGCATAGTTGGTAATAAATAAAAAATATCAACATTTACACTCCAATTTGATTTAAATAAATATTCACGGTTGATGGATTTATGAATAAAAATTTCTTAATTGAAATTTCGTGGTCTATGGAGTTGTGCTACGATTATTATTATCTCACCTGATATATCTGCGTTTGCAGACTCGGTGACTTTGCCAGTGAATATTATGCGAGAAGTGCCTAGCTGGTTGTCAGCCAGGGTAGCTCAGTGGTAGAGCATCCGCGCGTTAAGCGGAGGTGCCCGGGTTCGATTCCCGGCTCTGGTATTTTTCGCATAGTTGGTAACAAAAAAGTAAAAATATATCAACCTTTACATTCCAACTTGAGTGAAATAAATATCTTGATTAAGTTTTAGTGGTATTTTATAAACTCCTCCAGTGGGTCTATTGACTTAACTAGATCGTGACTTAACTAGACTGTATATATATATATATACATATATATATATATATATATACATATATATATATATATATATATATATATATACATATATATATATATATATATATATATATATATACATACATATATATATATATATATATATATATATATATATATATATATATATATACATATATAAACAAAATTATGCTTATTTTAAGCGAGGTTCTGTAAAAGAAATATGAAATTTTTGTCGCATACTTAAAGCTCAAAAAATTAAATCAATGTTTAAATTAGTCATTTTTAAATCAGAAATTCAAGTTTCCAATATTTAAAAAATTTTAATTGAATTCGAAACCTAAAAAACTTCTTCTTCTTCTTCTTCTTTTTTTTTTTTTAACTGATAAAGATTTGGTACTTACGTATTATCGCAACCAGGCCAAAATTCGCGTAAATCGCCAAATTTGGCGACCCTACTTACGGCAACCCTACGTGTTATACGTGGTTTTTCGTAAAGAAATTATTTTGCTTACTGGTTAGATTGAATGCCGTGAAATACTTTAACTAATAGTAATAACTTAACTAATAATAATAATAACTTAATAATAATAATAATAATAATAATAATAATAACTTAATAATAATAATAATAATAATAATAACTTAATAATAATAATAATAATAATAATAACTTAATAATAATAATAACTAATAATAATAATAACTTAATTAATACTAATAACTTAACTTTCTTACTCAAACTTACAAATCGCGCCAACCTGGTTGCGATAATACGTAAGAACCAAAGATTTTTACTGTTACTTTAATAGACTTCTATTTAAATTAAAAACGAAATCAATTTTTTAATTCTTATTTAAAAAAATAAATATAAAAATAACTTTTTAGAGATAACACAAATCTCATTAAGCACCAAAATTAAATATTGAAAAAAGCATACAAAGGCAATTATTTTTAATTACTTGCTTTTGACAAGAAATGCGATTTTAAATTTACTTTACATTAAAATTGTCCTCAAAATCTTAATTACATTTTTAATTAAATTTTATATGAAATATCAAGTATACTTTAGTATTGTTCAGCAAAATATTATTTAGAGTTCCCAAAACTTTTAATATTTAAATGCAATTGAAATGATTTACTATTATTATTATTATTTTCTAATTTTAGCCTGATAGAATATTGATTTATCTTAGAAGAAAATTGGAACAGCTTGGTTAAACAATTTTTCAGACTTTTTACTTTTAACTTTTTTTTTTTTTTTTTTTTTTTTCCAGCGTAATATTTTATGATACTGCATTTTTAGAAACTCCAATTAAGTTTTTTGCAGGCTGATATGAAGAGTATTTGAATAAATTACTGCATTCTTATATATGATGATGTTCCTGTTTTATCACAGTTAGAAAATCAGATCTCACAGTGTTTTAAATTTATTATGCGCCATTATTTCACATCCCTTTTTGAACATTATTTTTCTTTCGTATGTAATAACGATTAAGTAAATGAAAATTGCTGATTTAAAAATGCGGTGGGGAAAAAAACGGATACTAACAATGCGCTACGGAATAGATTCGAAATGTTGGCACGCAGAAAATGATTTGTTAAAATCAACGTTGCCAATCATACGATAATAATGGCCAAAATTCCTAATTTTTAAATCAAGTTTCACACAAAATTTTTTTCTCACACGCTAATTCAAAATAAATAAATAAATAAATTTATTATTTAACAGGAATTAGAAATTTGAAGATTAACAGCTCACAAACATTAAGCATCAATGCAAAATAGATTGGGGTGAAAAAATCATATTTTATTTATTTTAAAAACACTTTCGAAAATGTCTTATTTCCACCGAATTTAGAAATTCAAAAATTTTTAGTGAAATTTAAATGCCAATTTCATACAATTTTTTAACTTTCAAACATATATATATATATATATATATAACTTATCAATCAGTCCACAAATTAATGCACAAATATGTTTACAACATATTGATAAACTATAATAATGTAAAATCGAATGAAAATTTCAAAAACTCAGTCGCATGCATCATTTTGAAAGTTAAAAATAAATAAATAAATAAACAAATAAATAAAAATAAATAAATAAATAAATTTTTTAATAAATTTTATTATTATTAATTTTAATTTTAATGGGTTTCTAGATATTTTATTATGTATAATATTCATACATTTTAATGCATATATATGCAAACTTTCACTGCAGTAAGACAGCAATTTCAAAAATCTACTTACAATATCAATCATTCTCTTAAAGTACTCTTAGAAACATTTAATAGTAGATATATATATATATTTTAATTACAGACAGACACTAACAGTTATATATATTATCATGTATCTGTTAATTGCTAAATTTTATACGTTATTAAATCTTCACTGTATATATATATATATATATATATATATGTCATGAATATTACTCAGTGACACATATTATCCATAATGAATAGAGATTTGTCACTCACAAGGAAACATTCAAAAGGTGTCGTCTTCAAAAAATATTGAAAAAAATATAGGTGATTCTACTCTTCCTAAAACACCAGAAAGTGAAAAAAATATCGGCTGAAATGAATTACAGCGACCACAAAAAATTATCAAAATTAAGCATATTTGGCGATTTCACATTGTTAGGCGATTGATTTTGAGTACTTGTCGGAGAAACGAAACACGGTTCTGTTCATACACGGCAATCTCGGTGCTAGCGAACTGAACGCCTAACAGCGCTAAATCAAAGTTGGCTAAATCACCAAATATGCTTAATTTTGATAATTTTTTGCTGTCGCTGTAATTCATTTCAGCCGATAATTTTTTCACTTTCTGGTGTTTTAGGAAGAGTAGAATCACATATATTTTTTTCAATATTTTTTGAAGACGACACCTTTTGAATGTTTCCTTGTCAGTAACGAGTCCAGTGGTTCTAGGCCGTCGTTTATTTGAAACTCTTGGATGTCTTACAGATTGTTTTCTAGTCCTGAGGGCTTAGGCTTAGCAGGTGGAACATATGTCGTCATAAGTGGAGTACGGATGCTGCCGCGTTTTTGCCAAATACATCCCTGAGCTACAAATTGCCCCCTCTCCTGGGGTCGCTTTTTGACGTAAGTTAATTAGGCAAGACAACGCACGAAGAGGGGGCGTTTTTTCGCGTGCTCTCTCTTAAATACTGCCCAATTTTGGCAGGAACCTGCACTCTCCCTCTACATAATCATTGGCTATTACTTTATTTTAATAAAAATTACACTTTAAAACACGTACAAATATGTCTTTTAAAAAAGACAAATTTAATTAAAATCATTTAAAATTATAAAAATTCATGTTGTCAAAGATTTTCGCCCTACTTATGAGGGCATCATCAGGACAATTTCAAGCCATGTTTGATAACAAGTGCAGCAACAGTTCAATTGTATACCAATAAAAACATACCACAGTTACAGTTAAACTTGATAAAACAGTCTGAAATCGTAAGTTCGGAAATTTAGTTGAGCTTTACTGGGTCACCAAGGAACCACTTACAGTCTGGAGGTAAAGAAACTTTTATTTAGTTGTACAGTCGGTAAGAAAAGTCTCCGAACACTAGCAAAAATTCCTATATAAAAAAAGTACACTTAATACAGTTTTGTTAAACAAACCCTTGTCGAATCCTGTTTTTAGACTCACTAAGAACAGGATTCGACAAGGATTTGTTTAACAAAACTATGTTAAGTGTCCTTTTTTATATAGGAATTTTTGCTAGTGTTCGAAGACTTTTGTTGCTGACTGTAGCTTTACAGGAAACATGGAGTAACTTAGAAACTGCAACGGTTGTTTAAATATCTCTATATGAGATGTAATTTCATATTACTTTATTGACTAACAGTTTAGCTCAGCCCCGGATATCCAGGATTAATTAATATGCATTACTTAACCAAAAAAAAAAAAAAGTCCTTCCGGCTTATTCGGAAGGGAAGGTTGATTTTTTTTTTTTTTTCCTTATCGGGTAGCCGTCGTTTTGTTTCAAAATGTCGGCTACAAATTATTAATGGAATTGGTAGAAATATTGATGTAGGCTGTAAACATACGGAGTTTCAAGCAAATCGGTTCATAAATACCTTTTTATGGGAATTTATAATTTTCAAGTGGCCGGCGCTTGGAAACAAGATGGTGGGCCAAGTTAACAAATTTATCAAATGCATTTGTGAGATAAGCCTATGTACAAATTTAGTTCGAATTAATTGAGAATCTCATAGTGTTGAAATCATAGTGTTGAAAGGTTAAGTGGATCAAAATGGCAGAGAAAGTTGCTCAGTGAACTAATCTAAGATATTGTTGCAAATTTGTAAAAAAATATATTTTTATTTTATTTTATTTCTTTGTAAATTCTTTCAAAAAGAGTTAGTAAATTGATAAAATGCTAATTTTCTGCATTTCTAGTTTGTTTTAGAGTTAAAACAGTCTAATTTCCCCTCAAAAACACATTAAAAAGCTACAATAAGGCAGGAAATTAATTTGGCGCCAAATTTGGCGATTTTCCCCCTTGGCGACTTTTTTGGCGAGAAAATCCTTACTGTCGATATACTAAAGATGGACGCTGTAACGTGATTGGTTAACGAGTTACGTGAAATTTTTAAATTTTTCTGGGTTCGATAAAGTAGTATAAAAGGTGGCCGAACGTGCCAAGTCAGTCAGTCGCAGTTGAGTTTCGCCAAACGCTTGTATGGCTTTTGAAGGAGCCTTGCTTTATGTTAATGCTTTGATACAGTTTGAACTGGGAATATGCTGTTGACAGCTGTTATTTAAGCTGTGTTTACTGGTGAAACTGAAGTTGAACCGACCTGTATTCTTTTGGAATTTTCTGTAAATAAACTACTGAAATTTTGCAAGTTTCGCCTTTAATTCTCGGACAACTTATGAACCCCCAAGAACGCAACAATATTTGCAAAATAAGTCCACTGTCCAACTTTGGTTCGAATAAACTTAGTATTTCAAAGTTATCGCGATAACAAAGCCTCAAGTGGCAGCGTTCAAGTGGACACAACTTGGAAATAAACTTCCCCACCGAAATCATAATTGTTTGAATGAATAATCCATTTTTCAACTTTGGTTTGAACTGATTAAGTATTTCAAAAGTTACCATGATAAAAAAAATTCAAGTGGCCGCCACTTGGCAATAAAATTGCGGATCAAGTCACCAGAAGTGAACTTATCCAAGATATTTGAACCATAAGTTCATTATCCAACTTATATTTCAATCAGTTTAGTATTTAAAAAGTTATGTTGATGACATATTTTCATGTGGCAGTGTGATTTCAAGTGGTCTCCACTTGAAAACAAAATGGCGGAGCAAAGTGATTAGCAAACTCTTCCAAAATATTTATAAGTTCACTGTGCAAATTTGGTTCGATTTGGAGTATTATTTTGGAAGTTATCGTGATTTTAAATTTTCAAGTGGCACCGCTTAACTTAAGATATGCCAAACTTTGTTAAAAATGGCGGATAAAGTTCATTAATAAAGTTATTTGAGACACTTGTATAATCTATGTATTCATCAAAAAAAAATCGGAATACTCTTTTTACAATTTGAATATGAAATTTTCAAGTGGTCTCCACTTGAAAACAAAATGGCGTAGCAACTTGGTTAACAAATTCATCTAAGTTATTTATAGGATAAGTTAAGACACTGTCCAAATTTGGTTCGATTTGGAGTATTATTTCAGAAGTTATTGTGATTTTAAATTTTGAAGTGGTAGCGTGATTTCAAGTGGCCCCGCTTAACTTAAGATATCTACCACTTTATTGAAAATGACGGATAACTTTCATTAATAAACTTCATTGAGACCCTATGTGGTCTATATTTATATCAAATTTCAAACAAATTCGGAATACGCTTTTTACAATTTGAATTTGAAATTTTCAAGTGGTCTCCACTTGAAAACAAAATGGCGGAGCAACTTGGTTAATAAACTCATCTAAGATATTTATAAGATAAGTTAAGACATTGTCTAAATTTGGTTCGATTTGGAGTATTATTTCGGAAGTTATAGTGATTTTAAATTTTCAAGTGGTAGCCTGATTTCAAGTGGTCCCGCTTAACTTAAAATACTGCCACTTTATTAAAAATGGCGGATAAACTTCACTGAGACCCTTATGTGGCCTGTATTTACATCAAAATTCAAGCAAATCTTGCTTTAAATATGCTTTTTACAATGTCGGTTTGAAATTTTTAAGTGGCTGCCACTTGAAAATAAAAAGTCGGAGCAACTTGGTTAACAAACTCATCCAAGATATTTATAAGATCAGTTCGCTGTCCAAATTTGGTTCGATTTGGAGTATTATTTCGGAAGTTATAGTGATTTTAAATTTTCAAGTTGTACCGTGATTTCAAGTGGTCCCTCTTAACTTAAAATATCTGCCACTTTATTAAAAATGGCGGATAAACTTCATTAATAAACTTCATTGAGACCCTTATGTGGCCTGTATTTAAATCAATATTCAAGCAAATCTTGCTTTAAATATGCTTTTTACAATGTCGGTTTGAAATTTTCAAGTGGCTGCCACTTGAAAACAAAAAGTCGGAGCAACTTGGTTAACGAACTCATCCAAGTTATTTATAAGGTCAGTTCACTGTCCAAATTTGTTCGATTTGGAGTATTATTTCGGGAGTTATCGTGATGACAAAATTTTCATTATAGATAGATAGATAGATAGATATAGATAAACGAAGTGATTGCAATAGGTCGATTTCTAAAGAAATCAACCTAAAAATGAGATTAGCATACTACTCAGCAGTTTTTATTCTAAAAGTTGTCCCATTTTCTCACTTTTCCGTTATGAACGTGCATTATCATAAAACTTTTACAGGGGAACATTTAGAATTAATTTCAAGTTAACAATTTTTAATGGGATTTTCTTTAAGTTATCACGCAATATTAATTTAAAATGATAAAATAATTTAAAATTATACTTCTTTTTATCCTTTCACACATGTACATAAATATATACTTCCTGTTTTATATTTATAGCATTTTGAAAGAAATTTAAATTAAGATTAAAAAAAAAAATAAAAAAAAAAAAAAAAACACTTTAATACGCGTTAAATTTAAAAAATGTCTCTATAAAAGCAAAATCTATTTTGAAAATTTGTAAAATTTGTAAAATACATATAATACACATCACAAAGACCTTCGCTATTACAGAATTGGACCTTATAATAACAAAAAGTTTTGTGATATTATATTTTACAAATTTCACATGCGTAAAAAAGAAAATACGAGTTTTCTGATTTTCATGGACAAAACAGCAATATTTTTCAGAATATCAACTAAAAATGAGATCAGATTGCGTTTTACAAAATACGTCATAACCTTATAACCAGGACTGTCATAGATGCCTTTTTTTATATTCTTTTCGTCCCTTTATTAAAAAAAAAATATATATATAATATATTTTTATAAGCAAACTTGCACTTTGCCTGCAAAAATTTATTATAAATTTTATGATAATAAAATAGTAGTTCGAAAATATTAAATAAATAAATAAATATAAAAATAATAAAATGTCGCCTGTAGGAGCCTTGTAGAACAAATAAATATTGTTTTAATAACAGTTTTGTACACAATGATATATATATATATCGATCGAAATATCTTGAATTCCAATGCAATGGAAATGCAATATCTTTAATCTGTCGATTTCCCCTTAAAATTAAATAAGTACCTAGGCAACCGACATGGAAGCAAATAACAATGAACTCGAGTACTTCATTAACTAGTGAGAATGAAACTTTCCAGCTGATTAAGTATTTGGATAGCCAAATAAGCAGTACTGTACTAAACATTCATTTATATGTTCCAAATTTCTTTGATAAGTTTCGCAGGAATAACTTATCCCTCCGAGGCACTTCATGTATTTGGTCAATTTAAGCTGACGTTCTAGTGCTTAGAAGTGGCATATAATAAATGCTATTCGCTAATGATTCCGGAGAAAGTGAATAGATCTGTAAATGCATTGTATTTCCTTTACATTTAGTTATTGTTTAATTATCCTTATGGAATGTCTTCTTTTTTTTTTTTTTTTTTTTTTGAAACTACAAAAGGTGTTAATATATATATATATATATATATATATATATACATTAATTCCACAACATTATATTGAAATACAGTGTCATTATAATTAAAGTGATGATCTAAAAGTGCTAAAATTTTAAAACTACCGGTCGGAAGACTTGATATTTTACCAGAGCAATCGTAAAGCAATGGAATTTTGTTCGGTAGAGAAAAAAATTGTTTAAAAATGTCCTTTTAGAAGGCGTTGTAAGGTTAATGTCAGGGAAAACGCCTAAATGGATTCATTAAACACAGGAATATTGTTAGCAATACAATAGAATAGCAGGAAACAATAGACACCAAGGATGTACGAAAAGATTTTTAGCAAAAAATCAGGAATATGTGTTTACAGTCAGTCGCGCACACAGGAATTTCTCAAGGGGGGAGGGGGGTGGTTGAGAGTTGAAAGTCCACCATTCTCGTATCATACGCCAATACGCCGCCATCCATATTCTTTTGATTTTATCGATTGTCTGGAACAAAAAACAAAAAAAATAAATTATTGAATAAACAATTAGCATTAGTTAATAAAATAAGTTATTAATAACAAATACTTAATTAAATTATGACAACCAATGCCATTTCAAAAACCGGTGAATTTGAAATTATTTTATTTTATAAGCGTAATCAAAAAAGAAGAATTTTTATCAGGGTACCATACATTGCTTAAAATATTAATTGCCTCAAGCTTTGGTACTGGTCCTTTAATTTTAATGCAATTCGCTATATCAAAATCAGGTACTGTAATATTTGAAACTGGAGTTTGAATATTATTTTCATTATTTTGGCTGCAACTCGGATACCTTAAATGGCTTAAATTTTCACTTACTTCCATTTTTTCACATCATCATCCAATACATTATTAGGTTGAGGCAAACCATTTGCGGTAGACCGAGAATCTTCTTTTACTTCCAGAATATTTTGTTTTTCATCTTCACGTACTTTTTTCTTAAAATACAATAATGTGGCTTGTTTTCTTTTACGATTTTGATCACTCATCTTTACAATATAATTTAAAAATCATATATTTACAACTTAAAAAATCAAAACAGATTTACGCTGCATTGAAAGAATGTGCCCGTTACATAGTCCTAATGTAGAATCAGGAAATTCAAGTAATGAAAGAACTTTTGACATTGTTGTCATGTGGGCTTACCAGTGCATGCGGTGAGATGACTCAACTTTTGAGCTTGCCTGTTAACAAAATAGTGAGGAAAGATAAAGCGCAGTTTCCACTGCGGTTGGTTGGAGGTTGTTTCGAGCGGCGCTATTCAGAATCCTTTGATGTGGTCAAGCGGTTGGAGGTGGTTCGACGGGTTGGTTCGACGGAGAGAAGTCCCTGGCTCTAACCCCCAGCTGAGATAATTGAGGGGCCAGAGGCAGATATCTTTGTCAATTTTGCATGCCTTCCTTTGAAGTAACTGCGCAATCTGATAAAAAAAAAAGTTACAACTGATGACAAGACATTTGGCTCTTTGTGTAGAGAGAGTGATTAATGGTTTTTTTGAACCTCGAAGTTTCAACCCTAGTGAAAAACAGCCTTAACCAATTCACTCAAGAATACACTACAGAGTACAATAGGAAACAAATGAATAGTTCTGTTCTAAGAATTAGAGGGTGTTTTATGTTCGCATGCAGTTCGGTTTTGAAGGGGAAGAAAAAGAGAAAAGAAATTTTATTTTTTCATTTATTAGAGCTAAATTATTGTTACCTTACTTTGGAATTATTTTACATACTATATACTTAGGATTATAATCAATCGAAAAAAAACAAAGTTAAGGCCGATGGGGTCCGGACCTTCTGCCCCCCCCCCCCCTTCCTCATTGTCAGCTCCACTGTTTACAGCGGAAACAGTCACAGCGATAAGAGAAAATGAGGAGCTTTATGAAACACCTTACGGATGTTTAATGATACATTTGAAACTCTTTTTTCCTTTAACGAAAAAATTCCATTGTCTCACGATTTTTCTGGTAAAATATCAAGTCATTCTGACATGTAGTGTTAAAATTATAGCATTCTAAAATCGTAACATTAATTATAATCACCCTGCATATTAAATATACTACATAGTAAATATATGATGAGTAAAAGACTTTTTAAATATACACCGTTAATCGCAACAATCTTTATTCTCACAATTTTTAGTTCAAGGGTTATTTTTCGTCTCATAAAGGGCTCGCAAAAGTAAACACCCTATATAAAGGGAAGATGATCGACTGGTGTTTGGTTATTTGGGGGCGTAGAACGTCATGAATAATATTTATTTCGTACAGAAGGTAGGACCACACATGGGGTGAGTCCCAGGAAATCGCTAGTTGTCCATACCGCAACCCTAGTACAACATAAAATCCAATTAATCAACCAATAATACAGAAAATATTTCTTATTTGTTGGATGGGTTTAACGTCGCACTACTACTGTCGTGCAATGGGCGATCGTTGAATGGTCTAAGACTCACCCCTAAGCATGGTCCGGAGACATACCATCACATTTCTTATCCTCCACGGACGGGATGTCTTGCCCGCTTCAGTGATCCCCAGAAAAAAGAATATATATGTATATATATGTATATATATATATATATATATACATATATATAACTTTAATACACTATTAATACTTTCCCTGTAATTATATATATACAGTCGGCAGCAAAATTATTCGAGCGTTAGCAATAATTCCTATATAAAAAAAAGTACTCTTAATACTGCTTTGTTAAATAAATCCTTATTGAATCATGTTCTTAGTTAGTCTAAGAACATGTTTTGACAAATATTTATTTAACAAAATAGTATTAAGTGTAGTTTTGTTATATATGAATTATTGTTAGTGCTCGAATAATTTTGCTGCCGACTGTAATCGCTTTTACGATTTCATATAACTTTAAGGATTTACACTTTCTCTAATGTATTGTACGATGTAAATGTTCTGTTTTACTAAATATTTTATTTTGTCAAAACAAACTTTTTGTTACTCGTTGCTTTCCGTAGCCGCTTCAGATAATTGGCGCTGCTGTAGGCGGATATATTTTTAGTATTTCTTCGTAGTGCTTAATTTGCAATTGGTTTGATCTTGATATTTTTTCATCCTGAAAGAGATGCAACCTTTGCACGGGATTATTATTTTTTATTATTATTATTTTTTATTACCTTTTAACACCAGTTTTTAGATTAATTTTGTTTCAAAATATTAAAGTGAAGAATTAAAATATATATATATATATATATACTTTTAACTTTCGGATATGGTAATACCACTTTAATACAGCCAATTGAATTTTGCATTCAAATATGTTTTTGATAAACATAGAATTAAAATTTTGAACTTACGAAAAATTCTTAAAGTGTATTTCATAAATGATAAGTAGTACTTAAATAAATCTTTAGCACTTGGAAGAAATTCTTTGATCTACAACATAGAAAGTTAATCTGAAAAATTTGTTTACGTTTACTCAAATTCTTGAAAGAAAAATTAAATATTTCATAAGTGAGTGCAACGAAAAGCATAAATAATTTTTTAGCATATTCTGTCTGCTGCCTCGTATATACGAATTCTAATTTAATTTAAAAGGAAAATTTATTCAAAGAAGTTTTCGAAAAATTTATTTTACTCTTATTTAAAGTAAAATATTGAAGACATATATATATATATATAAATTATAGATAGATAGGTAGATATATTAAATATAGAGATTGTTTAAAATAATTAAATGTTAAAGTTAATTTTAAAAGTAAATTGAAGCATATTTGAAAACTATGCTACGTAATTTTACGGATTCTTTTATAGCATTATTTTTTAACAATAATAACTCTCCTATTCAATCAAAAACAAATAAGGAAAAAAAGAAAAATACTGTTGAAATAAAGAAAAATATTTCTATATTGAAATAGTGGTATAAAAATTAGCGGAGATTCATCAGCGGAGCGACACTGGCGAAAATATAGGACCCATGAAACCTGCCCCCGAGATTTAGGAGGGCTTCCTAAATCGAGTAAATTGAGTTTTTTAGCAAGTAAAAAGCATTTTATAAGAAACTGCATCAATCAAAATATTGCAAAAGCTTTTACTCTTATATTTTGTTTTGCCAATAATAGAAAGTTCTAAACAGACGTGCGCAATAAATCAGCTGTAAAATCTTGGTAAATTTTGTAATATTAATTTTGTATTTAAAAATTTAAAACTCTCATAATGTATTAGGGACATTCGACTAAAAACCGAACTACCGCTTCAAAATGAAAATAGAATTTGTTTTATTCTAAAATTACCCCGTTCATTAAAACATGATATTGTATTAAAATAAAAATTTCAAATAATCGTTTTTTCATTATTTGTCATTTATCACGACCATAGATATAGTAATAAGACATAGATTGATGGAAAAAGTGATACCTCTTTTTTCGGGAAAACTCACTCTAATGGCTGCTTTTCCCCGAGTAAATCACACACAGGAATAAACACAGATAATTTAGTAAATAAAATTTGTGAATAATTTATTTACTAAAGGTGAGTGAAAAACTCCAGATACAGTTTCAAATTCATTTTTCTTTCTTTCTTTCTTTCTTTTTTTTCAATATTCTCTAATGGCTGATTTTAGAACTTTTTTTCGGCATCAAAAATTTTCGCTCGATAACATGGGGATGATAGATCTATAAATATTACTATATCTATGATCACGACATATGGTCACTGTTTTTGATATGACTAATATAGCTTGCTGGAATAACGTGCAAGCACCAAATTTGAAAACAGGTTCATTTAGAAATATCGAGCGCTAAGCTGTCGAAAACCGATTTGTGTAATCTTAAGAACAGTGATTAAAGGTACTATTATAATAAAAGAATTATAATGAAACGAGCAAGAGCACCTCTTTTATTGCATTCGCATTTTAATAAACTCAGGCTAATTGTTTAACTACAATGACTACTACTACTACTTTACTACTACTACTTCAATATATAAAAATGTATTTAAAAATCTCGTAATATGTATGCTATGTTGTTAGATTATTAAAATTAACATCAGCATAATTTTTAATAAAACCTTAATAAATGCAATTAGCTTGAAGATTTTTTTGCGATCCACTAATGATGCACGGGTCATCGATAGACTTACACTTACTATATGCCTATTATTTAAAAAATAGACAATAGCAGATGTTTACGCTTTGACTAACAAAGGCCCACAGGTACAGCAACTCAGTGACGATATTGGTGGACGGACCTACCTAGGGAACTATCCAATAGCATACGGTTTGCTTTTTTTAAATGTATTTTTTATTTATTAAATTTTTGAATATATATAGCACAGATTTCAGAGAAAACCCAAGACAAAAAATATAGCAGGAGGCTTGAAACCCTTTTCTTGGCCTCACTGAAGGTTTCATATAAAAGCTTATATTTCTGTTTAATATTTATAAATTAAATTATGCTATGTTGGTTCAATAAAATATATACATTCGAGCAACAATTCTTATGAGTTTGATACATTTTTTTTTTTTTTTTTTTTTTTTTTTTTTAAAGATTTGAAATCTTTAAATTGCGTTTTCTCAGTTTACAGTAGGTAACGGAAGTATTGTATTCGGTCTGAAATTTTGATGTCGAGATTTCACCTGATTTACACGTTTTAAGGTCCCCTGAATCCAAAAAAGTGGTTTTTGGCAATTCGTCAGTGTATATGTTTCTGTGTGTGTGTGTGTGTGTGTGTGTGGAGAATCTTCTGATTGTTATATCTCGGAAACTAATAAAGATAGAACTACGAAACTTTAGAATTGAAACAAGTCTGGTGTACAGATGAATTTTCTAAATTTTGGTGAAAATTGAAAAATCGGAAGTGGGACATCGTAAACCGGAGTTGGGACCGTAAGTTCGTATCTCAAAAACGCCTCTAACGATTTTCTTCAAATTTGCTATAAACACTCTATTAGATGTCCCTTCACGTGATATAGTTGGTTAGTTCAGGAAAACTGACAGGCGTCCTGTATAAATAGCTCAATTCCAGGTCTCGCAAGGGCATTCCTTTAAAAACGGCTGTACGGATTTTTTTCAAACTCGCCATATTAACTCACTTTTAAATATGCTTTTGTATGTAATTATTGCTTTCCTGTCAATAATTGAGATTTGGTAAAAGTTGATATCTCAAAAACATCTCTAACGATTTTCTTAAAAATTGTTATATAAATCCATTTCTTTCTTATGTATCACGCAGTTATTAGAGGAAAATTAACGGTTATACCCCCGTTTCACCGACACGAAAATTTCCTACCCCCTTTCGTTGACAAATTCTCCAAAGAAGGGAAAATTGACAATATCGGTTTAACACCTGTTTCGCCGACAGTGAATGTTCACCCTCATTTTGTCGGCGAAATGGGGGTATAACATACATTTTTCAAGCATTTAAGACTAGTTGTGTAGTTTGAAGGCAATAATCCTAAAAAACTTAGAAGCTAAGATGCAGAAAAACTTGCGAAATAAATACGAGAGTTAGAAATAAAGCACAGAGTTAGAAATTAGAATGTGAAAAACAGGCGTCAATGGCACTTAATTAATTTTTTAGTTGCCAAAATGGTCTACTCAGGCATAATTGTTAAATATTTTAATAGGATAAGACTTAGCTTATTATTATTTACTTAAATAATAAATACAAGCACAATAGTTTAATATGAATATTTTAAAAAAATAATAATAATAAAAACTACCGTAAAACAGAATAAACAGTAGAATTTCTTTTTTAATTACCTGCTGGCCAACTCATTTTTAAATTTAGTCGAATTCCAAATATCACATCTTCAAACAAAATGAGAACTATTAGAAAACATATATTTAACCTTTTTTTTTTTTTTTTTTTTTTTTTTTTTTTTTTCCTCTTTTCGGTTGTTTTAATTATTAACTTTTACTTTCAGTTTTATAAGCCCAAAGATTGTTAATTAAATCAGTATTTCAGAAATTATCATGATAAACATTTTTGGTGACGTATTAATAAACTGAGAAATAACAATTAGTAGTAGGAAATTAAAAAAAAATAAATATAAATTAAATAAATTTAAATATTATGTTTATTATTTTTTCTTTTTTTTTAACAGCATTTATGTGATTTTTTACTTGCTGATTTTTATTGAGCTTATGTATCGATGTGTTTAAACGGAAAGATTTTTTTTTTTTTCCTTTTTAAGATAATAATAAACAAGGATTTTGAAAATTTCAGTAGACTTCAGAAATCTGCTGATCACGATCAATTTAAACACTGAAATTTATTGTTGCGTACTTGGGGGTTCGTGAGTTGTCTGAGAATGAAAGGCCAAACGTACAAAAATTCAGTAATTTATTCACAGAAAGTTCCAGAAAAATACAGGTCTATAAACCAAGTATCAGCTTCAATTCAAATAGTAAACACAGCTTAAACAACAGCTGTCAATAGCAAATCCACAGTACAAACTGTATAGCAATAACACTTGAAGCAAGTCTCTCTCAAAGAGGCAAGCAATGCAAGCACTGGCGAAGCTGGCTGAGATCTGAACTGAACTGACTGCCTTGGCGAGGAAGCGCTCCTTATATGCTGTTCCATAGAACCCAGATTTTTCGAGAAAACTCTAGAAAGTGGTCAACCAATCAACTTACAGCTTCCATATTTGGTATATCCCATATAAGGATTTTCTCGCCAAGGTCGCCAAAAAAATCGCCAAGTTGGGAAAAAGTCGCCAAATTTGGCGCCAAATCCATTACCTGCATTACTGGGGCTTTTTAATGTGTTTTTAAGGGAAAATAAGGCTATTTCAACGCTAAAACGACTAGAAATGCACAAAATTAGCACTTTATCAACTTACTAAGCCTCTTTGAAAGAATTTATACAAAAATAAACACAATTATTTACAATTTCGTAACACTGCCCCCCTCCCAAGGACTGCACGTCCCGGGCAGTGCGACCCTTGGTCAAGAGGCGAAACTAAACAAATTGACACAATCTAAAACACAAAAACTAAGTTCCATATAACGATAAAATAGAAATACAAATCAAGTGAGAAATATTTACAAAATTCACAAATATGTTCAAATATTTATATACAAATATTTACAAAATTCACAAATATGTACAAATATTTATATACAAATATTTACATTACGCATGCGCAAAATTTACCAGTATTTACATTTTTAACTTTAATATTACCGGTAATTGTGGTATTTGGCTAGCCTATTATAGTGCACCACCTTCGGTTTTGATGAAGGTGTTTTAGTGATCCGCACCACTACATCATTCAGCCTTTTTAAGACTGTGTACGGTCCGTCCCAGTTGCACTGTAACTTGGAAGAGAGTCCTTTGCTTCGAACAGGATTCCACAACCAGACCTTCTCTCCTTCCTGGAACTCATGTTGTGTAGCCTTTAGATCGTACCTTGTCTTCATTTTCTCCGTTGCCATGTTAATCCGCTCCCGAGCAAAGCTGTGTACGTCCTCAAATCGTGCCTGGAGATCTTGGATGTACTCCTCGGGCGATGAACGCGCATCGGGTGGACAACCAAACAGGAGATCACATGGGAGACGAAGTTCACGTCCAAAGAGCATCTGGGCTGGAGTATAGCCGGTGGTTTCATGGACAGCACTTCGATAAGCCAGCAGGAACAATGGCAACTTCAAGTCCCAATCTTGCTGGTTCCTTGATACTAGAAGAGAGAGGTTATTCAGGATGGTACGATTGAACCTCTCGACCATGCCGTCCGACTGGGGATGTAAGGGTGTTGTGCGGGTTTTGTCGATGCCGAGTAGTTGACACAGTCCTTTGAAAACATCAGAGGTAAAGTTCCTACCTTGGTCGGTATGAAGTTGTAGGGGCGTGCCATACCTTGACACCCATTGCTGCACTAGGACCTCTGCGACTGTGCATGCCTCTTGATTGGGAATGGGATATGCCTCAGGCCACTTGGTGAAATAGTCCATCACGACGAGGATGTATTTATTTCCACTGGAGGTCCGTGGCAAAGGACCCAAGATGTCGATTGCAATCCATTCAAATGGTGCTCCCACGGTATACCGTTGCAGTCTTCCTCGACTTCGTTTCTGCGGGCCTTTACGTGCCGCACAAGCATCACAGGATTTACACCATTTCTCCACATCCTCCTTTGCCTTGCACCAGTAGAAGCGTTCCCGAACTTTCTGAAGAGTCTTCATTACCCCAAAATGGCCTCCGGTAGAGCTACTATGCAGTTGTTCTAAAACATCTGGAATTCTTGATCTTGGCAATGCTATCTGCCATCGGAAGCTTTTCCCATCATCAGATTCCCACTTTCTGTATAATACGCCGTTTCTGATATGAAGAGAGTCCCAAAGTGCCCAATAACTTTTCGTAATGGGACTAAATCTGGAAATGTCCTGCCAGATAGGTCTGTTGCTGGTCGTCTCCTTCAGCTGTAATATTGGCTTTATGTCAGGATCTTCCAACTGGGCTTTTCTAAGTTCTTCGTCACTCCATAGATCGGGATCTTGATCTGATGGTGTTGAGACAGTAACTTGGCAGGCAACCGGATTTATCGGCAGGTATTTCTGTTCGGCTGTAGAGCAGTACTTGCAGCTTTCCGAGCAGGGCTTCCGTGGCAAGGCATCTGCATTACCATGTAGAGTCCCTTTACGATGACGTATCTCGAAGTCATATTCCTGCAGGCGTTGTATCCATCTGGCAATCTGTCCTTCCGGGTTCTTGAACTGGAGCAACCACGTTAAAGATGCATGGTCAGTCCGGAGCAGGAATCTTCTGCCATAGAGTTAATGATGGAAATGTTCTACGGCTTTTACGATGGCGAGTAGCTCTTTCCTGGTGGTACAGTAATTTCGCTCTGGTTTAGACAGGCATTTACTCCAATAGGCAATGACATGTTCTTGACCATAAATTTCCTGCGACAGAACAGCACCGACACTCTCATGGCTGGCATCTGTATCAAGTATGAACTGTCTGTCGGGCTGTGGATATGTCAAGATAGGCGATGATGTTAAGGCCTCTTTAAGTCGCTTGAACGCTTTTTCACATTCATCCGTCCACAGGAACTTCTGTTTGGCTTCCGTCAGCTTGTGCAGTGGTCTGGCAATATTTGAGAAACCCTTGACAAACTTCCTGTAGTAAGTGCATAACCCCAGGAAACTTCGTAGTTGGTGTATATTTTCAGGGCGACTCCAGTTCTCGACTGCAGACATCTTCTCAGGATCAGTTCTCACACCTTCGGCAGAGATGATATGGCCAAGGTAGCTCACTTCACGACGGAACAAGTTACACTTGCCTGGATTCAATTTGAGGTTAGCCATTCTGAGTTTCTCCAGCACCTTTCGGATGTTTCGTAGATGGTCTTCAAAAGTGCGCCCCACAATGATAATATCATCCAAATACACCAGACAGGCTTCATAGGAAAGTCCTTTTAGCACTGTCTCCATCAGGCGTTCGAAGGTGGCAGGTGCATTACATAATCCGAATGGCATAACTTTAAATTGCCACAGTCCTTGTCCCGTGGAGAATGCAGTCTTCTCACGATCATCAGGATGTAATTCTACTTGCCAGTAACCGCTCTTCAGATCCAAAGTCGAGAACCATTTATTGCCAGCAAGTGTGTCTAATGTGTCGTCAATTCTGGGAAGAGGGTAACTGTCTTTCTTCGTGATGTCATTCAAACGACGATAATCCACACAAAATCTTGTTGAACCATCCTTTTTCCGCACCAGTACTATGGGAGAGGCCCAAGGACTCGTTGATGGCTCGATGACATCATTGTGCTGCATTTCACTTAGAAGTTCAGTGACCTCTTCCTGTTTAGCAAATGGAAGTCTTCTTGGATGTTGTTTGATTGGAGGATGATTTCCTGTATCAATTCTGTGCTGGGTGATGTTCGTTCTCCCGACGTCTTCAGGTGTTCGAGAAAAAAGGTCTTTAAATTCTTGGAGTAGCTTCTCCGCAGCACATCTCTGTTCCTTTCCTAACTCTGCATTCTTGAGTAATTCCGTTATTAATTGTTCAGAACACTTGGATTCAGTTGATTGCGTGGGGCGGTTGATGCATGTTACAGGAGTGCAGGCTGCTAACACCTCATCCTTCTTCACTGTTCGGACCTTATCGCTGATGTTTGCGACTCTCACAGGAATAGTACTCTTTGAGAGATCAACTAGAGATGAAGCTACCAGAACTCCTCTTGGGCTATTGTCTGTATTCGGGTATTCAATCAGTCCATAGCGGAAGTATTGCTTTGTAGGTGGTGTTCCTGAAACTATTGTCTCTGTGTGTGGAGGGATGGAAATTTCAGACTTGGCTGTTATCTGGCAAATTGTCTGAATGTCTTGATTTTCAGTGTTGAACACAGCGATGTCTTCCGAACTCGAATGCAGTTCATTACTCTTGAAGTCCAATTGAAAGTTAAATTTTCTCAGGAAATCAATTCCAATGATTAAAGGATCTCTTATATCAGCCACATATGCCATATGATGGTAACTGGCATTCCCAAAAGTGATGGTCAAGTTCATTTTCCCATATATTTTGATTTCGTCTCCGGTCACAGTCTGGAGTTTAACACACGGCGGCGTCCAGATGATCTTCTCTTTTAGTTCTTGAGCCAAATCCGTCCTAATGATGGTCACGTTGGCTCCTGTGTCCAGAATCATCCGGCAGGTGGCGTTGTTGACTTGGCCATAGACGTAAAGTCCATTATCGCCGCCACTCATCGATGAAACATGAAATACTGTAAATTGGGGCTCTTTAATTTTAGGCAACCTCCGCCCCGCGAGATGGCCTCCTCTTAGTTTCCCTGTAGTGATGGTGAAGACGGGTGATTTCCTATAGTTGGTCGTACAGGGCAGTTCCTCTTCACGTGACCATCCCCTCCACAGCCCCAGCACTTTATCTTCCGGTCCTTTATTTCCTTTTTATTCTCCAGGCTGCGCAATCTCTCTAAGATCTCTTCGATACTTCTCTTCATTTCATTTTCACCAGCAGGCGTATCGTTTAATGAGACTGCTCTTATGGTATGGCGGTCTTTACGAGAGGCTTGTTGGGCTGCCTCTATCCTAAGTGCATAGCCTAAAGCTGATTCTACGTCTCTGATGTTGGAGAGTCTCAGCGCTTTTTGAATTTCTGGATCACGAACAGCGTCGATAAAGTACTGAAGAGCTAAGTCGTTTCGAGTGTCAGCATGACAGTCTGAGAATGCTAGATGTGACAGTCTCTGAATGTCCGCTGCCAACTCTTGCAAACTTTCGCCCGTTTTCTGGTAACGGGATTTTAGCTGGAGGCGACTATAGTCCTTAGAACACTTCTCTCCGAACCGTAGCTCCAGTGCTCTAGTCAGGGCCTCGAAGTCGTTCCTTTCTTCTTTAGAAACATTTCGCAGTATCTCGGCTGCATCTCCCCAAAATGCTGCTGCTAAGTGGACTGACTTGGCGGTAGAGTCCCAGCCGTTAGCTTCAGCCACGATTGAAAACTGCGTCTTATATACATGCCAGGAGGAACTGCCGTCGTAGGTGGATAGCTTAATAAATTCCTGATTCTGGATTCTTCTCTCTTTCTTTTCAGTTTCCTGAGGCATGGATTCTAACTTTTCTTCGAGATTCCGAATCTTGCTCTGCAGTTCATTCCCTATTACTTCTCCGTTCCACTCTTCTTTCATTTTTCTCTCAAGATCTTCCTCCATTCTCTTAAACTTGCTTTCTATCTCTGAAATCTTTCCTTTCAGTTCCTGATCAAAATTTTCTTTAACTGTCTCCTCGAAATTCTCTTCTATCTTCATAAATCTCTCTTCAAAATTCTTTTCTACTTTCATAACATTTTCTTCTATTTTCATAGCTTTCTCTTTAACACGTTCGCTGCCGATCCCGCGCCAGCGCGGGATGTGACGTATTGCTTTACAGGTGAAAGTTTACTTTAGGCTGCCGCTTGGCGAAATTTCGAAAATCGCCAAGACGGCGCCATTTCGCATCGTGTTCCGAATAGCAACCTTACACCGGCGGCATACGAAAGCGAGCTTTTCGGCGATCTAACCTAAAAAGAAAACGCGTCTTGAAAAAAAAATCAGAATAATAATAATACATAGGACAAAAGGAAAATTTTCATAAAATAGAATTAAAAGAAAAAAAAAATAATTAGGAATTTATAACTAATCACAAATACAAAAATAAAACTTAGATTATACAATCACACCAAATGTCCCTGAAAAGTGTGTTGCTTTAGTAATTGATGATAAGTGTTTAGATGATAGTTTTTTTTTTTCCAATAATTTAACAGCTATAAGTACAGTCGGTAACAAAAGTGTCCGAACACTAGCAAAAGTTCCTATGTAAAAAAAGTACACTTCATAAGGTTTTGTTAAATAAATCCTTATCGATTCATGTTCTTACACTGACTAAGAACAGGATTCGACAAGGATTTATTTAACAAAAAGTATGAAGTATACTTTTTTACTTAGGAATTTTAAATTTAAAAGTTTTCAAAAGTTGTATAAAGTAAATTATTTATCATTAATATTTTATTTATAGTCCTCATTCATTAGGAATGAAAAAATAAATCCGCAACTGGATAATTATAGCAAATTTTAACGATTCTCTATTATAATGGTACTCTGATCTGTTCACTATACCCCTATCTCAAAATGCATGAAATTAAAAAGTATACAAAATTTTGTACTGTAGCAACCAGTATTGGCATGAAATTCAAAAATATGCCTCTAAAATTCAGGACCGTGGTTGCCCAGTCGGTAGAGCGCCGGGCTCGGAATTGGAAGATTGCGGGTTCGGTACTCGAGCTTACCAAAAAACATTGTGTATACTAATGGTGGCTGGTGCTCATAAAATCTGTCGTGCCCGCACTGTTTTCCATGTTCCCATATTAATTATACCTCTGGGTGTCTACGAAGCGAGAGAGTCATCCCTTCCGTGGAGGATCAAAATTGTGATGGCATGTCCCTGGACAACTCTAGGGGTGAGACCCAGACTATCGCCAATTGTCCATTGCGCAGCACTAGTGTGACGTAAAACACAATCAACAAACCAACCTCTTAAATTCAAAAGTACCTCTTAAATTCCAACTCTATTCAACCAGCCAAACAGTACTAACGCAAACATCACAAATATTCATATTTCAAAATAGATAGTTGGTTGGGTTTTACGTCACACTAGTGCTGCGCAATGGGCGATTGGCAACGGTCGGGGACTCAGCCCTAGAAGTGGTCCGGAAACATGTGATCAAAAATTTGATCCTCCATGGAAGGGTATTTCAAAATAGAATACTTTCTCTCTAATAAAACACGTATCATCAATATGCAACCGAAGTGATGGCGTCAGCGAGATATTTTATCTGCTCAGTACAAACGAAACTATTTGCTATGGAAATTTAACTTATTACTCATTAACTCCAGAGTTTGCTTCTAACGAGCACATGAATTTTTACACGTTTGACGTAATAGAGCGTATTGACGTAACACATGACGCAAACAAGCAAAGGTAAACACAAAGCCTATAAACACCTGGCGATGTAGCGCTCTTGTGCAACACGTCAAACATATTCGGCGGGTTAAAGGAAAAAAACGTCATTTCAAATTTTAGTCACGTGAAACCGGCAGCGAACGTGTTAAAACTCTCTTCTATTTTCGAAACCTTCTCTTCAAAATTTTCTTCTATCTTTATAACTTTCTCTTCTATTCCATCCATTCTATTTTCCATCACCGTTAATTTACCCTCTATTGATTCTTTCACCGTTGAAAGCTCTCTCTTCATCTCATGTTGATTAGATTTAATTTCTTCGGTCAAACTGGCTTCCAATTCTTTTTGTCCTTTTTCTATTTTCTCTATCAATCCGGTTTCCATCTTTTCCTGTCCTGCTTTCATTTCCCTTTGCGATGTTTCCATTTTCTCTTTCAATCCGGCTTCCATCTTTTCCTGTCCGGCTTTCATTTCATTCATCGCTTGACTCAGGCTAACTTTCATCTCATTCATCTGGGTAGCTAAGCTTTCTAGAAGTTTTTTCATCTCTTGCTCCATAGCTCTAGTTAACACCATTCACAGACAATCCCACTTCTGACACCAGAAATGTTGCGTACTTGGGGGTTCGTGAGTTGTCTGAGAATGAAAGGCCAAACGTACAAAAATTCAGTAATTTATTCACAGAAAGTTCCAGAAAAATACAGGTCTATAAACCAAGTATCAGCTTCAATTCAAACAGTAAACACAGCTTAAACAACAGCTGTCAATAGCAAATCCACAGTACAAACTGTATAGCAATAACACTTGAAGCAAGTCTCTCTCAAAGAGGCTTAAGAGCAATGCAAGCACTAGCGAAGCTGGCTGAGATCTGAACTGAACTGACTGCCTTGGCGAGGAAGCGCTCCTTATATGCTGTTCCATGGAACCCAGATTTTTCGAGAAAACTCTAGAATGTGGTCAACCAATCAACTTACAGCTTCCATATCTGGTATATCCCATATAAGGATTTTCTCGCCAAGGTCGCCAAAAAAATCGCCAAGGTGGGAAAAAGTCGCCAAATTTGGCGCCAAATCCATTACCTGCATTACTGGGGCTTTTTAATGTGTTTTTAAGGGAAAATAAGGCTATTTCAACGCTAAAACGACTAGAAATGCACAAAATTAGCACTTTATCAACTTACTAAGCCTCTTTGAAAGAATTTATACAAAAATAAACACAATTATTTACAATTTCGTAACATTATGATAAAGTTTAAAGAAGAAAATCATGATAGAACTTACTTTAATAGTGTTACTTTAGAAATGGAGTCTTATGAGATAAGGAAAGTTAGTTTTAAGCAAGGTCTAGGTCTTGCAGATAAGTACCTAAATTCTTTTAACTCAATAATATTTGCGCTAAAACACACACACACACACACACACAGGGAAAAAAAATCCATAGACTGAAAATATAAATAAATTACTTGTCTTTACCTATATTTCTAAACTGTAATAAAAGTCGCAATTTTATTATACAATTATTCTTATACTAGCAGGCTATGCCCACTTCCTTTTCAAAAGAATTCCTTTTGAAAAGAAATTATTAAAAAATAATAATAATAAAATGTTTCTATACTATAAATTTTATATGTGCGTTTTTATTACATTATTTATACTCTTTATTTGCCTTCATCTATACATTTCATGTATCTTATGTAATGACAATCCTTTTCAATGCATTATAATATCAAAATTATAATTTTAAAATGAAAAAAAAAAATATATATACAAAATTTTAAGATTCGCGCAGTCTCTCGTCTCAGGCTGTATGAATTTCTGGGAGTGGACTGTAAAAAGATAAATAATTTTATGACAGTAACGTGGTCATAAATTAGGCGTAAAAAATGACAAGTGAAAATTGCCATAGTTAATTCACCATGGGTTTGTGCACCTGAGACTGTGAGTCGCGTCAACTAATGAAAAGGGGTGAACTGGACACTAATCTCCTTACGTAACTAGTACCCGCCATTTCATTGAATTGGAATTTCCTTTTCACTTGTTTTCCCTATAATTATAGGACAAATCCCTAAATAGCTGGAAAGGGAAACTTGAATGGGGAAAACAGGGGGGTAGGAAAATTTTTGTCGGCGAAACGGGGGTTACACCAAATTAACAGCTACTCTCTTTAGGTAGGTCAGAAGTTTAGGTAGATCTCGAAAATTGGTGTTTCAAATAATAATTTTACAATTATCAACTAGCCATCCGTAGAAATGCAATTTCTCAACGTTCTTTTTTTACAGGTATGTTGATTTAAGCAATTAGGGATAGTTTTTATAACTTCTGAATTAATTAAAGGCACGAGCGCACTAATGACATTTGCATTTTGTAGGATAATTATTCTTCGCTTCTGACCAATTTCATTAACAGAAGCTTAAGCAGTATAAGTAAATGGAGTCAGTGTTAAATAGTATACGTGTATAACGTGTGTTCTAAACCTTAACCTTTTTCTCAAAAAGGACATCTAAATACACATCTACGCATTCACACAGGAGAAAAGCCACATGTGTGTGAAATATGTTCTAAAAAGTTTTCTGAAAAAAAAAATCTAATTAAATATTTACGTACTCATACAGGAGAAAAGCCATACGAGTGTGAAACATGTCTTAAAAGCTTCACAGATAAAAGTGACTCAAATAGACATTCACGCATTCATACAGGAGAAAAGCCACATGTGTGTGAAATATGTTTTAAAGGCTTTTTTCAAAAGTATCATTTAAATGAGCATTTACGTACTCATACTAGGGAAAAGCCATATGTATGTGAAATTTGTTCTAAAGGTTTTCCTCAAAAAAGTGCTCTGCTTAGACATTTACGAATTCACACAGGAGAAGAGACACATGTTTGTGAGCGTACTCATACAAGAGAAAAGCCACATGTGTGTGAAATATGTCTGAAAAGATTCGCAGATAAAAGAGATTTAAATATACATTCACGTACTCATACAGGAGGAAAGCCACATTTGTGTGAAATTTGTTCTAAAGGTTTTTCTCAAAAAGGTAGTCTCAATATACACTTGCTAACTCATACAGGAGAAGAGCTACATGTGTGTGAAATATGTTCTAGAAAGTTTTCTGGGAAAAGAAACCTATTTAAACATTTACGGACACATACAGGAGAAAAGCCACATGTGTGTGAAATATGTTCTAAAAGTTTTCCCAAAAAAGTAACCTAACTAAACATTTACGTACTCATACAGGAGAAAAGCCATATGAGTGTGAAACATGTCTTAAACGATTCATAGATTTAAGTAAATTAAAAAGACATTCACGTACTCATACAAGAGAAAAACCGTACGTATGTGAAATTTGTTCTAAAGGTTTTTCGCAAAAAGGTGTATTGAATGCACATTTGCGAATTCACACAGGAGAAAAGCCATATGTATGTGAAATTTGTTCTAAAGGTTTTTCTCAAAAAGGTGCTCTGCATACACATTTGCGAATTCATACAGGCGAAGAGACACGTGTGTGAAATATGTTCTAAAAAGTTTTCTGATAAAATAAATCTAATTAAACATTTACGTACTGATACAGGAGAAAATCTACATGTATGTGAAATATGTCTTAAAGGATTCATAGATAACAGTAAATTAAAGAGACATTCACGTACTCATACAGGAGGAGAAACACGTGTGTTAAATTTGTTCTAAAGGATTTTCTCAAAAAGATAGTCTCGGTACACATTTGTTAATTCACACAGGAGAAAAGTCATATATATGTGTGAAATTTGTTTTAAAGGGTTTTCTCGAAAAGATACTCTGAATACACATTTGCGCATCCACGTAGGAGAAAAGCCACATGTTTGTGAAATATGTTCTAGAAAGTTTTCTGATAAAAGAGATCTATTTAAACATTTACGTATTCATACAGGAGAAAAGCACTATGTGTAAAATTTTTTCCAATGTTTTTTATGAAAGCGACTGTTTGAATAAACATTGATTCAATCGTACAAAAAAGAAAAAAAAAAAAAATCTTAGCTCTGGGAAGATTGCTATAAAAAACTGTGTAATAAAAGTGATCTAAACATACATTCACACTTTCAATCAGTAGAAATACAATATATGAAATTTGTTGTGAAGATTTTTCTCAAAAGAAAAATAATCTGAGGTACCATTTACGTATTCACACGCATAAAAATCACTCACACAGGTGAAAAGCCATTCGTGTCTGAATTATGTTCTGAAGCATGGTAAAAAATTAAACATTTAAATATATATGCATGCATTAACGTAGGAGGAAAGCCATACTGTGTGAAGTGTATTTCAAAGATATATTGCTGCCTCATTCTTAGAAGAAAAAAATATATATATGTTTATTTATTTATTTTATTTTTATTTATTTTTTTTATTTATTATTATTTTTTTTTTTGCATTTACTTTGAAAATGATTTAAACAACAGTAAACTGGGGTTCGCTTCATCGAGTCAAGACGTTTGTTTTAGTGCTCCCGATGATCGGCTAAAGACAAAAGGAAAGGGCTCTTACTCAAGTAAAATCCAACAGCTTTTCTCAAAGCTCCAAATCGATATAGGACCATGTCCAATACAGAGAATAACCACCACCAGGAAGAGGATGAAGACGCCTCCTCAGACGCTTCGACCACAAGCTCCTCTTCAAACCAACCAATAAAATCAAGTATCTCCACGAGATCAAAGACATCCACAATAAATACAAAGCCAAAAGCCAAAGACTATTTGAAAGATCCCACAAAAGGGAGTATAGTTTATGAGGACTTCTCCACCTACAATACAATTAAAGGCGTAACAGTAGTAGCAATGGATCTCATAGCTAAATCTAGACCAAACATAAGCCTAATGAAGGCTCTTAACAAAGCATTCCTAAGGATAAAGCTCCTGAATAGGGCAGCGACAGCAAAGGCCAAGGCAGAAAGCCAAGCCACAGGACCTTCCTACACCCACCTCACAACAAACGACACCGGAAAAAACAATGCCATCGACAGAAGCCTCTCCACTACCAGCATTAGTACCACTACCTCTCCCACCAAGTCTCTCAGAACAGTCCTCACAAAAACCACATGAAACAAGCAACCACCAACAATGCTCCCCTTCTGTCAACCTGAAGATCGATCTCCAAACAGAGTTCGCCCTACTTAAAACAAGACTACAAGAACTCAAAGATATCCAAACAGACATGAATACAACACTGGGAAGGCAGGAAGCCTTCATCAAGGATAACCTCAAGCCCCACTCTCCTGAGTCCCAAAACGAAACAGTCCAGCAAGAGAACAGCCACCAAGATTGCCCACCATCCACATCAAGTACATCCAAAGACGCACCAACATTTTTACAGATAACAGCAAGTCCACCGAACACAGCACACAGTACAACCAGTCATCAACGCCGACCAGAAAACATATTTGCACAAGCCTCAATAGCCACCCAACAAACAAGAAAAAACATTCATGTCACACCAAAAACACAAAGAGACAGCGGTAGGCATATTATGGACGCCCTCAGAACGCATCACGTATCTACACAAGCAAAAATAGACTTCACTAAGATCCTCCGTACATCTGTAGATATCCACTGCAAAACTGAAGCCGACGCAAAAATCCTAATGCAAGAGCTCCAAAATAACACAGAACTAGAAAATACTCTCAATTTCAAACAAAGGCCCTGCCCACCAATGAGGATCCTGCTCATGGGAGTTCCAGATGAAATGGACGCGGACACAATACAACACAGACTCAATGAAATCACAAGAACAAATGCTAACAAAGACCCAATAATACAGATCCTGAGGAAACAAAAGTCAAGACTACCACAAGCCAACAATTGGATTCTACATATGCCGACTCCTTACGCGGAGGCCTTCCTGGCGATACAAGCGGTGCAGCTGGGTCTCTTCAAATGCTATGTTAGGCCCTATACAGAAATAAGCAGATGCTCGAACTGCCAAGCTCTAGACCACACCATCCACACCTGCACAAGCAACATCTTCTGCTCGCACTGCTCTGGCGGGCATAAAAATGAAAACTGCAGCCTAAGGCCCAGCTGTATCAATTGCCAACGACAAAATAGCGTCAGACGCACACAGGGGCTACTTTCCTTTCCCTCTAACCACCCAGCTTACTCCTTGACCTGCCCAATACTGAAGGAAAGTTACTCTCGCAAAAGAGAATATCTAAACAAGAAATATCCCACCAACAAAGACACGACACAAACAGCCCAACAAGCCAACACCCAAACACAGCAACACAAGACCAACAACACACACCAGAGCAATAACACCAGACGCACAGGAAGATCTAGAGGCAGGCAGCACAACCGTTCCTCCTCCCGCAGTCCCTCATCCAGAAGACCAAACCCTCCAGACCAAACAAGTCACCAACCTACTCCTGAGAAATTCCACCAACGTAACCAGAGCACATCAAGACAACAACATAGGCACAACGAATCATCACGAAACAACCAAAGGCCACCATCATACACCAGATCACAATCACGCCCAAGACAACAAAGAAACCACATGAGTAACCCACCTGACTGGTCGTACAACCCTTATCTGTACGGCCCCCCTCAGATGTACTACTCAGGACCAGCACAGTTCGATTACGACTACCAAATGGAATGAGACGAGGCCTATTACCACCCTCCAACCTCATCACACTACGCCCAACGAGAACGAGACCAAGTAAGAGGAATCTACAAAGAACTAAGAACCAGACTAGAAGACAAATACCCTCCACCACCAGCTCCATCACAACTGCCAAGACCACAGCCTCACCAACAATTCCCAGGCGGTCAACTCTCCACCCAGACATCAACCAGTCTCAGCCAGTAGGTAAGCTCCTTCAACCTTTCTAAACTCTAACTTCTGTCCTATTCCCAATGTCCTCATCATCAGTTTCCTCCTCTCCTCCCCCAGCAGCAGCACCCTCAATTCCTCTCACCTCGTTCAATAACCTGAAAATCCTGCAGATCAACCTCAATAACTGTAAGGCGGCAAACTCGGCAGCACGAGAATTCATGGAGAAGAACTCTATTGATGTCGGGCTGCTGCAAGATGCCTACTGCACTAAAGAGGGTGATCTGTATGGTTTTCCCTCCTCCTGGTCCAGGTTTGAGTCCGTCAAACACTCAGCACACATTGTCATCGCAGCACAAGACCTCACCTACACTCACCTATTCACTGGGGAGCATTGTGTTTTTATAACTATGACCACCAATGAAGGTGAATTGTACCTTGGCAGCGCATACGCAGCCCCGTCTGCAGATTTCGAGGACTGCATGCAGGAGTGGCAGCACTTAATCAATCACAAAACACTCTTTCTATGTGGCTGCGACCTCAATGCAAATTCACCTCTGTGGTGTTCTCCCCGTGAGGATGCAAGAGGAAGCAGCCTCATAGAATACATCACAATAAATAACCTCTGTCTAGCTAACATTGAAAATTCACAACCGACCTTCCAAAAATGCGATGCCAAAGGCTGGCCTGATTTCACACTAGTAAACCCGAAAACATACGCCAAAATGAGCGACTGGTCGGTCCTGGATATAGCCAACTGCTCAGATCATAAATACATAACATATACCCTAAAATCCTCACCAACTAAATCAACTCTTCGAAGGTTTGCTACAAAACGTGGCAACTTCTCAAAATTTAATAAAATACTTAAACTATCCACCGATAAACTAACTGGCACCATTAGTACAGTAAGGAACACCCAAGACTTAGAAAATGCAACCTCTTCTATTATCTCCACAATACACGCTGCTGCCTCTTCAGCCTTCAGGCTCAAACAATCGGGACGGAAATTCACCTACAATTTCTGGTCCCCTCAACTCAGATCCATGCGTAACCGCCTGACAGCACTCCGGAGACAACAAAAATATATCAACCCCTCAGATCTAATGCAACACAAACTTAAAATCCGCCAACTCTCGGCAACATTCAAAAAACAAATAAACATTGCAAAACATAACGCATGGAAACATTTTTGCACAACACAAACAAACATCCATGGCACTGCACAGAAATTCTATAGTAATAAATTTTTCACACCAACAGAACTCAAACTTGAACGTCCTCCAGCTCTTTCCTCTAAACACAACAACCTAGAATATATCACCTCAGTTCTCTTCCCTCCGAGTAAATTCACCAGCCCCCATATTCCAATTTTTTCAGGTCCCATGGACGAAGCCTTCACGGAGGCAGAAATCAGGGCTGCTCTTTATAGCTTTAACGTAAATAAGGCCCCTGGACCTGACAGCATAGACTTCAGAATCCTTAGACACTTCTTCAATACACTCACATATATTTTTCACACATGGACAAACTTATGCCTCGAACTACAATATTTTCCAGAAATTCTCAGAAGGGGTGAAGTGGTGTACTTTCTGAAGCAAGGGAAGCTTCCCTCTGAACCTTCCTCTTATCGACCGATCTGCCTGCTCCCAACAATAGGCAAATTACTAGAAAAGCTCATTGTCAATAGACTAAATTTCTACCTGGAATCCAATAATCTTCTACACCCCAACCAATTCGGGTTCAGAGAGAGCAGATCATGTGAACTCGCTTTGCAGCAAATTTTAAACTCCTGCGCTCTTAACTTTCAGTCTGGAAAGTACACCACTCTTATTTCACTTGACATTAAAGGGGCTTTCGACAACATCGAATGGCCACACATCCTACACACTCTACAAACACTTAACTGCCCGAGAAATCTTGCGGGAGTCATCAGCTCTTACCTCTCCAACAGGAAAATCTTGATTAACTGGGGCCCTAACTACAGTGTTTTTCCACAATCTAAGGGCTGCCCCCAGGGATCGTGCCTAGGCCCGATCCTCAGGAACTTGGTGGCCAACAAAATTCTTCTAAAAATGAACTCAGAGGGTTTTAAAACCCTCGCATATGCTGATGACTTCTCTGTGATTCTCTCGGGTTTAACGAGAAAAGTTCTGGAGGAACAGGCCCAGGCTGCCCTCTCCCTCTTCAGCTCCCTATTAATAGAATCAGATCTAACACTCTCACCCTCGAAAACGCAAGCATTAACCTTCTCCTTTCCAAGACTCCTTAAACGGAACCCAGTGATGAGGATCGATGGCGTCAGTGTCCGTCATGTTCGACAACTAAAAATATTGGGAATCACAATAGATAGAAACCTAAACTGGCTGGCACACATACAAGACCTAAAAATAAAAACTTCTAAAATCTTCCACAATTCAGCAAAAATGGCAGGGAAGAGGTGGGGTATATCCACCTTCTTCCTAAAAACCTGGTATAAAATAGTAATAGAAAAGATCCTAACCTACGGCGCTGGCATTTGGGGGGGCAACCTCACCAAAGCAGCGTCGAATAAACTTAACTCAATACAGAGAATTTTTTTGGTCCAAATCTCTAGAGGTTACAAAACAATCTCTACTGATGCCCTCACAGTCATCACTGGTATTCCACATGCTCACCTCCAATTAAAATACAACTTTAACAAAACTAACGTCCTGCAATTAAATAATTCCATTCTCACAGGTACTCTCCTCCCTAATATTCATGTCCAACAGCTTTCTAACAGCTGGCAAATACACCCAGCACAGGATGCTGCTTCCCTTTTCATAAATTGTGCAAAAAACAGCTTCTCCCCGTCTGCTCAACTGGCGATCTACACTGATGGCTCCAAAACCGATCATGGAGTGGGAGCTGCACTCTGCGTTTTAAACAATAACAAAGTTCTCCATCAGTGGGCAGGCAGGCTCGCAGACCACAATTCGGTCTTTCAGGCTGAGCTCTTTGCCATCCTGAAGGCAGTTGAGTGGTCAGAAAATAACTCTCCAGACTACAATCAAATCTCAATCTTCAGTGACAGCCTCTCGAGCCTGCAGGCCATAGCTCGCCACAAGAGCAGACACCCACAAGTAATTGAAATTAAAATAAAGCTCTCAAAATTAAAAACTAAAATCTCCCTGGCACACGTTTCTGCCCATAAGGGGGTCGTCGGAAATGAACTAGCGGACTCTCTTGCAAAATCAGCAACAAAATCTAGTGACATAGCCTATTCACTCCCAGCTCCCCCTTCCTTCATAAAATATCACCTAAATCAAAAACTAATTAATGACTGGCAGAGTCTCTGGAGTGTGTCCCCAAAAGGGAGATACACTCACGAGCTAATACCAAATGTCTCACTCAATATTTGGGACCTCTCTCCGGAAATCTCTGCCTTTCTGTCAGGTCATGGCCCCTTCCCCAAATACCTCCACAGATTTCATTGCCGACGATCACCCTTATGTTCATGCGGTGAGGAGGGGACTGCACAACATTACTACTTTCACTGTCAACTTACAATACCTTACCATTTAAGGAACCCTTATCCTAGACCAGCAACCTGGCTGAACAATATAATAACTAGAAAGCCCCTAAGGTTCAAATTAAAGCGCATCTATGCCTTCCTTCAAGATTTATCAAATTCAACAAACTAAATTCCTTCTCTATCTTTCCTTAATTTTTCCTCCTCTCCTACATGGCAAATACTGGTCATGTCTGATGCTACAGAATTCCACTGAAGTGCTCTCGGAAAGCAATCATCCTGCGCATGATGTTGCTAACCAACATTGTTCTTAGGGTGTTTGGGCTTGATATAAAGACTGCGAGAACATTGTATAAAGACTGTGAAATTTGTACATTACCTGAATGAACTTTGTAATTAGGCTTCCACTTGGCACCGGTCCTCTTCACTTTCATGCAACTTTGTCGCCTTTTGTCGCGGGAGAGCTCTGCTCTGGCGACCTTTGTAATTTTTTTTTTTTTTTTTTTTTTTTTTTGTTATTTGCTATGCAATAAACAACGGGGGAGGCTTAACCTTTGGAGACGGGCTCTTCTGAATCTCCACAGTGGCTTTGGAGCCCCTCTCTAAAGGTTAAAAACGCTCAAAACCACTGCATAGTGGTGAGCGGCTTCTTTCCGTCTTAGAATCTTAGAATCTTAGAATAACTTTACAATTTTTTTTTTCTTATTTTTTACCTCGCTATATGTAAGCTACGTTTTATATGTCTTTACATGTTTATAAAGTTTATCTTACCATAAAAATGTTAGGTTTCTACTTCTTTAGGTCACTTTTATATCTTCTGATCACATTATCTCCAAAAAATGCATATATGTAACAGTGGGTAATGGAATTCGTGTGGTTGTTTCACACCAGATTTTTTTTTTTTTTTTTCATGATTTTTAAAATGCTAAATTTTATGCAGATATTTAAGAAAATGCATAGCATATTTTTGGGAAATTTAATAGAACCTATTTGAGAGAATTGGGGATGCATTTTGAAAGAAAATATATTTAAAAAAATATATATAACGGAAACATTTTTTTTTTTTCTTACATAGACAGACATTTTGAAATATTTCTTCCCAAAAACTAATTTATAAATATTGAAATACATAATCAGTTATCTAATTAAACAAACTCTTGAAATGAAAATATGTTTTCTACATAACATAAAATATTTTATATGCTATATAAAATTTGTTATACCTGGAAAAATATCTCAAATACTTTTTCTATTTTTATCATTTCTCCCACCTAAATAAACTTGACAATTTATACAAACACATATCTAAAGTTTTAAAACTGTCATTAATAATCTTACACTTAAAGAGACGACTCACTGATATTTAACAAAAAGGTAAAATCAGAAATATTTATATTTCTCAATATCCAATGTCTCATCGAATTTTCTAAAGGTTAGAGCAGAAATCTTACTTACACATGATTTATTTACGTTTGAAGCTTTTCAGTTTTAAAATAATTCTTTGATCTCTGAGATTTAAAGTTCTCATGAAAAGTATATATTTATTTTTCTTTGAGCCTTTGAAAGAAAATATGAAAGCTTTTATAAAGGAGTGTAATAAGGCCCACGAACCAAAGTTTAATATCTATTCTGTACCCCTCAATCTATCAATGCTATCCCAAAGTAAAGAACACGGATTTTTGAGGATTTTACTCTAGCTTTGATAAATAAGGACACTTGAGATAGACATGAAATTTAAGAAATATTTAGAGAGTATTATATTTTATGTACGGGGGCCAATCCAAGAAAATTTGTTTTTCAAAGTTTGTTTGGTGTATATTACAAAATTTATGCTATCTTGAAATCATTCAATTATGATTTTATTACATAGATTTTATATAAATGCTGATTGTTTTCAATTTAGAAAATTTTAAAAGCTGTGTTTAATTTTCTTATACGTAATGTTAAAAAACTGAGCTTTGAAGTAGAAAAATCAGTTAGTTATGAAAAAAGGTAAATTTCGTAGATTTTACCCTTTTTAGTAATACTTTTGGAATATTTACTACAAAGAAAACGTTTTGTTTTGCCAGTATAAACGTAGAAAGTTATTTGAATTTTGACGCGAATAAATTACAACTAAATTTATGCAATTAAATTAGTTTTTCCTGCAATTTATTAATGTTTTACCTATTTAAAAATACTGCAAATATCAATTTCTTATATTAAACCAGCTAATCACTTGGCTTGTTATATACATATGTATGTAGATACATAGATAGATATACATATATGTTAGCTTTCTTGGAAGCAATTCTAACGATTTTGATGCGATTTTGGGGCTGTATAATCGATTGGACTTACACCCATCTTCACAAAAATCCGTATTTGCTGTTAACCCTTCATCCCACGCAACGTTTGCTACATATGGCAGAAATTGGGTTTACTCGGAAATATATATAACGATTTTGATGTAAGTTTGGGGTTAAAGGACTTTTGGGTTATAAAAACAACTTGTCCTCATCTTCAGAATAATTCGCGTTTAGTGTTAACCCTTCATCCGCCGTTTGTTACATATAGCAGAAATTGGGTTTACTCAGATGTATATAAAGCGATTTTAATGAATGTTTGAGTTTAGCCGTTCTTTGAGTAAAAAAAATAACTTGACTTATCCTTATTTTCAGAAAAATTGGCTTTCGCTATTAATCTTCATCCACCATTTGCAATATATGGAAAAAATTAGGTTTACTCAGAAATTCATATAAAGATTTTGAGGAAAGTCTGTGATTAAGGGTTATTTGGGCTGAAACATCGACTGGATTTATCCTCATATTCATGAAAATTTGAACTAGCTCTTATAATATATTCATAAAATCTGTTTAATAAATATAAAGCTTTTACATTTTTATCTTTTTGTTTTAACTTGTGATGAAGCGAAAATTAATGTAAAAACGACGAATTATGTCATGATAAAAAAAAAAAAAATTACATTTTATGTAATGTAAGCGGAACCTAATGTAAGAGTTATATGCAAACGTCAACGTTTTCGACGCCGCGACGCTCCAATCAGAGTCTCCTTGATATCAGCGCTGGCGTTGAAACCGCAGAACAGAGCGTCGTGACGCATGCGCAAATTGAAAATCTCGACGCCGAATACTTTGACGTTCGCGTTTCGTGTTCTTAAAAAACAAAGCTTTATAGATTCATTTATGACGTTTTTAGCAAATAGCTTTATATATATATATTAATATTCAGTACCTGATTTAAGGCAGGGCATTCGGGGCATGTGCCCTGGGCCCTCACACTGAGGGGGCCTCGAAGAAATTCCATCATGCATCTAAAAAAATAGTTAAAATGAAAAAATTCCAAATTTGTTGTAATGATCCTTGTGTTTTGTTTTTTCGTCAATGGATGGTGGTATTACTGCACTGTTTTATAAATTGGTAGTATAATCTTTCAAGGAAACTATTAACCATCGAAAAAATTGCAATATTTTCATTAAACTCAAATACAACTGCATACTGCCGTTACTGCAATCCAAACTCATACTTAAGGCTAGGCACGCACTGCAGGGCAGATACACCAGCACAATGTACATTGATCCGATACACAAGCATCGGATCTAGTGAAGCCTCACTCTTACAAGTAAAATGAAAAGTGAAGTGAAGAGAAGAGAATTTTAGACGCACGAATAAAAAATATCAGCGCCACCTAGGTTATTTGTACAATATCTAGGATGTGATGAAAATATGCGGTTTGTTTTATTTGTTGTAATATTAAAGTACGAGGAAAAGGGGCCTATTGAACATGAGTGCCCTGGGCCTCCAAGTAAGTAAATCGGTCCCTGTTAATATTATTTTTAAAAATAATTTTAAAGTTTTTTTAAAGACTGTGGAGTAGAAATTTAGATTATCTCTCTCTCTCTCTCTTTTTTTTTAATATGTTAAGGATATCGATTCTTTAAATAATACTTTGAACTTTCAAAATTAGATAAATACTCTCGACTTTTATTCCTTTTTGTGTTTTGTGTGTCTACCTTAAATATACGAAAGTTTCTGTAAAAGCATGTAATGATAATCAGGAGTAAAGTTAAATATTTTTCCCAATATTTTACAGCATCAAAAGTAACTCGTTAAAGCGGAATTGGAATGCATTGTATTACTAATTGCTTTTTCATTTTCTTTCATTCATTTCAACAAGCATGTTTGCGGTATGACATCATACATTACATATATTTTTATTTATTACTCGACTTTATGCCCAACTCAAAATAAATATTACTCAATTTGGGCATGAAAAAAATAGATAATAATAATAATAATAATAATAATAATAATAATAATAAATATATATATATATGTGTTGCTGAATTTACTCGATAAATGGATTAAAAAAACTATCTCATTGTTTTAGGCATTAGTGATATCTACGTCATTTCTCTTCTGTGTAAGTATTTTAACATGATTTTACTAATCGGTGAATTTTACTTAAATGGTATTTGTGACAATAACTTTATAAGTAATCCTTCTAAATATTAATATCATTGTTGGTATTTTCATCTTTCTCTTATTTGCTGAGTATTGTAAAGGAATTAAATTATTTATTATATATATATATATATATATATATGTATATATATAAGCAAATTATTGTTTTGTGACGCAGTTATATAAGCAAAAATTAGTTTAAGTAGTAGTTAGGTATAAATTTAATATTTCCTGATGATTATAATGATAAAAACTATTTTTTATTGGCATTTTTCATTTAGATATCAATATATGTAATTAGAATCAAAATGGAAATTTAATATATTTTTTGTCATTTCTATGACTTCTCTATAGAAAAGAAATGTATTTATTTTTATTATTGTTCATTACTCATTTTTATTTTTTCCTCTCTTTCGATAAAGGAAAAAGCTTATTGAATTACATCAAGCTTCTCAAATTTTTATTTATTGATTTAATCTTTTATTTTTATATACTGCTTTAAAAAAAAAAAAAAAAAAAAATCCATTGCGCAAGAAATTTTTATAGGCATCTATCTTTTAAACAAGATTGGAATGATTTTGATATAAAAGTAAATATTTCTCTGCAGTTTAATGAAGCTAAATTTGTACAAAAGAAATTTGTTATAATTACTAATGAGCTTTGTATTTATCTAATAAATCTAATTTTTAATATTCAAAATCAACATTTGTTGAAATTAATATGTATCACATGTGTACATCTGAAATTTTGATTTGATAATTAATATATCAAATCAATACTAATTAAAATCAACCAAATTGTTGAAACTAGTAGTGACTTGTTGTGGCTGGTACTAAGTTGGCACCATACTTTAGGATGTAGAAAACGAGGGAAAAAAAGCTAAAAACCCATAGAAACACGGGAAAGAAGAGTCAAAATTCCATAGAAAAAAGCATGGGGCGAAAAAAAAAAAAAAAAGCTAACACCGGAAGAAATAAAAGGACAAAATTGACTAGAATAATATTACAGTTTTAAAAAATTAAAGAACACGCTTTTATAGAAATGTGAACTAAAAAGCACAAAATATCTATCTTACTATTAAAATGCAGGGTAAGAGAAAATCGTGTGAGTGACACACCATAATATTTACATGCATTTAAATCTTTAATTAAAATAATTTAGAATTAAACAAAAACCATTTTAAAAAATCTCCCCTGACTGGGCTCGAACGCTAGACCTGTAGGTTCGTAGCCCTTAGCTTTACCTCACAGCCACAGCGTTCACGTAGGGTAAGTCTTTTTTACAATATAGATTTTTTGTTTGCTCCCAGAGTGGTTACAAACATACATACAAACATATATACAGGTGAAACTAATAAAAGCGTGTTAAAAAGACGTGGAGGAGAGGGTTGGTGCATTAAACCTATCGTCAAGGTTTAATACGTCTCGCCTAGTATAAGGCCTAGTATAAGTATAGTTTTATGTTTTTTTCATGTTGTTTAACCGAAACTGAAGCCAGTTTTTCTGCATTAGAACTTTTCCATACAGGGAGTCTATTTACATAATTTCTTCCATGATTCATCCGTCAATATAACTAAACGATATATTTTATAGTATTTTTCCATGATTAGTTTTAATTAATCATCGAAACACACAATAAACTGCAGGGGTGGAAAATTGGCGCAGTATTCATACCTCTATTTCTTTGAAAATTTTCTCTGCTTATAAAATCGTTCATTCACGAAGTAGAAAATTTTGTTTCATATATACCGGTGTGAGTTCCGCGCCAATATTCCATCCATGGAAGCTGGCGAAAATGAAGATACATGTAATATCAGGTATTAGTATTGATACAGTCTGTAGACTCCCTGTATCAATACAGGTAATCTACTGACATAATTTCTTCCGTGATTTATCATCAATATAATTATACGATACTTTTTTGTAGTATTTTTCCATGATTAGTTTTACTTACAGGGATGGAACACTGTCGCAGATTTCAAACCAGTATTTGTTTAAGAAATTTCTCTACCTATAGCATCGCTGATTTAAGGAGGAGAAAATTTTCTTTCATTCATAGTGATATGAGTTCTGTGCCAGTGTTCTATTCCTTCAATTAATCATAGACACATACTAGAAACTGCTGAAAATGAAGAAACTGTGTCGGTAGACACCCTGTATTGAAAAAAAAATCTATACGTTATTAAGAAACACTGGCTTCAGTTTCGGTTTTATCACACCAATAATCAAAGTTCAAAAGAATTACACAGACCTACAAAATTGAAGTTGACAAAATTTGATTTGATGATTTTAGCTGAACTTTATGTTTTTGGATGTCCTGAACCCGAACATATAGCCCATTCTTCTCTATCCCGTATAGATTTTTATCACGACAGGGTGCTTACCGACTCAATTTCTTGCACATACAGTCGGTAACAAAAGAGTCCGAACACTAGCAAAAATTCCTTTATAAAAAAAGTACGATTAATACAGTTTTGCTAAATAAATCCTTGTCGAATACAGTTCTTAGACTGACTAAGAACGTGATTCGACAAGGATTTATTTAACGAAACAGTATTAAGTGTACTTATTTTTATATAGGAATTTTTACTACTGTTCGGGCACTTTTGTTACCGACTGTACCACCATAACAATAGGTTGTTTGGTTGGTTAGTATGGTTTTACGTAGCACTAGTGCTGCCTATCACAACAATATGTATCCATAATTAATTAATTATGAGAACATACTATAAAACTTACCATATAATTATATTGGTGGAAGAGTAATGGAAGGAATTATATAGATAGGCACCCTGTATTGGCAAAAATCTATACGTGATAGAGAAATACTGACTTCATTTTCGGTTTCAGCACACCAAAAAACACAAAAATCAATCAAAATTATAAAATCAAAATTTTACATGTCGACCTGTGTTATCTAATCGTATTTTATGAACATTATTTTTGTAGACCAGTGTAAACAAACACGTTACTTTTATGTCTATAAATAAATATAAATCATGTCTCATTTAAACCATTGCCTGTTTTCATTATTGCAGTTAACTGTTTTTATTATATAATAACTTTTCTAAAAAACTAGAGGGAAAAAAATCGATTATATTTCATTTCATTGTGTTATAAGATATTGTAAGTAATTCTTTAAACTTTGAGCTTTAAAGAAATATATACGAGAAAATTTATTTTTTCCTTCTGTCTTATATGTATCGATTTCAGACATATGAAAGTTTCTATAAAGGCATGTAATGAGAATCATGAGCGAAGTTTAATATGTTTTTCCTTTTCCTATAACATCCAGAATAACACAATAAAAGCGAAATGGATATTTTAGCATTACTAGTTTCTTTTTTTATTTTCGATTCTTTTTATCAAGAAGGATTTTGTGGCATGGAAACTAGCATTTTATATATATATATATATATATATATATATATATATATATATATATATATATATATATATATATATATATATATATATTTTTTTTTTTTTTTTTTTTTTTTTTACTTTCATCAACATATAGAAAAATTTTGGATTTGAAAACAAAATCGATTTCAGGTTTTCGATGGGTTTCTTGAACACAATTTAATGCTTATTAAAGAATAATCGTGTATTTTGTGTGTGATTAGAATTTTTTTGCGGCTATAGATTAAAAAAAAAAAAAAAAAAAAAAAAGGAGAAAAAAGAAAAAAAGAAGAATTTTATTTTTAAAATAATTAGTTTCACCTTGACCAGCGCTCGTGACAATCAACTTTAGTATTGCTATATGTTTGCACTACTAAATGTTTATAGAAAGCTTTAAAAAATTAGACATAAAATTCATTAATTATTTAAAATATTTTTCTAACTTTTCCAAAGTATGGAATAGAAATTTTGATTCATATATTTATGCGTTTGAAGTTACTAAGTCACTAAATTATTTCTGTTTCTTCTTAAAATTTAAATTAATATATAATAATAATAATAATAATAATAAAAGATTTTGATGAAATTCTGGCAAAAGCAGAATTTAGTTTAGGACGGAGGACTATTAGTTTTTTTTTTTTTTTTTTTTTTTTTTTTCAAATTATAACATCGCTTTCAAATTATTCAATTATATTTTCGATAAATTTTAGATTTCGACAAATGTACAACTATCGAAATCGACAACGCAAAAATCCCAGATTGAGAAGGCCCTCAGGCCTTTAAAAAAAAAAAAAAAAAAAAAAAAAAAAAAAATCGTTTTTTTCTTTTGTCCCACACTTGTCGACTTGTCGAGATTAACGACTGAATTTGTCTAAAAAATAGTAGTTAAAGGTTGCCAGAATCAGTAAGCCCTTATCCATTTTTAGCGGAGTTAGTTGTGTCGGAGTTAATTTTTATAATATATTGTTTCTCGCCACTAATTTTCGCCAAAGAGAAAAAGTAAGCTATCTCCATTCAAGTGAATTCCATTGAATTCTAAGCTGTGCATTTGCCAATATGAGGTTCCGTAATAAGCCGTAGAAAAAGCCATACTCCTTTTCTACGGTGTATATGTACAGTTAATGATTTTGATGAGAAAGGTATATATTTGTTTAATTGCAATGAACTTTATAAAAAATAAATATGATTACTATAGGGATTACTAAAATATGCTATACTATTATAATACTATACTAAAATATACTATACTATATTACTATACTATTACGTTTATATTTATATATATTTTTCGGCTTTTATAAATTCAAACTCAATATTCGTAGAAATTAATTTATATTTAAACAAAATAATAATAATTATTATGTGTATAAGCATATATAAATGATTTCCGAATTAAATTATTACCTGTATTCATTATTCAAGTAACTTTTAACCCTTACTAAAGCTAGAGATTGAAATTTCGATCATATTTCATTTTTATTGTATTCTGTAATATTTGAAGTAATTCTTTAAACTTTTAGATTTCAAGAAATATATACGAGAAAGTTTATTTTTTTCTTCTGTCTTATGTGTATCGATTTGAGACATATGAAAGTTTTCTATAAAAGCATGTAATGAGAATCATGAGCGAAATTTAATATCTTTTCCTTTTTCCTGTAACATCAAGACTAACACAATAAAAGCGAAATGGATATTTCAGCATTACTAGTTTCTTTTTTATTTCGGTTCTTTTTATAGAGAAGAATTTTGTGGAAGAAAACAAATCCCTGGATTGATTGATTTAGAAAAATAACAAATTATACATGCATACATATATGAATATATATATTTATGTATTAACAGAGTAAAATTCAAAATAAAGGAAGATTAAATTCCACCGAAATCCAAATAAACAAAACGAATTAATTTTAAATAAATTAATTGATGGTGTTATGAAACCAGTTAGTAATTAATAACTTTATTCAAACAGAGAACTAAAATAAAATACATACTTTCTGTAACATTATTCTGTGAATATAAAATCATTATTGAAAACACTTCAAGAAAATAAAATCTATCCCATATAAATAAATAAATAAATAAAAATAAAAAGCAGTAAGAAATTAATTTCAAATAGGCTAATTAATAACAATGCTTGACCAAAATTTGAAAAAAATGCTCAAACTGCAGGGATTAATTGTCAAGGAGAAGCATCCCATACAGTGAGCAAAAGAATACTGCAAGGTTTCTTACGCTATTAAAAGAAAATAACCAGCAGGTTCCCCTACCTTTCATATTAAACAATAATTATGGTAGAAAAATAAATATTTTATCATAAAAAACACAGAAAAATGAACAGTAATCACAAAAATAATTTAGACCACTTGGAAAACAGCAAGATATTGTAAATCTAGGTGTAAAGTCTAGGTGTATGTATCTATAGATACAAATGGAAAGTTATACAAGATTTTTAAAATATGAACAAATTGTAAAGGATAAAAGAAAAAGACAAAATCATATAAAATAATGGAAATTTAGAGGATTTTTAATTTCATTTGGAGTATTACATTTGTAAATTTCATTTGGAGTCAACTAATAATTAAATGCCTATTTCATTATATACAAAATAAATTAAAAATTCTTAATCGTTAAAATTACAATACGCAAGATTCTCAAAGTAAATATGACGTATCAATAAAGAACATTACCCCCCCCCCCCCCAAAAAAAAAAAAAAAAAAAAAAAAAAAAAAAAAAAAATCAATGTTTCTATATAAAGATATAAAGATCGCTTCATACGTGTAAATAATTTTGTTTAATGAATAAATAAATCAAAATGATATATCAATACATACAGAGGCTGTTCGCACATTTTTTAAACGATTTTGATGGAGTGTACTGAAGCAATTTCACTCATATTTCGAGTTTTATTTGTTCAGTTTGATAGCCCTTGTTCTTAACTAACATTCTACATCATAATTTCTATGATAATACTGCTTTTTATAATATCGGAAGAGGTATATTTTTCTACTCCTCTTGAACGGTTTTCCAGATTCCACAAAGCGTTGTAGGTCGGTGTTTGGATAATGTTGATTTTAAGAGTCGAAAAACACAAAAATCCAACAGTGATACATCAGAAGATTTAGCAGGAATGTCAGTGAAGGGTATGGTTTTAATTCCCGTTTTTTGTTCCGTTTTTTTCTAGAAAAGCAATTGCGGATTGTGATGTGTGGCTGCTTGTTTTGTCTTGATGCAGTTCAACGGATTGATAGCATTGTGGATAAAGATCTGGATTTTCATTTTTAAAAATTGGAATTAAAATATGTTCTTGAGAGTATTTAGAGTTGATTTTGACATTTTTGTCAATTTTTTTTGCTTTTATCTTGCGCTTGTATGAAAAACCAGTGGCAATCATAAATCCTTTAGAAAAACTTTCTTTTGATGCTTTGAGCCATGTAGCAAATTTTTTTTTCTCCACTTTTGTGATAATAAATGGACCTTTTTTTATTGCAACCACTTAAATAGACCCAAGATTCGTCTGTTGTTGCAACAGTTTTCCATTTTTTTCCTGATAAATGCTTTTCATAAAGATTTCACTAAAAACTATCTTTTAAAGAGTGGAAACATATGCTTCCATCCACTGCCATTTTAAAAGCGCATTTTTGCATCTAAACAAAAATTCTAAATATCAGAAGATAAATAAAACTTCCAAAAACATAAAAAATCTATTGTGAAAATAAAATTCTCCATGCAAACGATTTTTTCTTACTGCGAAATAAAATCGTCTAAATGTGCGAACAGACTCTGTATTTGTTTACGAAACCGTTGAACCCACGTTTGATATTTGCTTCAATTACCCATATATGTTGGGCCTCGGTAGCCCAGTCGGTAGAGCGCTGGGCTCGTAATTGGAGGATTTCGGGTTCAGTACTCGAACCGGCCACAGACCGTCGTGTACACCAATGGTGGCTGGTGCACGTAAAATCTGTCGTAGTCGCAATGTCCTCCATGTTACCATCAAAATTATACCTCTGGGGGTCACCGAAGCGGGAGAGCCATCCCTTCCATGGATGATCAAAATTGTGATGGCATGTCTCCGGACCACCTCTAGAGGTGAGTCCCAGATCGTCGCCAATTGCCCATTACGCAGCACTAGTACGAAGTAAAACCCAACCAACCAACCTATTAAGTACGTTTTGTAGTACGGCATGGTTCTAAAATTCTAAAAAATCATTCTACGTTATAAAATTTGAGTGTATGTTCAATTAAAGCGATGCTAGTCTTAACATATGTATTTAAAATGTCAAAATGAGAACGAGGAATGAATGAAAAACCTGTTTAAAATAATGAGTTTTTCATAATTAAATGGATCTGTTTTCTCCTAAAGTCTTCTTTTAATTAAAAGTGGAATGTTACATGCTATTGCATACTTGTAAATGAAATTACCTTTCATGTGCATTGCATGAAATGTTTAAAGCTTTTCTTCTCATTCATTACTAAAAGTGGTTTGGATTTTAGCAGACCATTTAATATTTACAAGCACAGATTCCCAGAAACTTCATTAGGTTAATGTGTAATTCACTAATACAACAAACATTCGGTGTGATTTTCAGAAGTTCTATTGAGAGGTTCATTAATAAAAGATCTTGCTATACAGTAAATGCTAAGTGTGTTCCACTTCATTATTCAAACATTATTGGAATAAAGAGATTCTACCTGTTTTTGACATGCATCCATTACCTTTCATGTTCACCATTTTAAACGGTTGAAATGTTAGTTAAAAGGTAAGTTTTTAGTGTAATTAAAAAATCTTTTTAAACTTAACTAATTCAGATAACTTTTTTTTTAAATAGTAGTTTAATATTTCTATATCTGTTCAAAACTATTTCTACTGGCTTGCGTAAAATTCAGAAAACCCAACCAACCAAATCGATATAAATATGACACTAACAACAATTTACACCCAGTAATTTCCATATAATATTCGACAGATCTGAAAACTTTTTAGTAGATCTGTAACATTCTTATTCTTTATAGAATCGGCATTTTGTTCAAAAAACATCTTTAAACCCTTACTTTAGTGAATTATGAAAATGCATTGAAAATATTTATTTCAGTTACATGAGAATGCATTTTTTTTTAAACGTATAAGCAATAAAAATTATGCGTATTACATAATCATAGTCATTAATGAGAATTTAGTGAAGTGGTACTTTAGTGTACCAACGGTACATAGAGGTAAAAAAAAAAACGGGAACTTAAAACCATAGATATAGTAATTTATACAGATCTATCATCCCCATATTATCATGCAAAGATTTTTGATTCCAAAAAATTTTTTTGGCATCAGCGTTTAACCAGTATTGAATGTTGGCAATGGGCTCTTCCCTCCGTCGTCTGCTTAATCACGTGATAGAGGAAAACGAATAATCGAATTCTGAGAATCGAATTCAATTAAATATTGTTCTTAAGAACAAAAATGTTAATATATAATATAAAATAAAATAAAAGTAATACTGTGCATTTGTAAACAGTAGAAGAGTTGTATTAGTAAATTTAATATATTTTTACTTTCTTCTATATGTAATATAGAGAAAGTATTGGATTCGCGAAAATTTTCGACCTCCGTTTTTTGACGGATCTACACATTTTGGGGTGTCCTGAACACGAATTGATAGTTTTTAGAAAATGTCTGTCTGTCTGTCTGTCTGTCTGTGTGTCTGTCTGTCTGTATCATTTTTTTGTGGACACTGTATCTCACGAACCAATGAATGAAATTTAACCAAACTTGGTATTTAGTTGCACCCTGACACGAACTGGTGCTGATTAGATTTGGGGATCAATAGCTCAACAGGTGGCGCTGTGATCGCATTTTATGCAAATTTTTAACATGGCAGCATAGGACAAAATTCCGTATAAATGGGCATAATGAGAGTTATTTTAAACTTGTGATTGTGAAATTAATATGAATTATTGATAATATTAGTAGTTAACTAGGAAAAATATTTTGTGCATGTGGGGGCATCGGTTCCCCCCCCCCTGTGGGGGAAGTACCCCCAGGGTAAGTAAATTTTCTAGATGAGTATCTTTCGAAAGGTCTCGTTGATAATAGTAATAGTTAACTGGGAAAAAATTTTTGTGCATGTGGGGGCATCGGTTCCCCCGGGAAGGGGGGGAGTTACCCACCCGGGGGGGGGGGGGGCAAAGTTTCAAGATGGGTCTCTTTCGAAAGGTCTCGTCAATACCTTTAAAACGAATGGTTGAACCATAAATCTGTAATAATTTAAAACAAAGTTATAGATTTTTTTTTGCTTTTAACGAAAAAAAACTTTGAAAAAAAATCGTTTTTTTTTTTTTTTTTTTTTTTAAACGAAATTTTACCAAACTTGGTATTTAGTTGGTCTCCGACATAAACTGGTGCTGATTATATTTGGGGATCAATAGCTCAACAGGTGGCGCTGTGATAGCATTTTATCTAAATTTTTAACATGGCAGTATAGGACAAAAATTCGTATAAATGTGCATAATAAGAGTTATTTTAAACTTGTGATTGTAAAATTAATATGAATTATTGATAATAGTAGTATGTAACTAGGAAAAAAATTTTGTGCATGGGGGGGCATCGCTTCCCCCCCCAGGGGGGGTAAATTTTCACAATGGGTATCTTTCGAAAGATCTCATTGATAATAGTAGTAGTTAACTAGGAAAAAATTTTTGTGCATGTTGGGGCATCGGTTTCCCCCCACCGTGGGGGGGAAGTACTCCCCCCCCCCGGTTGGGCAAATTTTCAAGATGGGTATCTTTTGAAAGGTCTCGTCAATACCTTTAAAACGAATGGTTGAACCATAAATCTGTGGTAATTTAAAATAAAGTTATCGATTTTTTTTACTTTTAACGAAATAAAAATTAGAAAAAAAAATCGTATTTTTTTTTTAATCGAAATTTTACTAAACTTGGTATTTAGTTGGTCCCCGACATAAACAAGGTACTGATTATATTTTGAGATCAATAGCTCAACAGGTGGCGCTGTGATAGCATTTTTTCTAAATTTTTAACATGGCAGTATAGGACAAAAATTCGTATAAATGGGCATAATGAGAGTTATTTTACACTTGTGATTGTAAAATTAATATGAATTATTGATAATAGTAGTACGTAAGTAGGAAGAAAAATTTTGTTTATGGGGGGCATCGTTTCACCCCCTGGGGGGAAGTACCACCCCGGGGGGGGGTAAATTTTGAAGATGGGTATCATTCGAAAGATCTCGTCAATACCTTAAAAACGAATGGTTGAACTATAAATCTGTGACAATTTAAAACAAAGTTATCGATTTTTTTTATTTTTAACAAAAAAAAAAAAAAAAATTCGAATTTTTTTTTTTTTTAAATATTGTTACTGATTGAATATGTATTACTTTTAACAAAAAAAAAAAAAAAAAAAAATGAGGTTAAAAGTAATACATATTCAATCAGTAACAATATTTAAAAAAAAAAAAATACGAATTTTTTTCTAATATTTTCTAATTTTTTATTTTATTTTATTTTTTATTTTTTTTGTTAAAAGTAAAAAAAAAATCGATAACTTTGTTTTAAATTATCACAGATTTATAGTTCAACCATTCGTTTTAAAGGTATTGACGAGATCTTTCGAATGATACCCATCTTCAAAATTTATTTTTGACTTGTGATTGTAAAATGAATATGAGTTATTGATAATAGTAATAGTTAACTAGGAAAAAATTTCTGTGCATGGAAATTTTCTGTGCATCACTTCCCCCCTCTTCCCCCCCCGGGAGGTGGGGGTAAATTTTGAAGATGCGTATCTTTCGAAAGATCTCCTCAGTACCTTTAAAACGAATGTTGAACTATAAATCTGTGATAATTTAAAACAATGTTATCGATTTTTTTTTAAATATTGTTACTGATTGAATATGTATAGGAAAATATAGAAGAAAGTCTTGTGGTGGCCACAACATACTAGTTTTTAAACACTTTATATGTTTATTTATTTTCAACTGTAAGAATCGATTTTCGTATTTTCTAGTGTAACTGTTACATTAACTGATCTAGCAATAAATCATAGCTTGTTCTTGTGGAATGTTTATGGATTATAATTTGAAATTTTAAAATGTTTGCATTTAATTTAATTTCATAAAGGTGTTACAACAAGTTAATTAACTTAGTTTCTGGTCTAAATGGATTTACGCAGTACGATATTGCACTGTCACTGATTTAAGTACCAAAAATCAGCGTATTTAACATGTTCTTTATGAACATCAATAACAAATATAAACTAAATGATGATTGTAATCGTATACAGCAAGCAAAAAATGATGAATAATGATATAAAATGGATTAAAAATTATGATGTAAAAAAAAGAAACACATAAAATACGATTGATCAAAAATAAGAATAGAAAATATGTTATTTCAGCAATCGCTATAGGTAAACAACACTATGTCTGCTATTTGTTTTTCCTCTATCATGTGACCTCTGACGTCAGGTGGGAAGAGCCCATTGTAGCAGAATAGACTGTTGATCAATTTTTAAAATGCCGATGTATTACAAGGTTTCAACTGTACTAATTAATGGATGAAAGGAAAGGTTATAGGTTTTCATATGTAAGTTATATTTGACTAATTTATGAAAAATATAATTTTGATAATCAGTTGCTTTGTTATTATTGTGAAATAATTACTGTTTTGTATTTTAATTGAATCTTTTTTTTTAATACTTGATATTTTTTAAGATTTTATATTAGTAAGTAATATGGAATTTTCAAAATTCTTTTAAATATGATTAGCAGCGGCGCAGGTAAAAAATATTAGTTTTAGTATATAAAAAGAGTTTAACTTTAAATATTAAATCAATTAATGGATATAATTAAAAAAAAAGAAAAGAAAAAAAAGAAAGAAAAATGAATGTGAAACTGTATCTGGAGTTTTTCATTCACCTTTAGTACATAAATTATTCATATATTTTATTTGCTAAGTTATCCGTATGTATTCACTCAGAGAAAGACGGCCATCAACCCGTAAAAATGGCTGTCTTCCTAGGAGTAAAAAGGAATCACTTTTTCTCCCTCGATGATCAATCTATGTCTTATTACTATATGCTTAAAACAAATTTAAACGACTATGTATTTTTTTTATGTGAATTTAGATTAAAAATTTATTTTAACACACGTGATTATCCAGAAGAATACCAATCAAAAGCAGCGACAACAATCTTTAAAGTCCTTTTTTGAAGAAAAAATGCTACATATAACGTCTAGTGCCATCCAGTGAGATAAAATGGGATATATTCGTTCTGTCCTTATAAATACCTTTAATAATTCTGACATGGATTTGATTTTATACGGTTTTAAATTTAATGATATTTTTAAGTACCGACAGTCGATAAAGATTTAAAGTATATTAACATTCTTTTGTTAAATGCAGTGTAATAATGTTAAGATGCATTTTAAGAAAATGCCGTTAGTATACGTAATGCATTTAAATTATTTTGTGTGTACTTGCCCATGTGCCAACAATACTATATTTATCAAAATCAATGCCTCTAATTTCATATGACTTCTAAGTATACATTCCTAGTCTTATATTACTGCCGTGAAAATGTACATTCATGCAAACACCAGAACATTTTTTGAGTTTTATATGGAATAAACAAATAAATTCGGAAACTGCAGAGAAAGTCTAAATTCTGAACTAGATCAACATCTTCTGTTAAACATTTTTCGTAGGTTGTTGTTGTCGTGTATAACAAAGTGCAGAAGTGATAAAAATAGAAGGGAAAAAAAGAATAACAAAAAAAGGGAGATAAAAACTAAATATTGCCAAAAGCGTGGTTCACAGCCTTGGCAATGTCTATGGCTCTTTCTGTGTATAAAATGTCCGTGTTGCAGTCATTGTCTATCTCGAAAAGGGCACCACCAATGGAAGGGCAGCTAAAAAGGTGTTTGGTATCCAGTTGCGTGCCTGGCCAGTGCCTGCATTCCACATATGTCCTGGAACCCTCCGACAGAATCTTCATGCCCTTAAAGTGCTTTTTCCTTAGCCTTGTTATGGTTGTTGTTATTTCTCGACCGTAATTTAATTCTGGCAGAGATAATTTTTTCTTTCTGTATGAGCAGAGCTTCCGTTTAATGGATTCATTAAACATAGGAAAATTGTTAGCAATACAATAGAATAGCAGGAAATAGAATACCATAGAAAATACAATAGAATAGCAGTTTTTTCTTTGGGTTTGATCAGAGCTTCCGTTTTGCGCTGCGTTTGCATCAAAAACCGTAGTAGATAGAGTTACAGGCTTGAGTGTTCTGGCTTCTTTGGCAAGGAAATCGGCCACCTCATTCCCTTCGATATCTACATGGGCAGGAATCCACTGAAGGGTACATGATTTGCTCATAGCTCCAATGGACAACAAACATTTTTCGTATAACTTCAGTAATTTCCCCGTCTTCACTTTCTGTCGACATAATTACAAATTATGAAACATTAAAAATTTTAGACAATATCTGACGAATATATATATATAAATGTTATTTATGTTTTATCGATATTTGCTCTACGTCTACCGGATTACTGCAAAATACTTTGATCTCTACGATTTAAACTTCTTAGAAAAAAATATCTTTTCTTTTCCCCAAGACTTTAAAGAAATAAAAAATAAGAAATTTTCTTTAAAAAATATTAATAAAAATCAGGAGATTAGCTTACTATTTTCTTCATAACTGTTACTTATCTAAATTTCCAACGCAATATAAGATAAAGCGGTATTTTATGATTTTATTTTTCAAACAGTTCTTTACTCTTTTAGTTAAACTAAAATATTTACTTTAAAGTTTCTGACAGGCATCAATTATTTTTTGGAAAGTTTTGCATTAAAGACAGTTACTACGAAGATTATATAATTTACTGTAGGGATTAACAATTTCTAGAACATTTTTTCTATGCAGTATTCACAATACTGCATTAAATTTTCTTTTGGTAATATATTTTATAACATGTATAAAAATATATTCTATTACAAGTATAATTGGCTTAAAATATTCGGGGAATAACTAAATCATAGGGTTTAATATATATATATATATATATATATATATATATAGTTAATTCTTTATCAATTAATCGAAGTATGCAATGCTTTTATTTTTAATTAAAATTATTTGTTTAAAATTATTCCATCTTCCTACTCTCCAGTTTGTGTAAAAGTTTTACATGTGGCTAGTCTACTTTTTTCTAGTTTTCTCTCTGGATTCCCTGATGAGTTCATTTAATAATTTATTTAATTTCTCATTCAAAATGGTTTTGCTGCCTCGATCGGGGCTGGGACAATATAAATTGCTATGATTAGCTATATTGTTTTACGAAATCGATGCAGCTTTCACAGCTTTATGAAGTACATGCCCCCTGACGTGTTTTTACTTTTAATTTTAAGCATTTGTATCCAATTATTATTTTTGTCGTCCTTTAGTTATTTTCTCTGTCATTAAGTTTAATGGTCCCTTTTTTTATTACTATCATTCATGTAGGCGTAAGTAATTTAAATTGTTTTTGCCTCTTATTGGTTCTTAATCTGTATCGCAACAGTTTTGTGTCAGTCTTACCTTTAAGTTAAAATCAGTTCTATTTTTGTTGTGTTGGTATTGTTTTGTATCTATTAATTGCTAAATTTTAAGGTTAAATTTTATTACGATATCTTTCATTTGTATATATATATATATATATAATAGCAGACTTTGCCCGCTACGCCAGTTATATTTAAATCTAAAAAGACAAACAAAAAAAAACACTTAAAGCATCTTTCTCACCCTTACAATCTCGAGTCCGTGTCTCTATTGCGTGTAACAACGCCTTAGCCATGCACTTCAATTTAGATGCTTATCAGATGAAAGTTTTGAAACAGACAACATCGAAAAAATCGAGCTAGCACTTATATTTAAATTGCATTTACATATGAAATACACTATACGTATTATACATAGTATTTATTGTCGCGTTTCTTTCCTTTATTTTATTTGGTGTATCGATTAAAAAAAAAAAAGCAATTTTATCTCAGATATGGAATTACAATATGGTATGAACGCTATGTTAATCATATTATAGGCAACATTTCTGTGGATGTATAAGTTTCCCATTCTAAGTATTTTGTTTTTATTTATTTATTTAAATTTAAATAAATCAAATATTCGTGCCCGCCAACGTACAGGTGCACGAAAATCTCGGAATTATACATGGCAGCCCATTTATTTTTATATTAAATTAGCATAGTGGTTGGTATATCAGAAAAATAAATGTAAGGTAAGTGCAGATAATATGGCCACCTTAAGAATAGAAATTTTTTAGCAATAGTCGTAATTGATTTAAAATATATATATAAATTCTCTAAAACAAAAGACTCTTTTTAGTACTCGAAAAAAAAAAAAAGAATAATCAAGATTTAAGCCTGCAAGAATTATTTAAAATTATCTGGTGTGTCACTCACACCTCTTACCCTAAAATTTAATACTAAAATAAAATTTAAGTAAAAAATCATTTTTTAAAGTAAGAAGCTTTTTATTGTGAAGCCCTAAAAAGCAGAAAATAAAATGTATTCTGGCAAAGACATGCTACAAAGAAATGAAAGTTTCAACACTAAGAAAATTTTAGATAAAAATATAGGTACTTTCCTTTTGCAAGAGATGAAAATTTTTTAATGTTCAAAATATTTTAAAAAGCTTTCGAGACCAATATTCTTAGTTATTAGTTTTTGTAAAATCATTCATTAGGCCAGAAATCTCAAATGTCTCGAAAGCTTTTTAAAATATTTTGAACATTAAAAAATTTTCATCTCTTGCAAAAGGAAAGTATCTATATTTTTCTCTAAAATTTTCTTAGTGTTGAAACTTTCATTTCTTTGTAGCATGTCTTTGCCAGAATACATTTTATTTTCTGCTTTTTAGGGCTTCACAATAAAAAGCTTCTTACTTTAAAAAATGATTTTTTACTTAAATTTTATTTTGTGCTTTTTAGTTACAAAAAAGGAAAAAGCTTCTTAAGAAAACTAATTAAAATTTCTTAGGATATTTTGTAGACAACGGAAGATTTTCGTTTATCAATTGACATTTTTTTTTTCTATTATTTATCTGCAAAAAATGTACGATATCGTCTTTTGGGGACCGAATCCGGGACCATCGCGTTATCAGCATGACGCTTTAAACAAAAGTCTAAGAACTGTCAAGAAAAATCATAGAACTTTCTAGAAAAATCTAACAAATACTTATACAAAAGAAATATTGTTGTCGAATGCTTTTTAAAATATTTGGAATATTTAAAATTTTTCATGTTTTGCAAAAGTGAAATATCTATATTTTTCTTTAAAATTTTCTTATTGTTGAAACTTTTATGATTTTATAGCATGTCTCTGCAAGAATAAATTTTTATTTTAGGCTTTTTAGGGCTTCACAATGATAAAAAACTTTCAGTGTTATTTTTATTTATTTATTTACTTACTTATATTTTTATTTACTTATTTATTTTTATTTTTTACTGAAATTTTTATTTTGTGCGCTTAGTAACTCAAAAAGAAGTTTCTTTAAAAAACTATCAAAATTCCTTAGGACACTGTGTAGGCAACGAATGATTTTCTTTTATCAATTGACATAGTTTCTATTAATTATCTGCAAAAAAAGTAACACATCGGCTTGCGAGAATCGACCCAAGCGCATCGTGTTATCACCATGACGCTCTAACTAAATGCGCTAAAAAGCGACGAAAAAGGTTGTTTAAATTTACGTTAAAGTGGAAGTGCCTTCTTTTTCAGAATGACACAAAGACACGATGATAAAAACCAATTTCAATAAAAAAGCTTCTCAAAGAATATATATATAACTTCATATTTTGTGTTTTTTAGTATCTAAAAAAAAAGGCTTCTTTAAAAAGCTCTTCAAAAATTCTTAGAATACTGTGTAGATAATAAAAAAAAAATTTCTTTTATCAATTGGCATATTTTCTATTACACATTTCATCTGTAAAATTTAGCACATCGATCCTTCGGGCATGGAACTCACCACCATCGTATCAGCAACTTGACGCACTAAACAACTGAGCTAACGAGTGACTATAAAGACTGCTGATATTTACTTTAAAGTTGAGGTGCTTTATTTCTTAGCGTGTCATGAAGACGCGATAACAAAATACAATTTCAATAAAAAGCTTCTAAAAATATGTTTATTTATTTCTTTATTTTTATTTAAATTTTTATTTTGTGCTTTTTAGTTACTAGATAAAAAGCTATTTAAATGAAATCTTCAAACATTATTAGGATACTGTGTAGACAACGAAACATTTTCTTTTATCAATTGACACTTTTTCTATTAATTATTTGCAAAAAATAACACCTCGGCCCGGCGAGGATCGAACACACGACTCTCGCAATATGAACATGACGCTGTAATCAGCTGATTTATTAAAAGATACAATGAGTTGCTTACTTTTTTTTTTTTTTTTTTTTTTTAATATATATATAATGGAAGCGTCTTGTTTTTTTAACGTGACAAAAAGCCGATGACAAATCCAATTTCATATAATAGAAATATATAATATACATATATACATATAAAGCTTCTAAAAATATTTTTTTATGTAATTTTTACTTAAAACATTTTATTTTGTGCTTTTTTAATATCTAAAATGTTTTGTGTTTTCGCAATATCTAAATAAATAAATTAAAAAAAAAAAAAATGCTTCTTAAAAAAACTCCTGAAAAAATTCTTAGTGTAAGCAACGGAAATTTTTCTTGTGTCAGTTGACACCTTTTCTAATAATTATCTGCAAAAATTAACACACTGGACCTTCCGCGGACCGAACTCATGACCACAGTGCTACTAACAGGACTCTTACCAACTGAGCCACAGAACGACAAACGAAATATCTTATATTTACTTTAAAATGAAGGCGCCTTGTTTATTAGCGTGACACGAAGACACGATGACCAAGTCAATTTCAATTAAAAACCTTCTAAATACATGTTGGAGATTAAGGGATAAGATAACGAGTTCTGTTATATAAACCTATGTTAAAACAATTCAATTAAGGCTTCGGAAGACTTTTTTATAATAATTAGTACTGTGTGAGGGGATACTGCCCATCTCAAGCCCCCATTTCATTACTGCACCTACATTTATATAAAATTTAAATCTGTAACTAAAATTAAAAGTTCACTTAAAATTATTCAGAGAACTTTCACACGCAACATTCCTTGAAACTTTAAAATCTTGACCAAAATTGTTCAGCAACAAACTTATATTAACTTTAAAATACAACATCTTATACATCTACATACATCATCAAATAGTACATCACATTGGATCTCCTAAAATTATTTGTTTTTAAGTTACTCTAAGAGAAAAGGACAAAGATCAAACGTTAAAAAACTTGACTTCGGTAATCAGAAAGCCTCGAAACGTGTAAATACATAAAAAACAAGTGATGAATATGAAGCTAAAAGCATACATTTTTTACCATAAGTCTATGAGGAATCCATTTCAATTCTTGAGCAGCTTTCCTGGAAATGGTAAAATATAGTAAATCACATCCACTAACAACAAAAAAGAATGTTATCGCTTAAATATTTGCAGTCCTGTATATCTTTTGAAAATTATATACAGACCACATGGTGCACCTAAATATAATTTTATAGTAATAATACACGGCCTAGCCTGAAATACACTTCCACCATTTTGCAACTATTGTCGCACATTTATCTAGTTCTTTTGTGTAGCCCTGTAAACGAACAGTGAATGATTTCCTTACCATATTCTACGTGAGATATTTTTTTACGCATATAAAAAAAATATATATTCGTTTTATTTGGTTTAGTGCAGTCTATAGATGTTAAACTCTACTTACCTACAATTTCCGCCATAGACGTAATGTATTTGAATTCTCTTGAGTGACCCTGTACACGAACCATTTGCTTGATCTCAACGAAAAGTTTAGTGTAACATCCCTATATCATTCACATTTATAATACCAATTTTGAACTTTCTGCTATAATTTGTTCTTGAGATATGCTGATAACAGACACACAGACACACAAACAAACAGACAAACAGACAGACACACATACAAATCAACCACTAAAAACATGATTTTTGGATTTAGGGGACTTCAAAACGTGTAAATATAACAAAAACTCACTTTCGAAAATTTGACCCAAAAACAATACTTTCTCTACCTTATGGGTAAGAGAAAGTAAATAATCTGTTGTGTGACTCACACAACTTTCTCTTACCCTGAAATTTAATACTATAAAAACAGGTTGGAGATTGAGCAGTAAGATAACGAGCACTGTTGTGTAAACCTATGTTAAACAATTCAAATTAGGCTTCGGAAGAGTTTTATATGATAATTAGCCCCCGTTTCATTAATGTACCTGCATTTATATAAAATTTAAATCTGTTATTAAAATTAAAAGTTCACTTAAAACTATACAGACAACTTTCACATGCAACATTCATTAAAACGTATTAGTGTTGATCAAACTTTTCCAGCAACAAACTTATGTTGACTTGAAAATACAACTTTTGGATCATAAATTGACTAATTATTTGTATTTCCACTCGCCGGTAGAGTGTGGATATCGAAATTCGCAACTTTGTCATTACTGTACTTGTAAAGTAAACTACATAGCTTTTGGTGAGAAAACTATGTGTTATATATGAATTTTTGAATATCATTTTAAATTTTTTCTATTACTTGAAGTTTTTGGTTTGCTCTTTATGCACTATTATTGCGAGTTTCTAAATAACATTTTTTTTATTACTATTGTTTAATGTAATCTAAAAAGGCTTATTTGGGTTATAAAATGTTAATTTTCTTCATTTCTGTATTTATTTGGCATTAAAATAGCACCCTTTTTTCTTAAAAACACGTTAAAAAGCTTCGCCAGGGCAGAAATGGCCTTAGTGAAGAATTTTATCCTTGTTGGCGAAATTAACGTCATTTGGTGACCTGTGCGAGAAAATCTTTGTTATCGTTATATCGATAATCGAAGCTCTATCTCGAATATTTCGTGAAGGACAAGGAAAATTCTTGGAATATATGAAGCTATATAAAGGATTGCATTCCGCCTATCCAGTTCAGTTGAGTTCAGTTGAAGTGAATTCCTTGTAAGTCTAAGAATTCTCTCTGACAAAGTCTCTGCAATTAATTAAAGCGTATGCTGTATGTTACGATATGATATAGTTTTTGCTGTGATTTTTATGTTATCAGCTACTACTTAATCTGTGTTTTCTGGTGTATTTGAAGTTGATATTTGATTGACACACCTGTAATCTTCCAGAGGATTCTGTAAATAAACTTTTAGCCTCTGCAAAAACTTGTCATTCATTCAAGGACGCTACCCGAAACTGAGTACGCAACACTATACAGCATATAGCAGGCTGAGGTTATACTTGCTCCAAACCATGGGGCAAGAGCAACAACGAAACATAAAACTTTCATTACTTTTTTAATAAATGGTACCGTGTTAAATAATACAAAGATCCTACATTGTAAATGACAGTGAGTTATGTTTTATCCCAAAAAAATTTCAGAAATGTAGGTATAATACCAACAAAAAAATGTAAGATTAAAATCGAACTATGCCAATCCAAGTCACACTTATAACACCTCATCTTAAGGGGACATGATATCTTTCACAGTCCCACTGAAGTAGGTTTCATATAAAAGCTTATATTTCCATTTAATATTTATAAATTGAACTATATAAGGTTTGGTCAATGAAATATATATATATATATATATATATATATATATATATATTCCGGCAACGGTTTTTGTTATATTTTTTACAGATTTAAAATTTTTCAATTGCGTTTTCTCAGTTTGCATTTTTTCATGAAATCATGATCTTTAAAATACTAAAATTTCAACAGATATTTAAGAAAAAATTAAATATATATATTTTTGGATGTTTAATGGAACTTACTTAATTAAAAAAAAAGGTAGGGATAGATCTTGAAATTTATTAATTAGCTTTCGAATAAATTAAAAAAAATGTAGGACTAAATGTAAACATTTGTGAAAAAAAAAAAAAAAAGAATAAAGCATGCTTTTTGTTATAATTTGATTTTACGAGTAAATAGTTTTTCTTTTAAAATAATTGCAAAATCCATCCCTAATTCTTTTAAGTAGGTTCTGTTAAACACCTCCCAATATATATATTTATATATCTGCAGAAGTTTAAGCATTTTGAAGATCACGAATTCATAAAAATATGTAAAATTAGAAAACGCATCTTATAGATTTCATATCTGAAAAAAATATATCAAAAACCATGAGAATTGTTACCTGAATATATACGAGTATTTTATTGAACAAATATAATCTAGTTCAGTTTATAAATATTATATTGAAATAAAAGTTTTTATTAAACCTACTTTAGTCATGCTGTCAAAGGGGCCAAGTCCCCTTAATATATTATGTAAAATTTTGGTAATGATAATCATTATTATACTTCGGTTGATAATCAATATATACAACCTCTGACAATAAAGTTCGGTGAATGAAGTCAGAACGGCCGATCTGGCAACACTGGCGAAACAAAACGCAGCACCTGTGTAGTGGCAGGTGTTGACCATCTGCCCCCACCGTTGTTGAGTTGAGCGTCGTTTGTGTTCCGTGTAAGACTTGTTTTACAAAGTGCTTGTTTAGTGCGTTGGTTCTTAACTGGGAACAGAGAAATGAAAAAATCAGTTTCGTTTTGTGCCACATCCCTTGACTGACGATCAGAAGCAGGCATGTTTAGAGGGTGGTGCAAATTGAACATCCACCATATTTGCCAGATCTCAATCCTCTAGACTTCTTCCTATTCCAATAACTCAAATTTGCTTTGAAAGGAAAGAGATTTGACGATATTCCTGACATCCAACGACACGTGACGAGGCTTTTGAACACCATCCCAAATAAAGACTTCTTGCAAAGTTTACAGGACATGTATAGCAGATCTCAGCGGTGGATAGTTATGGGAGGGGACTATTTTGAAGGACAGTAAAGTAACTTTCGTTAATATTTCATCTACGTTAATGTTACAGGACTATTCACCGAACTTTATTGTCAGAGGTTGTAGTTTTGCTAATGGCCAGTAAGGCGATCTTCCAAATTAAGTGTTCTCGAAAACTTTGTAGATAATGTAATCTTTAGTAAAAATTATAATATATTTTACTAAACATGAGGACGATAATTCAAATTAAACTGACTGATGACGAAATATCAACGCAAAACCCATGTAAAAGATAATAATACTCACGGAATCTTCTATTTAAGATTTATTTTGCTTCCTAGCGTCATCAAACGATTATTTGCAGGGTATAATAATAAATTTCTTAAAGGTATAAGGTACTCTGCATATTTTATTTCCTTGTCTGGACCAAAATTTTGACAAAGCATACCATTTATAGCACAAAAATTAAATTATAATTATTAAAAAAACATTGAATCTAAAATTAAATAACAAAAAATACTCGATTATTTAGCTGTAAGTCTATTTTTTTTTTTTTTTCCGCATAATAGAATTATATATAAATTTGTGATTTCAGAATATTTATAAAATATAAAACTTTTTATATTTGAAATAATCTCAATTATTACTATAATCTAAGTTTAATTTATTTCTTTTGCAACCTAATATCTCACTGATAATTTGATCTAAAAAAAAAACGATATTGTTGTTTTATCTTATTTATAAATTCTGTTATACTATCGTATCACTTTAATAAACATAAATTGAAGAGATACTGAAACATTTTATTTATTTACCTTTTCTATATGAATTAAGAAATTGGTAGTGCATAACATGTAACACCCATAAGATAATAAAGCTCATTAACTTTTAAATGTACATAACGTCTTAAAAGTGAAACATTATTCAATTCCTACGATTAGTTCACACTCTCCCTATATATATATCTTGTACAAGTCTTGCAATCGATTTTTAACTAACTTCCCGACTAGCTACAAATTTGAAACTTTCATGATTGCTCAGAACACGGTGACAACACAAAACCTCGAAGTCCAATTTTCGAATTTTTTGTTAGCTTTCTTATAATTAATTAAAATATGAAAATAATAACATCCTAATAGCGTTAAAAGAGCCATTAAAACATTAGCCATATTAGCTATCATTTAATTGTTGCCCAAAAAATTTTACGATTTCATTTTCTTTCGACATACGAATAAATACAATTAATTAAACGTGAACATTTAAAAAATATAAAAAGTTAAATTATGCATCTCACAAAAATTGGCGTCATTATCAATTTTAAAATTTTATGCACATTGATAAGAACTCTATGATTTACCAGAAAATTTAAAACAAAGTACTATATAAAAAGTTTTTTTTTAATCTTATAATTACTTTTATTTCATTTTGCACGCAATTCAAAATTATTTAAAAAAAAACATTTTCTATAGTGTTTGTAAGTAGGAATACACTTTAAAACATTTTCTTTTATATTACTTGTTACTTTCTTCTATATGTAATATAGAGAAAGAAATTGGATTCGCGAAAATTTTCGACCTCCGTTTTTTGACGGATCTACACGTTTTGGGATGTACTGAACACGAATTGATAGTTTTTAAAAAAAATGTCTGTCTGTGTGTCTGTCTGTCTGTCTGTATCATTTTTTGTGGACGTTGTATCTCACGAACCAATGAATGAAATTTAACCAAACTTGGTATTTAGTTGCACCCTGACATGAACTGGTGCCCATTAGATTTGGGGACCAATAGCTCAACAGATGGCGCTATGATAGCATTTTATGCAAATTTTTAAAATGGCAGCAAAGGACAAAATTCCGTATAAATGAGCATAATGAGAGTTATTTTAAACTTGTGATTGTAAAATTAATATGAATTATTGATAACAGTAGTAGTTAACTAGGAAAAAAAAATTGTGCATGGGGGGCATCGGTTCCCCCCCTGGGAGGAAGTACCCCCCCCCCCCCCAGGGGGTTTAAATTTTGAAGATGGCCATCATTCGAAAGATCTCGTCAATACCTTTAAAACGAATGGTTGAACCATAAATCTGTGATAATTTAAAACAAAGTTATAGATTTTTTTTACTTTTAACCAAAAAAAAAAAAAAAAAAAAAAAATTTTTTTTTTTTTAACGAAATTTTACCAAACTTGGTATTTAGTTGGTCCCCGACATAAACTGGTGCTGATTATATTTGGGGATCAATAGCTCAACAGGAGGCGCTGTGATAGCATTTTATCTAAATTTTTAACATGGCAGAATAGGACAAAAAATCGTATAAATGTGCATAATAAGAGTTATTTTACACTTGTGATTGTAAAATTAATATGAATTATTGATTATAGTAGTACGTAACTAGGAAAAAAATTTTGTGCATGGGGGGGGCATCGCTGCCCCCCCTGGGGGGAAGTACCCCCCTGTGTGGGGTAAATTTTGAAGATGGGTATCATTCGAAAGATCTCGTCAATACCTTTAAAACGAATGGTTGAACTATAAATCTGTGATAATTTAAAACAAAGTTATCGATTTTTTTTTTTACTTTTAACCAAAAAAAAAAAAAAAAAAAAAAACTCGCTTTTTTTTAAAATATTGTTAGTGATTGAATATGTATTAATTTTTACAAAAAAAAAAAAAAAAAAAAAAATTAACGAAATTTTACCAAACTTGGTATTTAGTTGGTCCCGACATAAACTGGCGCTGATTATATTTGGGGATCAATAGCTCAACAGGAGGCGCTGTGATAGCATTTTATCTAAATTTTTAACATGGCAGAATAGGACAAAAATTCGTATAAATGTGCATAATAAGAGTTATTTTACACTTGTGATTGTAAAATTAATATGAATTATTGATTATAGTAGTACGTAACTAGGAAAAAAATTTTGTGCATGGGGGGCATCGCTGCCCCCCCTGGGGGGGATGTACCCCCCCGTGTGGGGTAAATTTTGAAGATGGGTATCATTCGAAAGATCTCGTCAATACCTTTAAAACGAATGGTTGAACTATAAATCTGTGATAATTTAAAACAAAGTTATCGATTTTTTTTACTTTTAACCAAAAAAAAAAAAAAAAAACTCGCTTTTTTTTTTTTTTTTTTTAATATTGTTAGTGATTGAATATGTATTAATTTTTACAAAAAAAAAAAATAAAATAAAATAAAATAAAAAACTTAGAAAAAAAAATCGTATTTTTTTTTTTTTTTTTTAAATATTGTTACTGATTGAATATGTATAGGAAAATATAGAACAAAGTCTTGTGGTGGCCACAACATACTAGTTTTTAACTTCTAATTAAAGTATTAACCGTTATGAAAGTTTTACTTTTGGCTTTATGATATATTAAATCGGTACACATACACGAAGTTTTAAAAAATAAATTATTATTTAAATAAATCCGCACACTTTCCAGTGGGACATTTAGATTGAAGATTTGTTTTGGCGCATCAGTAGAACTTCGTAACAGTTAGGAGTGACAATAAAATAATTTTTTTTAGAGATTTATTTCAAAAACATTTAAGCTATTTTTCTTTTTAATATGAAAATATATGCTCTTTTTTTTTTTTTTAGCAAGTAAACGATGTTCTTTGTCTTTGATTGAATTATGTATCATTTTTAAACAATTCATGAAAAAAAAAATACCTTTTTTTTTTTTTTTTCGTAAACCTATAAGTATAATAATCCACGTACACAGATTTTTTTTTTTTTTTTTTTTTTTTTTTTTTTTCCGAGGAAAAAAAATACACATATGTATATATAACATGCATTTAAGGGTTGAAAACAAAACAAAATTTTAATGTAAAATAAAAGTACTTGAAGATATAGCAACGGAATACTTTTAATTTTCTGATCTGGTGAATTTTGCAAAAGTAAATTACATACTAATATCAAAGAAGTTGGTAAAAAATCGTATCTGCATGTAATTCAGCTTATTCTACAAAGATTAGTTTCATTAAAAATGCTATAAATGTTTTCTTCCGTTTTCGTTCTTTCTTTCTTTCTTTTTTTTTTTTTTTTTTTTTTTTACCGATTCCTATGAAAATACTGTTTTGGTGAATGTTCATTTGTCTGATTTCAAAGTATTAGTTAAAATTCACTGGCCTTAAAGAATAAATTATAAAAGCTTAATTAAACCTCAGGTTCTAAGTTATATAAAGTAATTTTTTAAAACATTAGAATGTGAATTGTGCATATTTTTATATTCTCTGAGGAAATTAATTTAAGAGATTTAACATTTAGGAAATATTTCTACATAAACTGTAAAACACTTGTTGAGGTTTTACAAAACACAAAATTTAATTTAAGTGTTTCATTTTGTACTTTCCCTTTGCAACTTAATGTGAAAAACCGTGATTAAGACTGTTTCCTTACACAGATTAATTCAGCTTTTCATTTTCATTTTATACCTATTTAAACAAAGCACTTAGTTTTATCTTTCATACATTAAAATTCAAAACAAATGTTAATTTTTTTTGTTTTATAAGTAGATTCTATACATGAAACTTCTTTAATAAAAAATAAAATATAATAATGTTAAATGCACTAATTTTTTAATAAAATGTGTAAAAGTAACGTACTTTTAATAATATTTGTTTCTTAATACATCAATTATCTAATAGTGGTTTAAGACACATGTTTACTCTATCGATCATATGATAATGGTAACGTGCTAATATTGAAAGGGAAAAAGTATGCAGTAGATTTGTTTATTAATTTGATATATATATATGCTTTTTTTTTTTTTAAGTAATTTTCTATTCTGTTTTTCAAAACATCTAAAACAACTAAATAAACTTGACTTTCCCGCACAGAACATCTGTAAAATAGTACTTACATACATAATTTGATTTTCAGAAAAAAAAAAAAATCATAAATAAAATCGCTGGAAAAATTCAGTTTTTTTTTTCCTTTTTAAAATAATTATAATAATAATGAATGAGATTTGTCTTTGAAATATATCTACAAAATAAAGAAATAAAGAAATAGAAAGAAATAACACCCATTCTATTTATAATGAGCGAAAAACATAAAACAATATAATTGATGGCGCCACCACCGTCCTGCCGAATAGCCACCATTAAATGCGAGGCTTAATTGGCATATGTTTCAGCAGAAAAAGTTTATATATATATATATATATATATATATATATATGTATATATATATTTAATTTCTTTAAGAAAATGTACTTTTCACGTGTATTAGATAATTTTTTTGCAGCCGAAATCTGTAGCCAGTGCACTTATAACCCCTTTGTCCGCAGCCGAATTTATGGTTTGGTTTCGGTTTTACCAATCAGATAACACCTTACGTCACTATCGTATCGACAATTTTTTTTTGTAACTGTTCCACGCTAGGGAATTATTATTATACAGATTTAAAATATATATATATGTCATAGATTGACATAATTTGTGATTGACCAGTTTTGCGACAAATGTACTGTTTAAGATTCACACAAAGTTTTAAGAGGGTTAGGTGAAAATAAATTAACAGGGAGCATTGTAAGTAGCGTAACTGCATCAGTGATTGACACTTTTAGAGCAATCTCTGATGCTTTTAATGTTCTAGTCATCAGAAAGTATTTCTAGAAATCTTAAGTTAGTACATATGGTATGAAAGACATTCAGAACCACATATATGTTAAAATATATACATTTGATAGCAATTATTTTTTTTATATGAATTTTTATTTTACACCCACTCAATGTTCCAGTAATTGACTCTGCCAGTTTTTCATTTTATAAGTAATTGGCCCCCTATGTTCAAGTGTTTGACACTGCTAGTTATTCATTTTACCAGTTATTAGCACAATATGCTCCAGTGTTTGACATAAAATGTTAAAATTCTTATATGTTAAATATATGATTTTATTATTTTTCTTATTTATTAATTATTTTGGGATAGATGTCAATTACTGGAGCATGCCGATCACTGGCGCAACTATACTAAGTAATTACACTGTGCTGACAAAAGAAAAAAAAATTGAGCCCTGATACCATTATTGCTGGTTCTTGTGTAAAATGACCTCCTGAATCTGTATGACCACCATTTTGTCCAGTCGCCCACCGTTTTCTCGGGACGCCACCCCCTTCCCCAAATTTTATCACTGTTCGGTAATTTTATGGCCTTGAATTAGATTTGGAGAATAAAAAAGAGTTAATTTAACACTTTAATATATACATATATATAACATTTAATAAATAATATTACTGAAAACAAATATAGGAAATGTAATACATAATTTCAGTGGCAGATTCCCCCCTAAATTTCCCCTTGCCGCAAATGTTAATGTTTTATAATTTTTCCACTCTATAGCCCTTCAGAAGTTATTTAACAGTTAAAATAATCCTCCCCGCCCCCTAAAAATCAAATTTATAATTATAAAATTACCGAAAAGATGTAAAAATAGCAGGCCGTCCGTAAAAAATGGTGGGTGATAGGGCAAAATGGACGTCATATTCGGATTCTGGAGGTTATTTTACATAAGAATTTGCCAAAATGTTGTTGAGGGCAATTTTCATGCCGAGCAGTGTAATGATTGAAACTTAAAACCGAAGAAAACAAATTTAAAGTTTAAAATTTTGTAAAGAAATTTAAATAATAATTGAGAATCTGTAGAATGATAATTTTTATATGTATTACACAGCTTAGTACATTATATAACAATTACCTAGATATTTTTAATTGTATTGATTTTGAAAATTTTCGTCATCCCTTGCTCGTTAATTGGTTTTTCCTTATTGTATACAATTAATGGCATCTTTCTTCACGGATTAGTGAATGTTATAAACTATAAACAAGTGCAGAAAATGTTATGTTAAAAGATAATTAAAGATTTAAAAAAAAATATATTAACATGTACGAAATTCCAAAATTTATCTCATAAAATTCGCTATAATATAAATTTGTTTACGATTCATTACATCTTTAATAAAATCGTTTATTAAAATATATGAAAATGCAGGTATGTAATTAATTATGATAGCACCGCGATGGTAAAACAAAATAGAACCTTCATTAACCTGAGGTGTGCCAAAATTGTACTTGAAATAAATGTAATTGAAATATTGATTATTTAACAAGTACCGTGAAAGTTTTACAGTACTCCATATCTCTTGACAACTCTTGAATTTACTGTAGAGGATTTAGTGAGTGGGATTTCGAGTTATGCGGTTAATTAGAAGTTCTGCTAGAGGGTTGAAAGTGACAGTTCTTGATAAGTTATTTTACGTGCTTGTTACACTAAGTATCAAATTTTGTAACGTATATGTTTTATAACAATTTTTAGCTAATTGCTAAATTTATAGGAGAAAAAAAAATGTTTTGCGTTATCTAGCATCATTAAAAACAATTACATATTTTTTTTATACTTAGTAAATTTTATGTATGAATTGTTTAATTTATATTAATTAATTTAAAGCATTTTCAATGGAATCACTTACTAAATCTCACTTTATAAAATGATTTTTTAATAAGTATGAAAAATACTGATATATATGAATTATGAAATATTTATATGTATGAAATATTTATATATATTTATAAAAAGATTATAGTTATTGAAACCCGTCTGTTGTGTTCTCATTTTTTTTTTTTTTTTTTTTTTTGGAGATATTTTCAAATAGATTGACCTCGATAATATAGACAAACTCTCTACAATTCTAATAGGGGTTTTTAGAACTCGCTTTCAAAGGTGACTAGAATGTATGAGAATGACATGGAACTATTTTTTCTAGAGCCACAACTTAGATTTTAGATGACAGTTGCAGAATTTTTTCTCAGTATAAAAATATTAGAATGCTAAATAATCATTGAAATATAACAATTCATTTTGGTGATACAAAAAAAAAAAAAAAAAAAAAAAAAAAAAAAAAAAATACTTGCACACTGATAGTTATTTCGAAATGTATACATAGTTTTTTTTTTTTTCCACAGTATATGGCTTAGATTTTTTTAACATTAAAGGACGAAAACGAAAATAAAAATCATGCACTTCGCATACTTTTTAAGCTTTTTTTTTTTTGCGTTTTTAAATTTTTTAGCAAAATTTTACTTTTATAACATAGCAGGAAACGTCGTCAAATTCTTTTATTTTAATTTTGTTCGTGAATTCCGGTGGCAGTGTAATTTAAATGATCCGAATTACCTTGCGCCGGAAAGGGTTAATTGGGAGAAAATCCATCATAGTAGTGTTCTCTGTTATACTATTTATGCCAAAGGGAAATCAGCACCAAATTATGTAAAATTTCTAGATAATATAAGTTTCTGTTGAATTCCGTTCAACATTTCTTGCAATAAAGCTCATCCAAAATTTTGGTAAGATATATATACACATATATAGTACATATACACACATATATATAGACATAGATATGTATTATCCACAAATTTTTGTATCTTCTTGAGATTATCTTTGTCCATTGGATATCGGAGGTTAAAATCTTTCATAAATCTAATAACTTCTCATGTTTATAGAAAAATGTAAAAATTAATTAAATTAATGTAAAGATACACAAGAACGAAAAATCATGTCGTACGCATAAATCAATGATAATTATGTAACGATAAAAAATATAATGTTCATTATATCTTATAACAGTTGGCTTTGTCAATGTAAAAAATGCAAACCATCTATATTATTTTTCCAATCAATCAAACACCTGAAAAAAAGAATCAACCCATTTAAGTTGATTTGCCTAAAGCTTTAAAATATAGTACTTTAGTATATATTGAGTAATAAATTCTATATTTAATGCAATAAAATTATGATTCATCGAAATTTCAAAGAAAATTTTAGATTATTCCGATATACATTTATCTCAATTTTGAAGGAAAATTGCTTTGTTGTACAAATACTTAGAGATTTTATATTGAAAACAAAATCCAATAACTTTAGTTTTCTCAGGAAAGCGAAGGAAATTTTTTATTTCTATTTTCCAGTGTAAGTGTACAGTAAAATGAAAGGATATTATTGATTTTAGATTATTTTCCAGCACGTTTCAAATTTAAATTCTACGTTATTATGACACAGTCTTATGTTTTTCTCCCAAAGGTTGTATAATATAGCTGTATCAATTTTAAGTGAAATGGCATATCTACATTAATACATTGCTGAATATTTCATAGGTTTTGTAGACTGCAATTTTTGCTGTTTGTTTCAGTCGTATTACTTAAAAGTAGTATTGCAAGTATTATCAGTATTGCAATTATATTATTATAAAAATAATACATGGCTTCTTATCAAAGGGATTATATTGAATGTAATATACAGGACGGGGCTGAAGTTTGTGACACACTTTAAACATTAAACCATTATTAAGCCATTAAACCAGAAAGCCTATAAAATCCAATTAATGAAAAGATGGCGCTCTCAAATGTTTTTCTCTCAAATGTTGTATAATATGGGTGTATCAATTTTAAATGAAATGGCACCATTAATACATTGCTGAGTATTTCATAGGTTTTGTAGACTGCATTTTTGCTTTTAGTTTCAGTCGTATTACTTAAATCAGTATAGCAATCATATTATTATAGAAATAAAACATGGCTTGTTATCAAAAAGATTATATTGAATGTAATACACAGGGAGGGGCTCGTTTGTGACACACTTTAACCATTAAATCAGAAAGCCTATAATATCCAATTAATGAAAAACAATGACGCTAGATGCTACACGTTGGCGTTTTTGTTGAATAAAGGATTTTATAGAGTGTTGTTGCAGCGTTTGCTTGGCATTTTTCATGATCTTCCGATGAATTATAATCAATTCTTGGTAAATTCTTCAAGAATTTACCATCAACCCTAGAAAAAATGCAAGACACATGAAAAGTAAATCATATTTTAAAGCTAAAGGTGCTATCTTTTTCGATCTCTATCTATAAGTCGTACATTGAAGAACACCCTTATTAATTTCTCATTAATTATTATGAAGAGGGGATGCACAAAATTTTATTGCACATGTCTTTTAAAAATTCACTTAAGTAACTAAATTTCAAATACGTTTTTTGTCTGTTGCAATGCGGTAGATAAAAGTTTAATCTGAAAACAAATAAGTGGCGTACGGGAGTGCGGTTTTCACTATGTGGCATTTTATGATGAAAAGTTTAATTTAAACACATAAAAAAGTTGAAAATGTTTCTCATAGATGGTGCTGTACTTTGTGATTTATCTATATAGTATTTCTTATAGTTTTGCATGCTCCTATTACACACAAAATCCTTTCACGCAATTTTCCTCTGAGTCAATTTTTTCTCCAATTTCTGGAGGCCGAAATTCGAAAGAGGGTTTCAAAAATTGAGTCAAAAGTCGTCCAAAAACTAGTTTGCACGGTGTTCAGTACGCGACAAGGCGCAACTTTTTATCGCTCTTTTAACGGGGCCGACGCGAAGTATCCATGTGAGAGCAAAGAGAACAACGGTAAATGACTTCCCTGTGGCCCTGTCTTTTCTCGACGTATATAGGGAGCTTTTTCCTCATTGGTTTATCATAGTAAGAGAAATTGCTCATACAAACAACTTTTTATGGCTCTCCAGAAAAAAATGTTCGTATTCCCAATTCCTATTACACTGGATGTTAAAGTGATTTGAGCCAACAAAATTGGCTCAAATTAACAATTCGATCAAAAGTTGTGCAAAATATTGCCGTGTGTAATAATAGCATATAATTATCTCGATTCCCCTGCATAATCCCTCTTGATTTTCATTCCGGGACTATATGAAAGACAAATTGTATGTTTCGAATGCGATTTATATTAAACTATAGAAGACGCGATTAACATATATAATTCAGTCTGTTCCAACATCAGTGGTAGCGAATAAACAAATTGAACTGGATTACCCTTTAGATTTAATCAATAAAGAGGAAACATATGTAAATATTATTGTAAATTTCATAAAATGAATCTCTTTATTTGCTTGCATTGTGATTATGGCGTTTCTTTTGCTATTTTTTAAATATAATGTTATATACACCCCGCGACAAAAAGATAGGTACAAAGGGTTTTTTCTTTGATTTTTCATAAAATAACATTATCTAAATTGTGCTTAGCATTTATTATTATCATAAAATAACACTATTCCCGGACTAATTTTTGTTTTAAGACTAATTTAGGAAATTTTTAAGACTAGCATTTTTCTAATTTAAGACTACACACCGCGACAAAAAGATAGGAACAAAGGTAAAAAATTCCTATATAAAAAAAAGTACACTTAATACAGTTTTATTAAATAAATCCTTGTCGAATCATGTTCTTAGACTGACTAAGAACAGGATTACTCAAGGATTTATTTAACAAAACTGTATTAAGTGCACTTTTTTTATATAGGAATTTTTGCTAGTGTTCGGAGACTTTTGTTACCGACTGTAGTGTATATATACATATATATATATGCGTGTGTGTGTATGTGTGTAGATAGATAGATATAGATATAGATATAGATATAGATATAGACAGATAGATACTGTGCGTATTGATATTTATGTATGGTGTAAGGTAGATAGATATTGTGTGTATGTATATATATACAGTCGGTAACAAAAGTGCCCGCTCACTAGCAAAAATTCCTATGTAAAAAAAGTACACTTAATACGGTTTTGTTAAATAAATCCTTGTCGAATCCTGTGTTTAGTCAGTGTAAGATAGGCTGACCAGATCGAAGTACCTTTATAATAGAGAAACGTTAAAAGTTGCTACAATTATTGAATTATGGATGTATATTCCTAATAAATAAGGACTAAAAATAAAGTATTATTGATTAATAACTTACTTTCTACAATTTTTAAAACTTAGAAAAATGCCTTCAAAAAGAAGGAAGTCCCCATTTGTCCCCAGAAAATGGGGACGTTTGGTCAGTATAGTGTAAGAACATGATTCGATAAGGATTTCTTTAACAAAACAGTATGAAGTGTACTTCTTTTACATAGGAATTTTTGCTAGTGTTCGGACAATTTTGTTACCGACTGTACATATATTCACAATATCTGTCTATGTATCTATTTATATACAGATACGTAGATAGACATACGGATAATGAAAAAAACTTGTGTGAAAAGATTAGTTTTAAATTTAAATAATGCAATCATTTATTTGGAAAACTCATTTTATAAATAATTTAAATAAATGGATATTTTCTTTATTTAATAAATGGTAATTACAAAATATTCATCAAAAATACAATGTTTAATCTGTTTCTTATATGGTTTTCTGAAAAACTCATTTAAAAATTTTAACATGTGACTTTTACTTTGCAACTCAACCTTTAATGAATTAAATATATTTATTCTGTGCTCCCTAAAGTATACGAAAAACTTTTCTAAGTTTAAGTAAACAATTGATTTTAGTTTATTTGTATTTCACTCATGATAATTTTACTTACTTTGTTCCCAAATACATAAGTTTTGTTTCTATAGCAGTATAACGTCCATTAAATTAAAACATCATTAATAAAACTTTCTAACGTTTATAGTACTGAGTTAGAAAGTTACACCTTGTTCTTTATTTCGAAAGAAATCGATTTTCTGATAGAATAATAACTTCATTACCTCACAGAGTAACTTTTTAGTTTATTTTGCATAAACTGAAGTCTTCGGGGTCTTAGAAACTTTTGTTATAAATGTAATAAAACTGATAAAAATCTAATTCCAGATTAAACTTTTAAAGCTTTTCAATTCTCACTAACTTATTATTACATTTTGAAAACTACAACTTAGATAAAGTTATAGGTAAAATTATTCATAAATTTTTAGATGAAATTATTTGTATTTTTAACGTATCTTATTTTTTGAATAAATAATTTAAAATTATTCAAATAAGTTTAATATAAACCTTTTACGCTTATCGCTTATCTTTTTATTTATTTGTTTATTTTGAGAACTACAAAAATTATTTTTAAAAAATAGTTTTTTGATCATAGATATAGTAATAAGACTTAGGTTGATCATCGAGGCAGAAAAAGGGATTCCTTTTTACTCCGAGAAAGACGGCCATTTTTACCAGTTAATGGCCGTCTATCTCCAAGTGAATAAACACAGATAATTTAGCAAAAAAATAATTTAATAATTTATGTACTAAAGGTGAATGAAAAACTGTAGATACTCATTTTTCTTTCGTTCTTTTTTACTTTTTTCTTTCTTTCTATTTATTATATCTATAATAGATAACTGTATCTCTTAACTTAGTTAATATTTAAACTCTTTTTATATACTAAAACTAACGTTCTTTACCTGCGCAGCTGCTGACTATATTTAAAAGAATTTTGAGAACTCCATATTACTAACTAATATAAAATCTTTAAAAATATCAAACTTAAAAAAAAGTATCCCATTAAAATCAAAAGAGTAATTATTTCATAATGATAACAAAGCAACTGATTATAACATTTACATTTTTCATAAATTAGTCATACATAACTTATTTATGAAAACCTATTACCTTCTCTTTCATCCATTTATTTGTACAGTTGAAAGCCGCGCAATACATTGGCATTTTAAAAATTCGTCAACATTCTATTCCATTCATTACAATTGTCGAGTTTCAATACCGGCTAATGGCTGATGCCAAAAATTTTTTTCGGCATCAAAAATCTTTGCATGATAACATGGAGATGATAGATCTATATAAATTATTTATATCTATGTTTTGGATACATCGGAGTAAAAAACATTGTAAAAGAAAAAATTAAAATACTTAATTTTCGAGGAATTTTTGGTTTAAATCATCTATAAATTATTAAGGTTGAATTCAAATTACAATTATTTTGATTAAAAAAAAAAAAAAAAAAAAAAAAAAACTTTGTATCTAAGCATTTTAACGGATCAGGAACTTTTAAAAGAAGATAATATCAGAAAGAAAGACTCTAAATTTATTTACAATTGTTTAAAGAATAATTACTATTAAAACTAATAAATTTTAACAGGTGTTAAAGGAGGTTTTATATCTCTATTACAGCCATTAAAATCACTCTACATTTTTCATTTAATTTCTTTTTTATAAAATGTCAGAGCAAATTTTTTGTCGACGTATAATCTTGCTCGAACAATATCGCCGTGATGGGTAGAGAGAATTTAATGAAAATTTAACAGCTTTTAAGTTACATATAGACGGTCTAATCACGAAAATAATCATTCCACATCTGGTGAAATTATTTTTCGACATGATAGTTTTATTTATCGGTTTTCTCAGAAGATAAATATGTGGTGCTTTATTCGTAAGAATCTTGGGTTGGTAAAATATATAGAAGTTTTTCGTAGATGTTAAATTTATTTTGATATTTTCATCTAAAAAATAACACACATTTGGTCAAAAATATGAACCCTGATCAATAGGTTTATATTAAAAACAGGTATTCGAAGATTTTTTATAATATTTTTAAGAAGTTGCTAAATATGGAAACTAAAAAATAAATTATAAAATTAATAATTCTAATTTTATTCACTCTAGAAATACAAATGGTGACTTCAAATGTAGAAATGACACGTTTTCCAAAAACTCAGTTTTTTATTTTGTTTTTGTTTGTTTCTTTGTTTCATCTTCAGCCACACATAAACATTGGACTTTATTTTCATGTAAATGATAACGCATACTTAATGTATTTTTTTCATAATCATACATTTTATAAGGATTTCCATAAAGGATTGCATTTTGAGATTTTGGTGAAGGGATAAAGTTTTACAGTAATAAAAATTAGTATATGTACAGTATGAGCAGCTGTTTACCAAATTTTATCTGCTCTCCTGTTTGCTATATGAAAGGTATTTTACAAAAGAATAGTAACGATATTTTATATCGCTACTATTACGGTCATTATTACTATGAAGGTCAAGGATTCACCAACACAAAATCGGGGAAATCCTAATATAGACGGGAAAATATTTTCCCGTCAATTTGGCACGGGTTGATACTTTGTTAAAAAATATTTAGGATCAATAAGAAAATAAATTAAAGGGTATCAAATTTAAAAAATATAATAAAAATAAATCCCCCCCCCTCATATTAGGGAAGCCCTAAAATGAGGGGGGAGGCAAAAATAAAAAATATGTATAGATAGGTAATAAACATAGGTAGGTATTGAAAAAAATCTTTGTGAAAAGATTTGTTTTATATTTGAATAATCAAATTAAGTGTTTAGAAAACTCATTTTATAAATAATTTAAATAACGCAGACATTTTCTTTATTTAATAAATAATAAATAATAATTTCAAAATATTCGTAAAAGTACATAATCTGCTTCTTAAATGGTGACGTGAAATACTCATTTAAAAATATACTCATTTAAAAATTTTAGCGTGTGAATTTTACTTCGAAAGTGAACGTTTAACGAATTACATTGTTTGATAAATATATTTATCCTGTATACTCCCTAAAGGGCACGAAAAACTTTTCTAAGTTTACGTAAACTATGGATTGTAGTTTATTTGCATTTCACCCGTGATGATTTTACTTACTTTGTTCCCAAATAAGTATGTTTTCTTCTATAGCAGTATGGCGCCCATTAAATTAAAACTTCATTAGTAAAACTTTCTAATGAATGTAGTATTATGTTAGAAAGTTACACCTTGTTCTTTGCTTCAAAAGAAATCAATTTTCTGAGAGTAGAATAATTACATTCTCTCACAGAGAAACTTTTTAGTTTATTTTGCATTAACTCAAGTCTTCGGGGTCTTAGAAACTTTTGTTATAAATTTAATAAAACTGATAGAAATCAAACTCCAGATTATAGTTTTATCGCTTTTCAATTTTCACTAATTTATTATTACATTCTGAAAACTACAACTTACATAAAATTATTCACATTTAAAACGTAGCTTATCTTTTAAATAAATAGTTTAAAATTGACCAAATAAATTTGATAAAACCCTTTAATGCTTATCGCTTATTTATTTATTTCGAAGCTTGCTAAAATTATTTTAAAAATGGATTTTGGGCACATCGCTGGAAAAACATTGGTAACAGAAAAAATGAAAATGCTTAATTTTCGAGGACATTTTTGGTTTAAATCGTCTGTAAATTAACCCAATTAAATTCAAATAACAATTATTTATTTTGGTTTAAAAACTTGTATCTAAGAATTTTAATGTGTTAAGTACTTTTGAAAGAATATAATATCAGAAAAAAGACCTAAACATTATTTGCAATAATTTAAAGAATAATTACTTTTAAAATCTGTAAATTTCAACTGGTGTTAAAGGAGATTTTGTCTCTCTAATACATCAATTAAAATAGCTCTTTTTTTTTTTTTTTTTTTTTTTTTTTTTTTTATAAAAATGTCAGAACGAAATTTTTGTCGGTGTATAATTTTACGCGCGTAATATCTCCGTGATGGTTAACTAGACTTTATTGAATGTTTAGCAGCTTTTACATGAGATATAAATATAGAAAATGATGGATAACACTGCTCGACATGAAAATTGCTTCTGACACCATCTCAGCATATTCTTATGTAAAATGACCTCCTGAATCTAAATCTGACGCCTATTTTGCCCCACCACCCACCATGTTTCGGGAACGGCCCCCCATTTTTATCATTTTTCGGTGATTTTATAGCTATAAATTTGATTTTTAGGAGTGTGGGAGAGGATTATTTTAACAGTTAAATATATTCTGAGGGGCTAAAGAGTTGGAAAAATCTAAAACGTGGATAGTTGCCACTGTACTACATATATTATATTTTTTTAATCTGTTTTATTAATGTTATTCTTTAAACTTTATATATATATATATATATATATATACTAGCAGACCCGGCCACGCGTTGCTGTGGCTATGTTATACGTTGAATTATAATGTAGTAAAATATTCAATATATTAAAATTATTATTTACGAATAAAGACCATCCTTGATAACATCCTTGATCTTAGCAGACTTAGCCCGCTTCGCTGGTCCCTATTTTTAAATGATTCACTATAATTAAAGACTTCTCAAAATTGCATTAATTTTTAACATGTGAAAAAAAAAGAGAAAAAAAAAATCTGATCGGGAAAAATGTTCGACACTCATAATGAATCCATATATTATCGAAAGGAAAATGATATAAAATACAAAAAAATCTTCTCTCATTGGTGGAATAATCTGTTCGGACCCCCACTGCCTGCGGCAGTGTATACCTGCGCAAACCATGCGCACCGTTTCTTCATCCACCGTTCCCGCCCTTCTTAATAACTCTATACTTTCGAAAATATCCGCAATCGATTTATGGGGCCTTAAAACTTAATAATACTAATTTTCAAAGTTCTAACTCTTATTTCTATTATTTTGCCCCTTTGCCCTCCCCCCTCCCACTATTCTAAATAATTTTACAAATTCGAAAATATCTACAGTTTATTTGTAGGTGTCAAAAACCTGTATGCACCAATTTGAACGATCTAACTATATTTTTATTTTTTGCCCCTCTGCCCCCCTTCCCGCCCCTCCTAATAAATTTACAAATTCGAAAATATCCGCAATCGATTTGTTGGTATCAAAAATTCTATGCACCAATTTTGAATGATCTAACTCCATTTTTATATTTTGCTCCTCTGCCCCCCCCCTTTCCCGCTCCTCTTAATAATTTTACAAATTCGAAAATATCTGCAATCGATTTGTACGTATCAAAAACTTCTATGTACCAATTTTTAGCGATGTAACTCTATTTTTATTTTTTTGCCCCTCCGCCCCCTTACCCGCCCCTCCTAATAACTTTACACTTTCGAAAATATCCTCATTCGATTTGCAGGCCTCTAAAACCTCTCTATACCAATTTTGAACAGTCTATCTGCATTTCTATTTTTTTTTTTTTTTTTTTTTTTTGGTTGTTGTTGTTTGTTTGTTTGTTTGTGAAATCACGTTTTGGCCCCTCCCCCCCCCCTTTTGGGAGGCGAATTTTGCAATAAAAACTATCCTATCTCTCAAGTTGGACCAAATTGCACACAGTGTCCAAATTTCATTAAAATCGGCTCATTAGTTTAGGAGTTCATCGCGGACAAACATAATAAATTTTATATATAATGATATATATATATATATATTATATTAAATTATAAAGTTTTGATCAATGAAGCACAAATAAGTAAAAAACAGGATTAATTTCACTGTATTATCTTCATTATAATATGAATTCAATGTACACTTCAGTCTAAGTAACACGTGGCCGGCTATGCTAACACCAAAAATTTAAAAAGTGGAAATAATTGAATTATACGAAATTTATTAATAGGTTAAAAAGTTGAAGATTCTTTGTGTAGATGGCAGCACCAAATATATTTCAGCTTTCATTTCAACCCAGTCGAAAGGTATCGACATCTGTTAAGTGGAAATAATTGAATTATACGAAATTTATTAATAGGTTAAAAAGTTGAAGATTCTTTGTGTAGATGGCAGCACCAAATATATTTCAGCTTTCATTTCAACCCAGTCGAAAGGTATCGACATCTGTTAGAATCATTTGGAGTTAACAGATAATTGTGACTGTCAAATAATAACAGACAAATAATTAGCAATAAATTAAAATTGCGACTATAATTTGAGATTTAAACTATCCTATCTCTCAAGTTGGATCGAACTGCACATGGTGTGCGAATTTTATTATAATCGGTTAAGTGGTTTAGGAGTCCATTGAGGACAAACATTGTGACACGAGATTTATATATATTAAGATTATATTAAATTATAAAGTTTTGATCAATGAAGCACAAATAAGTAAAAAACAGGATTAATTTCACTGTATTATCTTCATTATAATATGAATTCAATTTACACTTCAGTCTAAGTAACACGTGGCCGGCTATGCTAACACCAAAAATTTAAAAAGTGGAAATAATTGAATTATACGAAATTTATTAATAGGTTAAAAAGTTGAAGATTCTTTGTGTAGATGACAGCACCAAATATATTTCAGCTTTCATTTCAACCCAGTCGAAAGGTATCGACATCTGTTAAGTGGAAATAATTGAATTATACGAAATTTATTAATAGGTTAAAAAGTTGAAGATTCTTTGTGTAGATGGCAGCACCAAATATATTTCAGCTTTCATTTCAACCCAGTCGAAAGGTATCGACATCTGTTAGAATCATTTGGAGTTAACAGATAATTGTGACTGTCAAATAATAACAGACAAATAATTAGCAATAAATTAAAATTGCGACTATAATTTGAGATTTAAACTATCCCATCTCTCAAGTTGGATCGAACTGCACATGGTGTGCGAATTTTATTATAATCGGTTAAGTGGTTTAGGAGTCCATTGAGGACAAACATTGTGACACGAGATTTATATATATTAAGATATATATATATATCTTAAAATTTTTTGAAAATAAAAAACTGCTTAAGTAATAACAAAAATTGTGCATACACATAGTGAAATAAAAATAATAAAATATTGATTGTTTTAATACTGAAGTTAAATCATCTTTAAATTTCAAAAAATTTTTGCACTGATATTATTATATTTTTGTATTACTATATATATATATATATTAGTTTTTAGGTGTTAATTATTTTTCATTCTACAAATCAAATTCTTGGTCATAAAATTATCGATCATGGAAAAAAATTGAGGGACGGGGTGGTGTTTCTAGAAAACGGTGGATGACTGGGCAAAATGGGATTCATATTCGGATTCAAAAGGTCATTTTACATAAGAATCAGCAAAAATGGAATCAGAACTCGATATTTATAGATTTTAACATTAAAAGTTTTGTAGTAATAAGTATAAGTACGTCAAAAAAATTATATATATATACATATATATAATAGTTATAATTGTTTTTTAAAGAATAGAGTTTTCCAGTAAATTTTTTTTTTTTTTTTTTTTGTCATTTTTAATTACAGGGTATTTTTCCACGCGTTCAATTGTTGTTTGGTTCATGTAATGAATCATTTGCATGCAATACTGTGCGCGAGGCTTATATCGACAAAAAGTTAACTCTGTCATTTTCTTTGAAAAATAATGAAAATTAAAAATTCACGCTATTCTAGCAACTGTAACAGACAGGTAAAACCTTGTTTAACACTTGTTTAACAATAAATGTAATTCGTGTGACAATACCATGACAAGTTATGTTTATCATAAGGAAGTTGTAAGAAAATATCCTTATGATGTAATATCTTTTGCACGAACTTAAAGCTTTTACCCCTCCGAAGTTGAAGAGACCTACCTTTTTTATGACAACTGCAGGGTCAGGACACGCCATCCATGCATTCATTCCATGCATTCATTCGGACCATAATGGCATTAGTGAAACTCAAGAGTTTTAAGAAAATCAGTTTTTTTTTTTTTTTTTTTTTTTCTAATAAGAGGTCACTCCTGCCTAACTTACGATCAAAAATTTGTATAATGAAGAGGAAATTAAAAAATATTGTTAGGATGTATACTCCCGACGAGTACATTAATACAGTAGAAAATGCTTCAAAAGTTGCTGACAAATTCAGAGGGATCATAGTCAATTCTTTAATCGTTCTTGACAACACTACTCTGAAAAAAAAAAAAAAAAAAAAAAAAAAAACGTGTTCTGATGCCATTTTTGTTGATTTTTATGTAAAATAACCTCCTGAATCCGAATATGACCAAATTTTGCCCAGTCACATACCGTTTTCTAGAAACACCACCCCTCCCTCATTTTCCCCCTCTGTTCGATAATTTTATTACCATGCATTTGATTTGAAGAATGAAAAATAATTAATTTAACACCTAAAAACAATAAAATATAAAGTTTAAAAAATAACATTAATAACAGATTTAAAAAATATAAGATATATGACACATAAGTTCAGTGGCAAATTCCCCCCCCCCCCAATTTTTTTCCCTTGTCGCAAATGTCTCTGTTTTACAATTTTCCAACTACGTAGCCCCTCAGAATATATTTAACGGTTAAAATAATCCCCCCCTCCTAAAATTCAAATTTATAGCCATAAAATCACCAAAAAATCATAAAAATAGGTGGCCGTTCCTAAAAAAACGATGGATGATAGGGCTAAGTGGGCGTCATATTCGGATTCAGGAGGTCATTTTACATAATAATATGCTGAAATAGTGTCAGAAACAATTTTCATGCCGAGAAGTGCTATCAGTACTAGTTTCCGAATTACTATGTCAATAGTACCACGTCGCTTTAATCAAATAGCTTGCCCATCAAAGACAGGAAAAAAATTTTTGATTTCTTCATATAATTATTTTGAATGTTCTTCCAAAAATCCTGGTACTATTGTAAAGTCTAAGTTAATTGGTGGATTTATCCACATATATGTATTCTCGTCTTGTTAAAACGCTGCCTACGAAATTATAACTGCAGAAAAATCTTACAAACATCAATAAAATGAAAGACCTTAAAATGTGTAATTTAGTGTTTTTAAAGATTTCTTTTATAGCTTACATTCTCTGGTATAAATCTTGTGCCAAATCACTGTTAAATACAGAAAAAAACGGTAAATAAAATAAAAATATCAGTCCTATCGTTACAAATTCGGTACCAAATGAAAGGGGCAATTTTTCTAAATCCCGGAGTAAAAACAGTTTTTTGACATGATAATTTTTTATATATTTTACATGATTTTTTAAAATAAACTAAAGTATGAAATTTAGGTGTCAACACTTCATTTTAAACTTTTCATACTGTTTAGGGCGAACCAACCTACCTGAATCAAGCTAATGGAAAAAGGAGAAGAAATATTTAATTATTATTATTTTTTACTTTCTCTTACCCTTACGGTAGAGAAAGTATTGTTTTTGGGTCAAATTTTCAACGTGAGTTTTTGTTATATTTACACGTTCTGAGGTCCCCTGACTACGAAAATCGTATTTTTAGCGAGTGGTCTCTCTGTGTGTGTATGTGTGTGTCTGTCTGCCTGCCTGTCTGTGTGTCTGTTATCAGCATATCTCAAGAACAAATAGTAGTAGAAATTCCAAACTCGGTATTCTAAATGTGTATCATATAGGAATGCTACACTAGGCTTTTCGTTGAGCTGAAGCAAATGTTTCCCGTACAGGGACACTCAAAAGTACTCAAATACATTACGTCTATGGGGGAAATTGGAAATTGCAGGTAAGTAGAGTTTAACATCTATAGACTGCACTAAACCAAATGAAACGAATATATATTTTTTGTTATAGAGATAGTGAACTGGGGAAAAAAATTGTGTATGTAGGTGCCTAGCCCCGATTTTAACACTTTCTTTTGTAGTAAAATCTTGGTATGAAATAGGTCCCATGATTTCATTAAGATCTAAACAAATTATAAGGTGCTCACAGAAGTCCATTATCACTTTTTTAAATGCTTAACGGCTGCAGCTACACCCGTAACAGTAGTATAATTACAGCGTCTAAAATAAACAGTGTGGAAAGCGGTGAATAAAATTGTACTAAAAAAATTAAGCCTGTCACCAGATGTCATTGTAATCGAAGCTAGTGTCACGACAACAAAACCGAGACTCCCTATTGGTTAATTATATGCTTAGATCACGTGATTAAACTGACGAAACTGGGAAAAGCTAATCAGGTCTTCGATTTGAGCAATAGCTTCGATCACAGCGACATCTGGGTAAGCTTAAGTTTTGTAGCATCATTTTAACATCACGGTTATAGGCGATTGCCCCACTGTTTATTCTAGACGCTGTAGTATAATAAAGTGGTTATGCGCTACGAAATGCGACCGCTTACGGCGCCTTTGGTGGAAAATAGCAGAAATAGCGTTTCTATCTCGAAAAGATTATGAAGTAGGGGAAGAAATTTAAATTACAAAGTTGTACAGCATCATCGATTTAGTACAGAATGAAACTTTATGAGTACGAATGTTAAAAACAGAACGTTTTTAACGTGCATCTGTGTGTTTGGAATTTCCTGCACTGTAACATGCCGAAACGATCTTAGAAAGTAAACAGACCTTTATTTTATTTTATTTTATTTTTCATTCATTTATTCATTTATTTCATTTTATTTTTTATTATATATATATAAATAATTTCTGGATATTTAGCACGTCATTTGACCACCGTTTTCAATTTGGCAAATATGGCGAATTAAGAAAGAGAATTTAGAATTTATTTAACCCTATAACGGTCGTGAACGTGCTTTTGTAATTGTTTGTCCCCTAACAAACATATACTTAAAATGGGTATAATTATAGATTTTAAGCTTGTTTATTTAAGTATGAAATATCATATAATCGTTATGAGGTTCATCTTTAAATGCATAGTGAAAAATTCATTGTTTTAGTATATTATAAAGAATTCACAGTTAAAACAACAATAACAACAATTAACAACAATTACAACAATAAACAAAAATAACAACAATTCTTCTGAGACGGATTCCCTACACACTTAGAGGGAATGATTAAATTGAAACTATCACTTATGATAATAATTTGGAAAATATAGATAAACTTTAGTAGTAGAAATTATCTGTTTTTTTTTTTTTTTTTTTTTTTTTTTTTTATGCATATAATCAGAAATATATATATATATATATATATATATATATATATATATATAAATAATACTGCACTAATTTCAGTAAAGTAATTAAATATTTACAGTGGATTTTTATTTTCTAGGAAAAATTGTTTGATGATTTGATTATCAAGATAACATTCAGCTAGAACAGCAAGTATGGAATTTTAGTTTCTCGAAACAGGTAAGTCATTAATATTTCACTTTTTACGCCTCGCAAACATTGCATATGATATTGCACAGTAATAAAAATATTTTATGTAACATTTTTAATTAATTTAAGAACAGAAAATGCGTACAGAATAATAATGTTTGCAAATTACATACAGAAATATGCAGTGTGTCCTAAAAGTTCCAGTACTCCAACTTAAAGAACTCATTGTATCCATGATTTTTTTTATTTTTTTTTTTTTTTTATTATTATTATTATTATTATTAAATTTTATCGTCTGCTTATTAGTGCATCAATTCTTTAATTTTTATCGTTTGTTTCTTTTCTCGCTGAAGTTGTGTGAGAATAAATTTTTATATTATTTTGAACTTCATATGGAAATGAGTTTATCACGCATTCAGAGAATTACGCTGTTTGAAGCTTATTTTGAATGTAAATTGTATGAAAGGTGCAAAGATGTTTGGCGATATAAATATCCTGATGATGCAATACCGAGTAAAATTATGCTATATCAGCTCGTTCGACAATTTCGTAATACAGGTTCTGTGCAGGTGTGTACAGGTTTCTCTACAAGAAGTCACTCCCAGCATGTTAACACGCGTTTCTAAACACATGCGCAAACGAGTTCAGCTTTGCCTCCTAGAAAAGGATGGACATTTTGAACATTTATTATAAGTGTAAGTTCTGTATTTTTTCCTCCGTTATTTTAAATGTGCCTTCTATCATTAGCATAAAAATAATCGTTCTAAGGTTTGTTGTTTAGTAAATAAAAAATACATCAGCGTCAGTACTGGAACTTTTAGGACACACTGTATATTAATATACGAGGAATCTGTACAAATTTATCTATATTTTTATTCATTAGTTTCCTATTTCAATATAGTACTCAAATATATATAACATAGGGGAAAAAATACAGTTTGATAAGAGAACACTATATCTAAGATATAAATCCGATTTACAATATAGTTCAGAAAAATCCATCAGATAGCAGACATTTTCAGATTTAAGTTATAATCTCATATTTCTTTTTTGTGCGTTGGCGCTTTTTCGATTTTACACAGTCAAAAAATTCTCTTTATATTCGGCTTCATAAAAATTTAAGAATATCAGTGTCAAATTTTATCATCTAAAACGTTTCTTAAATTTCCTTTGACACACCTAAAATGAATTATGTCATTCAGAACGGAAAGTGAAACTTACAAAATTTTTCAAGGAATTATGTTTAAAAATAATGTAGGAATATTTCTCTGTGATACATGTTTTATAAACTTTTACTGATTTATCATTTAATTGAATATATTTGGAGAGTACTATTTTTTACATTAAAATGTAATTTACAGACATTGTATATAAGTAAAAAGAAAAAAAAAATGAATATGAATATGAATATCTGAACATACCTAATCTATAGAGATATGATTAATTTAAAATAATTTTTCGAAAACATCATTTCTGTTATTTTTTTTTTTTTTTTTTTTTTTTTTTAATATACAGGGTGATTACAATTAAAGTTATGATTTTAAAACGATATAATGTTAAACCTACCGGTCAAAATGACTTGATATTCTACCAGAACAATTGTAAAGCAATGGAATTTTGTTTGACTAAAAAAAAAAGTTCCAAAATCTGTAGTTAATCATCCGTAATGTTTTTGTTTCATGAAATTTCCTCGTTTTCTCTTGTCACTATCATCGTTTTCGCTATAAACACGTACTCTTGTCTTTTTGCTAAAAAATTTGTGATAAACCTTTGGAGTTCATTGTTTCCTGCTATTCTGATGTATTGCTAACAACATTCCTGTGTTTAATGAATCCATTTAGGCGTTTCCCCAGGCATGACCCTAGCAGCGCTATCCGTAGGAACATTTTAGAATTGTATTTTTCACCACGAAACAAAATTTCATTTCCCCACGATTGTTCACGTAAAATATAAAGTTATTTTGACCAGAAGTTTTAAAATTATAGCTTTTTGAAATGATAACTTTAATTATAATCAACCTGTATATTTATTTTTTTTTAAATATAAACCTTCTAGTACTTTGGCCTGCCATGCAGATATTTCCAGTGGTTGTATTTTCCACTTTTTTTTCCCCCTTTTTTCCGAGATGCTTTTCAGGAGGAGAGTGTTTCGCCTTCATTACAACCACTATTTTTTATACAATAATCTCTATTCTATTTAATTACATTAAAAATTCTATAAAGATTTCTGCATGAAATTAGAGGTGGCATAAAAGGGTGAAGTTTCTCTGAAGGGCGAGGAGCACGACCTCTGCATTTCTTTCAATACGGTTAAAAAAAAAAAAAAAAAAAAAAAAAAACTGTATAGAAATCTTTTGCACAATGTTTTTGAAACATTTATATAAATTTAAGGGGGAAAATTAAAAAGAATCTTTCTATTTTTAGAAGGAATCGAAAAAAACTAATTTGCTTTACAATTTTACCTAAATTTGTATTCATTGACCCATTAATGCCGACTTGAAATTCTTAGAAAATATATGTTTTTCCTTTCATAACTTGTTTATTCAAATCAGTTTGAATAAAAAAAGGGTATGTAGTGGCAACGTAGTTTTTTACGTAGTGGCAACACTGCGAAACTAAAAAATAGAAGTGCAGGCGATTTTTTCAAACTGTTAACTGTACGTTTATACAAAATTCTAAAGGAAGCAGACGATTTTATTCTCCTATTTCCGTGCTTGTTTAAAGAACTGTTTTATTTGTCCTACAGAAATGGAGATGTGTGATTCAGAGTTAAAAAACGAAATGCGTTGTGCCATAAAATTTTGCTACCGTTTGGACAAAACAGCTCCAGGAACAGTTAAGGAAAGGAAAGAAGCTTACAAAGACAAATGTTTTGGTGAGCCTACGATTTTTAGATGGCATGGTGATTTCAAGAAATCGCCGTTTGTCTGCAGAACTGGCTCCTAGGCCTGGGCGACCAAAAAGTGTTGTGAATGATCGAAATGTTAACACTGTGTGGGTAATCCTTCAAGAAAATCGGCGAATGACATGTGAGCGGCATCAACAAACATTTCGAAAACGTCGATATTTCGCATTCTACGCAACAATTTACAGCTTCGCTATGTTTGTTCCAGGTGGGTCCCTCATCACCTTACTAAAGAACAAATGAAAACAAGAATTCACCAATGTTGTGAATGGAAACAGATGCTTCAAAATGATTCAAATCTCCTAAAGACTGTAATAACAGGTGATGAAACTTGGGTGCATCATTTTGATCCCCTTACCAAGTCCGCAACAAGTGTATAGAAACATACTGATTCTCCGCCTTCAAAAAAAATTCGACGAAGCAAATCTGCTGGAAAGGTCATGATGATTATTTTCTTTGATCATAAAGGTGTAATCTATCAGCATGCTATGCCTCCAAAAACTAATGTGAATGGTGAATATTATGTTTCAGTTTTGAAAATTTTGCGACAACACATATCGAGAAAGCGTCATGAACTGGTAGGGAATTGGACATTATATCACGATAATGCTCGCCCGCATGTCGCTACTTCTGTTAAGCAATATCTTAGTAAATGCAATATTAAAATCATGCCACATCCCCCTTACAGTCCAGATCTCGCACCATGCGATTTCTGGCTACTTCCGACGTTGAAGGAGAAGCTCCGTGGCAGAAAATTTAATACAGATTCTGAAGTTATTTCAGCAGTGGAGGGTTCTTTGAAGCAGCTTCCGGAAATGGGCTTCTCTACTTGTTTTGAAAAGTAGGTTGAAAGATGGGACCGTTGCATATCATCTGACGGGAGGTATTTTGAAAGAGAATGATGTATTTTTTGCTGTAAATATATTTCTTGATTTTTTATGATTTTACTCTCAGTTATTATGGAATGTCCTTTGTATTATGATATTTAAAGTTAATAGATATATAGATATACCAGGAAATAATACGCTATGATACGAAAACAACATCTTTAGAAGATAAATATAATTTACAATATCATTCCCAAATTTCATCAGATCTTTTTAGATTTATGGTATAATCTCGTATTACATTTTTCTCCAAATGCCGACGATTTCTGTCGCAGTCGAAAATTTTTTACCTTCATGTAAAATATAGAGACGATTTCCATCGGCGAAAACTTTCTAAAATTTCTTTTGACACTTGCGAATTGAATTATGTCATATAATATAAACACAAAAAATTTCCAAGAAATATGTATATATAAAGTTTTAGATTAGCTGCCGCCAGTCACCAATTGGCGACCATTACGGACCATTACGTTGAAAATGGCTACCAATAATTCAAACCCTAATCGCCAAGTATAGGGACCATTTTTTATGCACATATAAACATAAATATATATATATATATATATATATATATATATATATATATATATATAATATATATAATATATATAATCAAAAGCAAGGAATAAAATGTGAGCAACTACGGAATCATCGTAGTTTCTTCGGGAAGAAATAGGAAACTGTACAACTATTGCTTCTTAAGATTTAAAAAAAAAAAAAAAAAAAAAAACTAAATAAATAAATAAAAAAAAAAAAAAAATCAGGGTTTTCTCACATTTAATTAATTTATTTTCTATTTATTTACTTTTTAACTTTAACCAAAATCACGACCTCAAACGTTTTCAGTGAAGGAACACATTTGGCATATAAAGCTGAAAACTTTGTCTCTTCCCAAAATGTATTACTACCAACAATTATTCATTCAAGAAAGAGCAAAAGTTGAAAAAAAAAATAAATAAATTTGCAAATTTATTGATTAACGTCTAAATAATAGCTTGTTTCAGCAAATGATTGCGATTAAACATAAATTTCGTCAGCGAACTGTGAAATGTTTTCTTATTTCAGTAATAGGCCGCAAAGTTGTCGCCTATTTCAGAAAATGGCTTTAAGGAATTGAGAATTTTATGAATTAACGACGAAATAATTGTACATTTGCTCAATTACTTGCTTTATAAATCTTAAATTTTGACAATTATCTACAAAATGATTACGCATTTAAATAATGGGCCGCAAAACTTTTGTGTTTAACTTTGAATGACTTTGTAAAATTTTAAATGAATGATTTATTAAAAAGATTGTATTTTACAATATACAACAAAATAACAGCCTATTTCTGGAATTATTTATGTTCTCGACCATAAAGTTTGTTAATTAGCAGTGAAATAATTTTGTATTTAAATAATACGATAAAAAATTATTGCGTATTTCAAAAAATAAGTTTTAAAATTTTAATTATTAAAACTTTTAAACCTTATGTGACTTTTCAAGATTTACAATAAGAAGTTTTTCCTTTCCGAACTTTCTAAGCCTGGTTTTCAATAAATGTGAATTTCCTTTTCTGTCATTTAGGAAGGTGGGAGATGAGTGTAATGTAACCTTTAGCTATGCTCATATGCCTGTTGCAATTTATATTTAGGCGTTAGTTTAAAAGCAGAAGGCTCTACTTACTTTATATCATTTTACTATATATGTCTGATAATCTTAAGATTTGTACACTTTGTATAAATATTTTTTGTACTTATTAAAGAAACTTTACTAAAACAAAATTAAAAATATTAATGAAAGAAAAAAAAGCATTATTTTGACAAATGTTAAAAGCAATGCAAATTTATTCATTTAGATATGCATCAGAGTTTTGATCCTCCACGGAGGAAATGCAGATCGTATTTCAAGCATTGTTTTTTACAGGGGGATCCAAAATATTTTAATTTTAATATAATTTTTTACTGGTCTTTTTTTACTTTTCAGGCAAAATATTCACTGGAATATATGAAGTATAATATGTTCTTTACACTCTTGAAGTTTCAAGATGATTCAGTCATCACTTTTTGGGATATATAAAAAAAAACCTCTGAATTTGAAAATGACCGGTTATTTATGGAAAGGTAGTTTAATACAGGAAGATCTGATCTAAAAGTAATTTTAAATAACAATTAATTTTTGAAATTCTAATTAATATCACTAATTATTTTCTCTACTATTTACCCTCAAAAATAAATTTCTCCCATGTGTTTACGCTGTCATACAACCATTTTTTAGTATCTTTAAAAAAATCAACAAATACAGTAGCCGCCGCTTTATAAAATCACGTTTGTTTTCATCAAAATGATTTTATTAAGCGGCTGATTTTTATATCCGGCGAACACGCATGAACTCAATAAAAGAATATTCATTACCTAAATATGGAAAGAAATTCTTGTTCTCCCTTCCATCTATCTGCTTCCCTTTTCATAAATTGTGCAAAAAACAGCTTCTCCCCGTCTGCTCAACTGGCGATCTACACTGATGGCTCCAAAACCGATCATGGAGGGGGAGCTGCACTCTGCGTTTTAAACAATAACAAAGTTCTCCATCAGTGGGCAGGCAGGCTCGCAGACCACAATTCGGTCTTTCAGGCTGAGCTCTTTGCCATCCTGAAGGCAGTTGAGTGGTCAGAAAATAACTCTCCAGACTACAATCAAATCTCAATCTTCAGTGACAGCCTCTCGAGCCTGCAGGCCATAGCTCGCCACAAGAGCAGACACCCACAAGTAATTGAAATTAAAATAAAGCTCTCAAAATTAAAAACTAAAATCTCCCTGGCACACGTTTCTGCCCATAAGGGGGTCGTCGGAAATGAACTAGCGGACTCTCTTGCAAAATCAGCAACAGAATCTAGTGACATAGCCTATTCACTCCCAGCTCCCTCTTCCTACATAAAATATCACCTAAATCAAAAACTAATTAATGACTGGCAGAGTCTCTGGAGTGTGTCTCCAAAAGGGAGATACACTCACGAGCTAATACCAAATGTCTCACTCAATACTTGGGACCTCTCTCCAGAAATATCTGCCTTTCTGTCAGGTCATGGCCCCTTCCCCAAATACCTCCACAGATTTCATTGCCGACGATCACCCTTATGCTCATGCGGTGAGGAGGGGATTGCACAACATTACTACTTTCACTGTCAACTTACAATACCTTACCATTTAAGGAACCCTAACCCTAGACCAGCAACCTGGCTGAACAATATAATAACTAGAAAGCCCCTACGGCTCAAATTAAAGCGCATCTATGCCTTCCTTCAAGATTTATCAAATTCAACAAACTAAATTCCTTCTCTATCTTTCCTTAATTTTTCCTCCCCTCCTACATGGCGAATACTGGTCATGTCTGATGCTACAGAATTCCACTGAAGTGCTCTCGGTAAGCAATCATCCTGCGCATGATGTTGCTAACCAACATTGTTCTTAGGGTGTTTGGGCTTGATATAAAGACTGCGAGAACATTGTTTAAAGACTGTGAAATTTGTACATTACCTGAATGAACTTTGTAATTAGACTTCCACTTGGCTCCGGTCCTCTTCACTTTCATGCAACTTTGTCGCCTTTTGTCGCGGGAGAGCTCTGCTCTGGCGACCTTTGTAATTTTTTTTTTTTTTTTTTTTTTTGTTATTTGCTATGCAATAAACAACGGGGGAGGCTTAACCTTTGGATACGGGCTCTTCTGAATCTCCACAGTGGCTTTGGAGCCCCTCTCTAAAGGTTAAAAACGCTCAAAACCACTGCATAGTGGTGAGCGGCTTCTTTCCGTCTTAGAATCTTAGAATCTTAGAAATCCGTAGGAATGGAGTTTTTGCTACTTATCATTCACGTAAAATTTTCAGCTTTCAAGGATAAAATTACGTAAAAGATGGATATTTTCTTTGACCTGGCATTCTTGTACCTATCTAGAAGTGCTACGTTGATGACTTCTGCTGTCCTTATTCATTTTCGCTTGCGATTCACTCTTTCGTTTGGTACAGTTTAGGCACTAATATCGTCTTTATTATTATGTTTACATGAAGTACACTGAGAAATTTCAAGCTTCGACGTGGCCTTCCTTTGACTATACATTTGAAGAAAACCATCATACTTTACCAAAATTTTACACTTTACCTTTAAAATAAAAACTACATACACTTGCATATCTTGCAGATAACTTGCTTCAAAATAAGAACTACAAACTCTATTTGAATATTTTAAGACAAAAAAAAAAAAAAAAAAAAACTCATTGGCCAATCATTTGAAGAATTCATTCCTCGAATTCATAACTACAACACATGGCGGGGCGTGTTTTTCTTTTTCTTTTTCTTCTCTTTTCTTTCTTTCTTTTTTTTTTTTTTTTTTGTTTTGTTTTTTTTTTTGTTTTCTAAAGCATATAATTTTTGACAAAGAGTATTAATGTGATGGCTTGCTATGTTTTGTTTCTTTTTTTCTTTTCAAAAATTCGGTGAGAAAATATATTTCGTTGTTTAGCTTACATACATGATCATTTTAACTGTTGAAGAGATTTTCTTTTGAGTTTATTAACCGGCGATGCTGATTTTATTAAGCGGCGATTTGTACTGATTTGATTCCGGACAAAGCAATTTGATCAGATTACGCGGCTGATTTTATTAACCAGTGATTTTATAAAGCGGCGACTACTGTATTAGTAATTTAAGAAAAAGGATATTGCAACTCATTTGAAAAAAAAAAAAAAAAAAAACGTTAGTAACACTATGAAACTTTATAAAATATGTATTTGTACATTCTTTATTCCCCATATATTAAGTCTATCAAAATAAATTTAAGGAGAAAAAGGTGCTTTTGGGAATGCCATATCTAGAAGATGAATCCGATTTATAATATTATTCCTAAAATTCCATCAGTTGGGAGATATTTTCAGATTTATGGTGTTATCTCGTATTTCTTATTTGAATGCTGACATTCTCTCGACTTTATGCAGTCGAAAACCCGTTTCTATTCAGCTTCTTATAAAAATTTAAAGATATCGGCGTCCATTTTCATATCTACGGACTTTCATATGTACAGATGTTCACTAGATTTTCTTTCATGCACCTGAATTGAATTATGTCTTTCAAAATGAAATTTAGAGAAATACTGTAAATAATACTGCAGTATTTTCGTACAAAATATATTTTGTAAGCTTTATTTAAGTTTATTTTTGGTTTTTCTAAATATATAAGTGTGTTATGAATATTTTTAAAATATTGAATATTCTTCTTAAATATTCGATGGGAACTGCGAAAATCTTTTTCTTTAAGTAGATATACTTATTACTTTATTTTCTTAGCTTTTACTTCTAATTAAAATCTGAGTACAAATAATACGTAAATCTAGCTTTCAAAACCGTAATTAAAATATTGTGATAAAAGATTTTTGTACATGAATAAAATTTCTTAGAATGTTAACTCAATGAATGTTTCCTAGAACTTATAGCCATGCCTGCCAACTTAATAATTATTATTCCTTAAAGTTGTTAGAATCCGCCCCTTTTTCCACATCACTTTTCTTTACATTTTGTTCAAGTGTATAATTACTATTAAATAAGAAGAAAAATACTCTTTAAAAAGATTCGTGTTAAAAAGGGACGAGTACTAATAGGTTTACGGAATATTAATTAGTAAGTTGGCCGCTATGCTATAATGTTACTAAAATTTTACACACTTTTTTATTATATCATCACCACTATTTCAGAACATTTCTTATTTAAATGTTATTCATAACTGCCAAAATTCTAATTAATATTACGTAGTGTTGTTAGTGCCCGCCATTTTTTATCATACCAGTCTGTTTATTAGAGTATTTTTCTTCTTATTTAATCCTAATTACATAAGGTGAAAATTGCTCTAAAATTAAAGTGATGTAATAAAGGGGGTTGGTACAAAAAGTACTACGGAATATTAATTAAAATGTTGGCAGGTATGATGATATTATAGCGTTAAAATATTTTTTTTTTTTTTCTAAAGAAAGTGGTGTTAACATAATAAATTTGTAGTAAAATTTTAGGAGCATTGTAAGCCTTGGTTTCCGCTGTTATTAATACTGTCACCGTGAAACTTTTTAATAAAACTTTTATTAATAAAACTATACACATTTTAAATAATATTTAAGTTATTCAGATATTTTTATTATTGTGCCTCGAAAAATAATTATTTCTCGTGGTAATTGCTTTATTCTTAAAAAGCCTAAAACCTTAAGAAAAAAAAAATCACAAATACTACAAATGTAGTTTAATGTGTATATAATGTGTGTATAATAAAGCTATAAGTATTAAGAAAGAAGGAAGACAAAATTAAATGGATAAATGTATAAAAAATTTCATTTATTGCATCTGGAATATAGTAAAAAAAATTATTTATTGCATCTGGAATATAGTGTTGACACAAACAAATTTTGGAATTCTATTTTAATTATCCTAGTTAAATGTAAAAATAAATAAAAATAAATAAAAATAGCATATTCAATGCAAAAATAGGAAGAATTGAAGATACCAACTAAATAAACATAAGATATGTAAATAAAGAAGAAAAATAAGTAGTAAAATTTTAATGTGGAAATTTGTATTTCTTTTACACATTTTTAGAGGGGGAGGGGGGATATCTAAAAATATCTTGGATATCAACATTTTATTTTGGTTTTTATATTTAGACATTTTGTTTATTTTACTTAACGAGATATGCAATTAAAAAAAATAAAATAAAATAAAATAAGGTAGTGATGCTCAACCTGCGGTCTTTAAATAGTTGACGTGTGGTCTTCCAAAAGAATCTACAAATAATAAATTTGACTGTGTTTAGTTCATTGTACTATTCAATTACTTTCAATTAGCAATTATTCACAAATATAATTTTCTGAAAACTATTGATTAATTTTTATACTGTGAATAGAAAATATAATAAAATCTATTCAGATATATGTAAACGTGCACTAGCCATAGTAACGACAACCTCCACACAAGAATCAGCTCTAATGAGTGTTCCGTCATAACCCTATCAGCTATAGTTTAATGAGCATTATAGTATAATGAGTGTCGCTCTATAACCCAATCAGTTGCAATGAGTGTCTCTCCCTAAACCAATAAGCTATAATACTCATTCCATTATAACCTAGTCAGCTCTAATGAGTATCCTTCCAAACGACAATCATCTTTAATAAGTGCCACTTTATTATAACCCAATTAGCTGTAATGAGTGTTCCTCCATAACCCTATCAGCTATAATGAATGTCCTCTCATAACACAGTCAGCTGTAATGAGTGTCTCTCGATAAACCAATCAGCTATAATACATATTATTTCCTAACCTAGTCGGCTCTAATGAGCATTCAACCAAACGACAATCGTCTTTAATAAGTGTCACTTCATAACTCAATTAGCTGTAATGAGTGTCCCTACATAATCCAATCAGCTACACGAGTAACCCTTGCTCCTAAAATATTTTTCCCCTTTGACTTAATTTTTGTATTCATTTGTGCCCCCGGTAAAAAAAAGCCTTAAAGCATGTCTTATGAATTTTTTAAAGTTTTTATTTAAATAATAAAAACCTAAATATATAAGAAAAATTATTCAATTACGTAATAAAGTATTTTGTGCACACATTAAATATTAAACCGACTTAAATGTTTCCACTCTAAATTTACGCTTTTAAAAATTCACATTACTTTAGAAATTAAGCTTTTTAAAAGCATATATAATCTAACAAAATGGTACAAAGACCATTCCTTAGAATAAATCACCTTTAAATTTATATATTTTTCTTTATAATTTGCTGTAATTTTTAATTGTGGATTACTCGCATTTCTGACTCTCTAAAAATGTACATATTTTAACCCTTTAACGCTCATTGGTTTCGCAGCAAAACCAAACATTTGACAGAATTTAACAATTTTTTCGCAGCAGTTTTTTAACATTTCCCCCTTATTTTAATAAGTTTTTAAATTTTTGTTCTTTTTCTGTACGGTAGATAGCAGCACTATTCCAAAATTTAACAAATAATGCTTCAAAGGAAGCTAAATGCATAAGTCATTTGAAGTTTCTTAGTGTGCGCAAGTGCAAATTGTTGGTTTGATCATGCACTCATGTCTAGTTTTCATCATTTACTGAAGAGCTGGACTATTATTTTCACCTGAAACAACTTTTACGAGTTTTTGTAGTCGATAATGTTTACTTACAAAGTGTTTTATTTATTACATTAAATATTATTTGAATTTAATGTGGTTAACTTATAGATGTTTAAAACAAAAATTTATCGAAAAGAAACTATGCTATATATATATATATATATATATGAATGATCAGCTGTGTGTCTAAAAGCCATTTTTACAATTAGTTCAGTAATTTAAAAAATAAATTAAGTAGTGAACGTTAAAGGGTTAAACATGACACGCAAATTTATGCTTGGCAAATGTTATTAGCCAAATATATAGTAATTTATTCAACCCATTTTTCTGTCAGATATATTATTACTATTAAGTACAAAAAACATGAAATTACAAAGAATATATCTGAGTATCATACACTCAAAAATAAATAAATAAATAAATAAAAATAAAATAAAATAAAATAAAATAAATTATTTGTGATCCAATAAGGACGATTTCCAATCATGGTATTGTACCATAGACTGTTTAAAAATATTCTTTATTTCTAGGTAATATTTTGTTTTCTTTAGAACCACAGAATTAAAAAGAAAATTTATATATTTTACAATTATTTTTCTCAGTTTCTTTGGGGAAATTATAAACATTCGTTTATTATTTACACTCATTTTTATAACTTTTATTCAACCATGATAATAAAATTTAGACGGATATTTTACGAAATTTCCTCTATTATAATAAATTTATCATATAATGTTTTGTCACATTTTTCTCTATCTTTCTTACTTTTCTTTTCTCTTTTTCTTCCTATTTTTTTTCTATATTTTATTTAAATCAAAATATATCTTTTATTCAGTTTCATATAAATTTTGCAGAAACTCACTTGTCAAATTTTATCTTTTAAACTGATTTTAGAAATCTCTTCGTTGCATCAGAAAGTGAATTATGTCAATCAAAATAAACATGAAGTTTACTGCCAAGTTTCTTGTGAAATATATATTTGAATATTGGAGGATATAAAACAAAATAATCTTCTTTTTTCTTTCTTTCTTTTTTTTTTTTTTTTTTTTTTTTTTTTCTTTTAAGACTAATGTTTAAAAAAAAAAAAAATTAATCTTTAATCTATAAACCAATTGCAAATTAACTTCATATTAAGATATATTAAGATAACTTTATTGTAGCATCAAATATAAGAATAGAATACATAAAATAACTTCTTACATAATGCTTCTTTCCGGGTCAGATGTTTTCACTTTTCTTAGTTTAATTTCTTGCCGAAATATGATGACTTTCAAAGTACTTAATGACTCTTAAAAAAAACACAATAATTTAATAAAATTATATACATATTTACAATTTAGTTGACTATAGAGTTCTAACATATGACGTCACGAGCATGTTTGCTGAGGGACAGTTGACCCCACTGACCCATTTTATCATTGCGGAATAGTCAAAACTAAATGCAAAACTGGTGTACAAACGATAAATAGACAATAAGACTTCTTCACACACCATAAATTTTAAGCCAGCACAACCGGTTTCGAAAGGACGTAGCCTTCCTTCATTGGTGCAAAAAAACACGTGCTACTGCCTTGGAGGCAAAAGCAAGACACAAGTCTTGCAAAGTCTTACTTTTGCCTCCAAGGCAGTAGCACGTGTTTTTTTTTTTTGCTCCTGATGAAGGAAGGCTGCGTCCTTTCGAAACCGGTTGTGCTGGCTTAAAATTTATGGTGTGTGAAGAAGTCTTATTGTCTATTTATTGCGGAATAGTGTTACAAATTTATGGTAAGACAGTGTTGTAAATGTATTTGTAAAAGCATAAAAAAATTCGACTACTACGCTTCCAAAGGCATGGAAAAATTAGCATTGTCCTTCAGTAAAGTACGGTTGCTGAGAAGAAAGTCACGTGGTTGTTAGAACTCTATAAAACATATTACAATTCTGTCATACGCCATCTCAGCGTTCTATCTTTTCGAACACAATTCTGAATCCACATAAAAATTAAAAACAAAACGTGGCTGTTGCCAACAATAAAAAAGAAATAAACAGTAATAAAAATAAGAGTTTGAAAAGGCTTGTCAGTTTATAGAGTTTATGAATAAAGAAAGTTCGGTTTCGTAACATTTATATTAAGTTATATTTTTATTATGATATATATTATTTTAAATAATAATAATAATAATTTAAATCACAAAATGCTTGTTTTATTTTGAGATTGATAATATAAAATCGAAATACATTTCAAGAATCATAATTTCAGTTGCATAATTACTGCCTGCCTTTCAAAAATTATCTGGTGTGTGGCACTCATACGTCTTTCATTTATCCCGCAGATGAATAAATAAAGATTAAGGTATAAGATAACAAATATCATATATAAATGTACATTAAAACATATAAATACAGTACTAGAAACAGTTTTGTTTGACATATATGTATATAAAGCTTCGACTATAAAATGTACCTGTATTCATAAAAAATAAATAAATGAATAAGACTGTTATTAAATTTTAAAGTTTATTTAAAATTATTCAAATAAATTCCAGAAACACCTTGAATAAAAAAAAATTATATATATATATATATATATATATACATATAATAGACATATATACAAAAAAAGCATGAAAAATTTCACTTTTGTGTTCAAGAGACCTCGAAACGCGTACACCGAGAAGAAATTCTATAACTGACATCTAGAATCTAAATTATGGCTCTAGAAAAAATAGGTCCATGTCATCCTTATAAATTCTAGTCCTCTTGAAAAGCGAGTTCTAGAAACCCCTATTAGAATTCTAGAGCGTTTGCCTATATTATCGGGGGCAAAGTTATTTAAAAATCTCTGCAAATAAATGAGACTACAAGAGGCAGGTTTCAGCAACTATAATCATGGTTTATTACTTAATTCTAGAAAATTAAGCGAGAATTTCTAGTTATACAAAAGATTTAGAATATTCGGAATATTCAGAATATTGTTTCACTATCTAGAAATGTGTGGACTAGAAATTCTCGATCATTTCGTTTATTCAGTTTATTGGCGTGACTTCTGCGCAGAGTTCGGAAATCTATATTTCTAGTTAAGGGATTTAGAAAATGGCCACTTATTCTTTTTAGAGGAAGGCAGTATATTTTTTTCTCAGTGTAATTAGATTAAAAATTTACATTAAAGTTTGTAATCCAAACTTTTATTGTCGCAACAAATTCGAACTAAAATTCTGAAAATAATATATCTTAAAATATCAGACAAATTAAAGCATCTTTAAAAAATGATAGACTGAAATTTTCTTTACGAAATAAAAAGTGAAATATAACATAAGTAAAATCTAAAACTAATCATTGAAACAAAAACAAGTACATGGATTACCTAATTAAATATAATCAAGAATATTTTTTACACCGAATATTTCAAAATCGGTTGTTCTATATTTTTATTTTTATTTATTTATTTATTTATTTATTTTTTAAAGAAGCTTTCAAACTGAAAACAATGTGGTCGAATTGAGTGTTGTCAGCTTTAGAGACTTTTTAGTCAATACCAACCATTAATTTTTACTTGTAACGTTTTTCTAATCACTTCGTAGATTAATCGTCTATTATTTATATGAAATATCATCCTTCAAAATTATTGGTGATTATTGAATAAAAAAAAGACTGTAAATTTGGCCGAATTGCGTTTAGTAATTTCGAAAACTGTGTCTAACATGTAAGCAAATTGTTTTATATGACTTTGATTTAAAATATAATTCTTTTCATTATTTTTGGAAGCTTATTTTTAATTAAAACGTACAACACATTCATTTATAAGATTCATTAGAAGAAATATAAGGAACAAAAAAGTGTATATATATTTCTTACACTTTTTTAAGGTCGAAATGTCATTTTCGACCTCTATATACCAGTATCAGTGTTGGGCATAATTTATTAAAAAGTAATTGAATTACATTTGAATTACAATTAAATTACAATTATAATTGTTTTACTGTGATTCAAATAACAAGTAATTGATTGGAAATAAATTGAATTACTTATTCTATTTATTTGTAATAATTCAATTTATTTGTAATCAGTTACTTGTTAACCGATTTACAGTAAAATAATTATAATTGTAATTTAATTGTAATTCAATTGTAATTTAATTCTTTTTTTATCAATTATGCCCAACACGCCAGTAATAGGGAAGCGTGGGGCTAGTTGTCACAGGGGTAAGAAGTAACACGCAATATACGAAATAGTTTGTAACATTTGTGATTAAATATTTTTATAAACAAAATTTTTATGACGCGCTTTTTAATGTAAGCACAATCGGTTGTCCTCAAAAATTGTTAATGAGAGGTTATGTACTCGTGCTTCATTTTAGCTAGCTTGTGGAAAAAAAAAATAATAAATATTTCGTAAATTTTGATTAAAGGTATGTTAATTTATACTTTAAAGAAATGTTTATAGCTATTTACTGTTTGTGTGTTGAGTTATAAAATGCATGTTTAATTTTTTGTATATATCGTTGTGTATTTTTACAAATAAACAAAATATCCAAAATCATACGATGGGGCAAGTTGAAACAAAATTTTGGGGCAAGTTGTAACATGTTAGAGGAGTGGCTTGTGGAGATGCCTACCCCCCAGAGATCAAAGTCTCCGCCCATTTTCAGGAAACTTTCAGAAATGAAAAATTTTTTACTTCTTTACCTTGGTTAAACAGAAATATTTTTTGTGTTTTTATATTACAGTGCCGTGATTATTTAATCCCGAACCCGATTTAATGACCAATTGGAGAATATTGCATAAAAATAAAATTAGAAAAAAAAGCAAAAATTTCAGATTAATGACAGTGTCCTGAGAAAAAGGCGGAGAATTCGAGCTCTGCTAAAAACCACTCTGTGGCAGAAGAATGGGTATAACCATAGCTGCCAATATTTTAATTTATTCCGGAGTACTTTTAGCCCCGCCTTTATTTCGCACCACTTTATTTATAGAAAAAATTTCTTCATTACATAACTTCGTTAAAATAAGAAAAAATTACCTTTAAAATATAAGTGGTACGAAATAGAGGCGGGGCTAAAATTACTCCGGAATAAATTAAAATATTGGCAGCTATGGTATAATGCTTAATTTGCAAAATGTGAGCACACATTAAAGGCATGAGAGGGAACAAAATATCATTTGCTTGAATTAATTTCAACTCTGACTAAGATTGACTTCTATGTTCATTTTATCTTTGATTTTCTCTTTATTTTACTATAGTCCATTTGATATAATTCATTGTTACTATACCAAGAAGGTTATGATTTAATATTAGTTATTAACTGCTTTTTTAATAAATTAATAAATGATTGATGACAAAAAACATTTTGAAAAATTGTCATTTTTATTGTCAGAGTTCATTTTGTATCCGTTACAATTTGCCCCAAGTGTGTTACAATTTCCAAACCCGGGGCAAATTGTAACAGGCAAATATTTTTTAAAAAATATTTTTTGTGCTAAAATGAGCAAAATTAACGAAAGGTTTTTTTTTTTTTTTTTTTTTTTTTTTTTTTTTATGAATATGATAGATGAATATGTATGCTGTAGAAAACAGCAATTATAAACAGGAAAACGTAAATCCATTTCAAAATATACTTAATTTTTCAAAAACTGTTACAACCCGGCCCACGCTCCTCTACACTAAAGTACCACTTGGCAAAAGCCTCATTAACCCCTTAACTGCCCCGAGCGTATATATTCGTCTCGCTAAGCCGGTGCGTTTACTGCCCCGGGCGTATATATACGCTTTTTCGAAATACGAACCTTTGTGTTACGCTGCTACTAGTGAAACTATTCCCACAGTTTTAAATTGCAATTAAATTATCGTGACATTGAATTTGAAGGATTTACTTATTTCAAAGACGATGAGAAGTGACGGAAAAAAGAATGTTTCTGGAACAGTAAATGCATAACAACCCGCACCTGTCATCATCATCATCACGTGCTTTGGAAGTTCCTACAGCTGTCGAGACAGCCGCTTACCTTCACCAGAGGAAGACAAAATACAGAAGGAGGGCTTGCATCATCAAGAGGATCGGAACTAGATCAGAGTGGGTTCACAAGGAACCCTGGCGTGATAAGTTGATGCATTCAGCAGCATGACGGAAGAGAGAGGCAGATCAGAGCCGATCTGAAAGCTGTGAGACATATGGCAACAGAGCAAAGAGCACTAAACCTACATTTTTTTTTTTTTTTTTTTTTTTTTTTTTTTAATTAGATAATAGTGATAGGCCTAACCAGACTGTTAAGCAGTCAGAATACAATACAATTTAAAATAATACAAAATAAAGAAAAATTTAGCCTAGCAAGACTGTTAGGCAGTCAGAGAAAAAATATTTACAATATTTACAATTAATAAAATTAAATTACAATTTACAAATTATAAAAGAGATATTTACACTAAAGTTTAATAATTAAAAATTTTAAAAACACTACGTAAGGTAACTGGCTGAAAGATTGATCATCCGTGACTGTTAAACGACACAGTAGGCAGTGCCCGCAGCAGTCCTATATTTTTACGTGCATTTTATTTTTTTCCCACCACTTTAATCAATCAGTATACTTTTACCTATTGCTTCAGCTTTAAATCATGACAGAAAATGTATAAAAAAATAGTGGTATTAAAATAATAAAACATACGTGAAAATATAGGACCTCTGCGGGCACTGAGTAGGTTGCAGTTGTCAGGGGGATAGCCAAAAGTAGAAGAATAGGATGTATTCAATCTACGGGAAAAAAGAATTTTGAGTGAGAATTCTGTGTTAGGTAACACCTGAAGGATCTCGCCTTCTACGCTTGGAGACCGTGACAAACCCGTCCTCCCTGTAGAGGATGGCAAGTGGGCGTTTTTTGGCCCTCCCGATTCTGGGATCGTACCTTCACCCGCATCTGTGTTAAAAATGGTGGCACTGGGAAGCGAATCTCGTAATTTTTCGTCGGCAGATAAGGGGTTAAATACTATCATAAAGTGATTTGGATAATTTTATTGCATATATCTTTAAATAATACTCTTAACGGTAATTAAAAATTTAAATTAAAATTACAATTTTTGTCTGTTTTATAATGTGGTAGATAAAGGGCTAAACTTCTATCAATACTAAATAACAAGTAGTATTGCATCCTCATGAAATTTTCATTAATCAAACAAACATAATACGAATGTAATCTTCCAAATTCCTTTTCTAAATTCATTTACTTCCGAATAGAAACTTTATCTGTTGTATTCTGAGACATTATCTTCTTACTTTTACGTCTTTGAATCTTTCATTCGTAAATTGGAATTTCTTTTACCAACAAAAAAAGAAAAAATAAAACAATAGCTAGGTTAATCTTCTTTTACGAGATCTTTGTAGTAAAAAGTAATGTTGTTTAAATATTTAAAAAATAAAACTAAGTAGACATTCTTCTTTCATTGTATACTGATTATTTTTTTCAATCGTTACCTTTTAATAAATTAAGTGTTTTATGATTTTTTTTTTTTTCTTGCGAAAAGGTACTGAATAATAAATAAACGAATAAAATCTTGTATATTTTTCATTTTATGAATTAAAAAAAAATTTATATAATAAATATTCTGATTGCGGTTTTTTTTTTTTTTTTTTTTTTTTTTTTTTGGCAGTTTTCCGATTAATCTATGTCCCATTACCGGCCAAGAAGTTCTGTTCTTTAAACTAGTGGACGTGAAGTGCCGGGTTCGATATCAATCATGATTGTCGACCTAGCCGTTATGAGATTTCTGTGGTTTTCCCCAAAAATTGCATAATTATGGGCTACGACCCCTCAGAAAGACCACAGGGTGTTCTCCCTTAGACCTAAGACCCTAATGAAGTGAATTGGTCGTAAATTGGAATTTCTTTTACCAACAAAAAAGAATAAATAAATAAATAGCTAGGTTAATCTTCTTTTACGAGATCTTTTTATGTAAAAAGTAATGTTTAAATATTTAAAAAGTAAAACGAAGTATACATTCTTCTTTCATTGTATACTGATTAATTTTTTCAATCGTTACCTTTTAAATAATTAAGTGCTTTATGATTTATTTATTTTTTTCGAAAAGGTACTGAATAATAAATAAATGAATAAAATCTTGTATGTTTTTCATTTTATGAATGAAAAAAAAAAAAAAAAAAAACGAGGCAGTCATTGGGGACTGCCGACAGAAGTGAAAACTAAGTAACTTGTGAATTGCATCATCGAGCTATTAGATTTACTATTTTTGAATTATTTTTGGTTTGTAAAGATGTGTTATTATTGTAATATGACGAAAATAATTTTCTTTTTTTTTTATTATTTATTTGAAAATTTATATTGAAAGCAAAAAGAAGAATATAACATTCTGTATAAAAACACGTGCTTGTACTTTGTGAACTATGTATATACTGTGGAAAAAGTACATATATACATAGAGTATAGAACTAGAAAGATACAGATGCCAGTATACTACTCGTATTAGTATACATTTTATACATACATATATATATTGTTGCGTACTTGGGGGTTCGTGAGTTGTCTGAGAATGAAAGGCCAAACGTACAAAAATTCAGTAATTTATTCACAGAAAGTTCCAGAAAAATACAGGTCAATAAACCAATTATCAGCTTCAATTCAAGCAGTAACCACAGCTTAAACAACAGCTGTCAATAACAAATCCACAGTACAAACTGTATAGCAATAACACTTGAAGCAAGTCTCTCTCAAAGAGGCTTAAGAGCAATGCAAGCACTGGCGAAGCTGGCTGAGATCTGAACTGAACTGACTGCCTTGGCGAGGAAGCGCTCCTTATATGCTGTTCCATGGAACCCAGATTTTTCGAGAAAACTCTAGAAAGTGGTCAACCAATCAACTTACAGCTTCCATATTTGGTATATCCCATATAAGGATTTTCTCGCCAAGGTGGGAAAAAGTCGCCAAATTTGGCGCCAAACCCATTACCTGCATTACTGGGGCTTTTTAATGCGTTTTTAAGGGAAAATAAGGCTATTTCAACGCTAAAACGACTAGAAATGCACAAAATTAGTACTTTATCAACTTACTAAGCCTCTTTGAAAGAATTTATACAAAAATAAACACAATTATTTCCAATTTCGTAACACTGCCCCCCTCCCAAGGACTGCACGTCCCGGGCAGTGCAACCCTTGGTCAAGAGGCGAAACTAAACAAATTTACACAATCTAAAACACAAAAACTAAGTTGCATATAACGATAAAATAGAAATACAAATCAAGTGAGAAATATTTACAAAATTCACAAATAGGTTCAAATATTTATATACAAATATTTACAAAATTCACAAATATGTACAAATATTTATATACAAATATTTACATTACGCATGCGCAAATTTTACCAGTATTTACATTTTTAATTTTTAATATTACCGTTACTTGTGGTACTTGGCTAGCCTATTATAGTGCACCACCTTCGGTTTTGATGAAGGTGTTTTAGTGATCCGCACCACTACATCATTCAGCCTTCTTAAGACTGTGTATGGTCCGTCCCAGCTGCACTGTAACTTGGGAGAGAGTCCTTTGCGTCGAACAGGATTCCACAATCAGACCTTCTCTCCTTCCTGAAACTCATGTTGCGTAGCCTTTAGATCGTACCTTGTCTTCATTTTCTCCGATGCAATGTAAATTCGCTCCCGAGCAAAGTTGTGAACGTCCTCAAATCGCGCCTGGAGATCTTGGATGTACTCCTCGGGCGATGAAGGCGCATCGGGTGGACAACCAAACAGGAGATCACAAGGGAGACGAAGTTCACGTCCAAACAGCATCTGGGCTGGAGTATAGCCGGTGGTTTCATGGACAGCACTTCGATAAGCCAGCAGGAACAATGGCAACTTCAAGTCCCAATCTTGCTGGTTCCTTGATACTAGAAGGGAGAGGTTATTCAAAATGGTACGATTGAACCTCTCGACCATGCCGTCCGACTGGGATGTAAGGGTGTTGTCCGGGTTTTGTCTATGCCGAGTAGTTCACACAGTCCTTTGAAAACATCAGAGGTAAAGTTCCTACCTTGGTCGGTATGAAGTTGTAGGGGCTTGCCGTACCTTGATTCCATTGCTGCACTAGGACTTCTGCGACTGTGCATGCCTCTTGATTGGGAATGGGATATGCCTCAGGCCACTTGGTGAAATAGTCCATCACGACGACAATGTATTTATTTCCACTGGAGGTCCGTGGCAAAGGACCCAAGATGTCGATTGCAATCCGTTCAAATGGTGCTCCCACGTTATACCGTTGCAGTCTTCCTCGACTTCGTTTCTGCGGGCCTTTACGTGCCGCACAAGCATCACAGGATTTACACCATTTCTCCACATCCTCCTTTGCCTTGCACCAGTAGAAGCGTTCCCGAACTTTCTGCAGAGTCTTCATTACCCCAAAATGGCCTCCGGTAGAGCTACTATGCACTTGTTCTAAAACAGCTGGAATTTTTGATCTTGGTAATAAAATCTGCCATCTGAAGCTTTTCCCATCATCAGATTCCCACTTTCTGTATAATACGCCGTTTCTGATATGAAGAGAGTCCCAAAGTGCCCAATAACTTTTCGTAATGGGACTAAATCTGGAAATGTCCTGCCAGATAGGTCTGTTGCTGGTCGTCTCCTTCAGCTGTAATATTGGCTTTATGTCAGGATCTTCCAACTGGGATTTTCTAAGTTCTTCGTCACTCCATGGATCGGGATCTTGATCTGATGGTGTTGAGACAGTAACTTGGCAGGCAACCGGATTTATCGGCAGGTATTTCTGTTCGGCTCTAGAGCAATACTTGCAGCTTTCCGAGCAGGGCTTCCGTGACAAGGCATCTGCATTACCATGTAGAGTCCCTTTACGATGACGTATCTCGAAGTCATATTCCTGCAGGCGTTGTATCCACCTGGCAATCTGTCCTTCCGGGTTCTTGAACTGGAGCAACCACGTTATAGATGCATGGTCAGTCCGGAGCAGGAATCTTCTGCCATAGAGGTAATGATGGAAATGTTCTATGGCTTTTACGATGGCGAGTAGCTCTTTCCTGGTGGTACAGTAATTTCGCTCCGGTTTAGACAGGCATTTACTCCAATAGGCAATGACATGTTCTTGACCATCAATTTCCTGCGACAAAACAGCACCGACACTCTCATGGCTGGCATCTGTATCAAGTATGAACTGTCTGTCGGGCTGTGGATATGTCAAGATAGGCGATGTTGTTAAGGCCTCTTTAAGTCGCTTGAACGCTTTTTCACATTCATCTGTCCACAGGAACTTCTGTTTGGCTTCCGTCATCTTGTGCAGTGGTCTGGCAATATTTGAGAAACCCTTGACAAACTTCCTGTAGTAAGTGCATAACCCCAGGAAACTTCGTAGTTGGTGTACATTTTCAGGGCGACTCCAGTTCTCGACTGCAGAGATCTTCTCAGGATCAGTTCTCACACCTTCGGCAGAGATGATATGGTCGAGGTAGCTCACTTCACGACGGAACAAGTTACACTTGCCTGGATTCAATTTGAGGTTAGCCATTCTGAGTTTCTCCAGCACCTTTCGGATGTTTCGTAGATGGTCTTCAAAGGTGCGCCCCACAATGATAATATCATCCAAATACACCAGACAGGCTTCATAGGAAAGTCCTTTTAGCACTGTCTCCATCAGGCGTTCAAAGGTGGCAGGAGCATTACATAATCCGAACGGCATAACTTTAAATTGCCACAGTCCTTGTCCCGTGGTGAATGCAGTCTTCTCACGATCATCAGGATGTAACTCTACTTGCCAGTAACCGCTCTTCAAATCCAAAGTCGAGAACCATTTATTGCCAGCAAGTGTGTCTAATGTGTCGTCAATTCTGGGAAGAGGGTAACTGTCTTTCTTCGTGATGTCATTCAAACGACGATAATCCACACAAAATCTTGTTGAACCATCCTTTTTTCACACCAGTACTATGGGAGAGGCCCAAGGACTCGTTGATGGCTCGATGACATCATTGTGCTGCATTTCACTTAGAAGTTCAGTGACCTCTTCCTGTTTAGCAAAGGGAAGTCTTCTTGGATGTTGTTTGATTGGAGGATGATTTCTTGTATCAATTCTGTGCTGGGTGATGTTCGTTCTCCCGACGTCTTCAGGTGTTCGAGAAAAAAGGTCTTTAAATTCTTGGAGTAGCTTCTCCGCAGCACATCTCTGTTCCTTTCCTAACTCCGCATTCTTGAGTAATTCCGTTACTAACTGTTCAGAAGACTTGGATTCAGTTTATTGCGTGGGGCGGTTGATGCATGTTACAGGAGTGCAGGCTGCTAACACCTCATCCTTCTTCACTGTTCGGACCTTATCGCTGATGTTTGCGACTCTCACAGGAATAGTATTCTTTGAGAGATCAACTAGAGATGAAGCTACCAGAACTCCTCTTGGGCTATTGTCTGTATTCGGGTATTCAATCAGTCCATAGCGGAAGTATTGCTTGGTAGGTGGTGTTCCTGAAACTATTATCTCTGTGTGTGGAGGGATGGAAATTTCAGACTTGGCTGTTATCTGGCAAATTGTCTGAATGTCTTGATTTTCAGTGTTGAACACAGCGATGTCTTCCGAACTCGAATGCAGTTCATTATTCTTGAAGTCCAATTGAAAGTTAAATTTTCTCAGGAAATCAATTACAATGATTAACGGATCTCTTATATCAGCCACATATGCCATATGATGGTAACTGGCATTCCCAAAAGTGATGGTCAAGTTCATTTTTCCATATATTTTGATTTCGTCTCCGGTCACAGTTTGGAGTTTAACACAGGGCGGCGTCCAGATGATCTTCTCTTTTAGTTCTTGAGCCAAATCCGTTCTAATGATGGTCACGTTGGCTCCTGTGTCCAGAATCATCCGGCAGGTGGCGTTGTTGACTTGGCCATAGACGTGAAGTCCATTATCGCCGCCACTCATCGATGAAACATGGAATACTGTAAATTGGGGCTCTTTAATTTTAGGCAACCTCCGCCCCGCGAGATGGCCTCCTCTTAGTTTCCCTGTAGTGATGGTGAAGACAGGTGATTTCCTATAGTTGGTCGTACAGGGAAGTTCCTCTTCACGTGACCATCCCCTCCACAGCCCCAGCACTTTATCTTCCGGTCCTTTATTTCCTTTTTATTCTCCAGGCTGCGCAATCTCTTTAAGATCTCTTCGATACTTCTCTTCATTTCATTTTCACCAGCAGGGGTATCGTTTAATGAGACTGCTCTTATGGTATGGCGGTCTTTACGGGAGGCTTGTTGGGCTGCCTCTATCCTAAGTGCATAGCCTAAAGCTGATTCTACGTCTCTGATGTTGGAGAGTCTTAGCGCTTTTTGAATTTCTGGATCACGAACAGCATCGATAAAGTACTGAAGAGCTAAGTCGTTCCGAGTGTCAGCATGACAGTCTGAGAATGCTAGATGTGATAATTTCTGAATGTCCGCTGCCAGCTCTTGCAAACTTTCGCCCGTTTTCTGGTAACGGGATTTTAGCTGGAGGCGACTATAGTCCTTAGAACACTTCTCTCCGAAGCGTAGCTCCAGTGCTCTAGTCAGGGCCTCGATGTCGTTCCTTTCTTCTTTAGAAACATTTCTCAGTATCTCAGCTGCATCTCCCCGTAATGCTGCTGCTAAGTGGACTGACTTGGCGGTAGAGTCCCAGCCGTTAGCTTCAGCTACGATGGAAAACTGCGTCTTATATACATGCCAGGAGGAACTGCCATCGTAGGTAGATAGCTTAATAAATTCCTGATTCTGGATTCTTCTCTCTTTCTTTTCAGTTTCCTGGGGCATGGATTCTAACTTTTCTTCCACTTTTCTCTCCAGATCTTCTTCTATTCTCTTCAGTTTACCTTCTATCTCTGAAAACCTTCCTTTCAGTTCCTGATCAAAATTTTCTTTAACTTTCTCCTCGAAACTCCGTTCTATTTTCGTAACACTCTCTTCAACCTTCATAACATTTTATTCTATCTTCATAGCTTTCTCTTCAACCTTCATAACATTTTCTTCTATCTTCATGGTTTTCTCTTCAAAACTTTCTTCTATTTTCAAAACTTTCTCTTCTATTCCATCCATTCTATTTTTCATCACCGTTAATTTACCCTCGATTGATTCTTTCACCGTTGAAAGCTCTCTCTTCATCTCATCTTGATTAGATTTAATTTCTTCCTGAACTTCACCTATAGTGTCTTTCAACTCTCTTTGCGATGTTTCCATTTTCTCTTGTGCTACCTTCATTTCTTCAGTCAAACCGTCTTTCAACTCTCTTTGCGATGTTTCCGTTTTCTCTTGTGCTACCTTCATTTCTTTCATCTCTTGACTCAGGCTAACTTTCATCTCATTCATCTGGGTAGCTAAGCTTTCTAGAAGTTTTTTCATCTCTTGTTCCATAGCCCTAGTTATCACCATTCACAGACAAAATCCCACTTCTGACACCAGAAATGTTGCGTACTTGGGGGTTCGTGAGTTGTCTGAGAATGAAAGGCCAAACGTACAAAAATTCAGTAATTTATTCACAGAAAGTTCCAGAAAAATACAGGTCAATAAACCAATTATCAGCTTCAATTCAAGCAGTAACCGCAGCTTAAACAACAGCTGTCAATAACAAATCCACAGTACAAACTGTATAGCAATAACACTTGAAGCAAGTCTCTCTCAAAGAGGCTTAAGAGCAATGCAAGCACTGGCGAAGCTGGCTGAGATCTGAACTGAACTGACTGCCTTGGCGAGGAAGCGCTCCTTATATGCTGTTCCATGGAACCCAGATTTTTCGAGAAAACTCTAGAAAGTGGTCAACCAATCAACTTACAGCTTCCATATTTGGTATATCCCATATAAGGATTTTCTCGCCAAGGTGGGAAAAAGTCGCCAAATTTGGCGCCAAACCCATTACCTGCATTACTGGGGCTTTTTAATGCGTTTTTAAGGGAAAATAAGGCTATTTCAACGCTAAAATGACTAGAAATGCACAAAATTAGCACTTTATCAACTTACTAAGCCTCTTTGAAAGAATTTATACAAAAATAAACACAATTATTTACAATTTCGTAACACTATATATATATATATATGTATATGAGGCATGCCGCGCCGTGCACAACATATGTGGATATATATGTAGTGAGATATACTCTTTGTATGTATATAATGTATATTAATAACGCACGGAGGTATATCTATGTACATATATACGCAGTATACATATAGCTCATGGAAAGCGTTCGGTGACGATGACGCGAGTTCCATGATTTTTGTTCACCCAAAAAGTGCTCAACGCGCCTAAAGAAGTTTTCACTTCAGAAACCTAATTTAATAAACATTTTGATTGCTCTTTTTTTTTTTTTTTTTTTTTTTTTTTTTTGCAGTTTTCTGATTAATCTATGTCCAATTAAAGGTCAAAAGGTTCTATTCTCTAAACTGGTAGACGTGAGGAGCCGGGATTGATATTAATCACGCTATTTGACCTAGCCGTTCGGAGGTTTCTGTGGTTTTTCCAACCAAATTTGTATAAATATGGGCTAGGACCCCTTAGTAAGACCATATGGTGTTCTCCCTTAGACCTAAGACCCTAATGCTGTCAATTGGTCTTAATCCTAAGACCAATGTTTCCATTAAATCTATAGCAGAATACACAGATGACATTTTAGAAAGAAACATGAACGAAAAATCATGCGGTATGCATTGATTATCAACAGTTTCCAACTGTATGTACTTATTGCATCGTATAACTTTCAACGTTCTTTGCCTACGTTGTCACAAAACAGACAGACAGAAAGACTTAAAGGCATACAGATAGACTAATTGAATTCATAATAATTCTTAAACATTGTTGGAAAATATTGAAATTGCTTAACGCAAAAGAAATCATTGCCTTTTAATTCTAATTTCAACCCTTTGTGTATCTGAATATTTTAGCACAGCCCTGTAAATCGGGATGTTAACCATATCATATTCTATACAAAACATCAATTAAGCATATTAACAAGAAATTTTACTTTATGATTTTTCCAATAGAATGCTTTTAAAATGTGACAAAAAAATATCTCTGTCCTAAAACGGAATGCATCAGCATTTTTTGGGGACTTCCCTGTACACAAATCAGTTCTAAAGGACCCGTTAAAGACATTTTAAATAGAAACATTCCATAGTGAACATGAATGACATATTTTTAAGGAATTTTGAAAATATCTTCGGTCACTGGAGATGTGCAGACGGCAAAATAGACAGATAGACAGTCAGACAGTTACACAAATTTGAAGGAGGGATTTTGAATAGAATTGTGGACTGTATGGTTTTAAAAATCGCTGGTTTAAATTATATTAAATCATAAATCAGTTTAAAATGAATTTGAAGGACTCACCTTCCTTTCAATTGAATTAATAACATCATATTTAAGAAACAATGAATAAAAGCTTGAATAAATACACCGAGTTGAATACAAACATGAATTATTGACTTTATTTCAGCTCATACGTTAGAATAGAATTTTTCCAGCATACCGCTAGAACACAACAAAAAGAACAAACTAGAATAGAACCGCAGAAACATAACAAGCTCACAGCAAATTGAAACAAGAATTATTTAAAGTATAACTAACAATTAATTGAAAACATGAATAAAAGAAATAATAATAAAAGAAAAAAGAATTAATTTAGCGTTTAAAACACAGTAAAATATTAATAAAAAGAATGAATTTAATCAATGTTTTATATTCTAAAGAGTCATAAAATTGCATAGTGCTGCCATCTATTGTCAAAATTCAGAGTTATTAGAATTCTGAACATTCTCCCCCACCGGGAGAAGGAGTGTCACTTTAGCAACAGGGCGTTGAATTTCACCACTCTGAGTCCAAATGCTGACCACACGAACTCTATTATCAGATCCTGGATAGGTACGAATAATTCTACCCAGCTTTCACTGGAGAGGAATAGATTGTGGATCATGAATAGCAACCAAGTCCCCAATTTGAAGATCAGTTCGTGGAGTGAACCATTTAGGTCGATTCTGCAGGTGATATAGATAATCTCTAGACCATCACTTCCAGAAGTCTTGCTTCATTCGCTGGATTAGATTCCAACGAGAAGATAAAGTGAGATTTGGTGAATTTCCACTTTCCGGAATCTCAAGGGGTGGAACTCCTATCAGGAAATGTCCAGGAGTGAGGGCTCTAACATCGGATGGATCTGAAGAAAGTGGCGTTAATGGTCTGGAATTTAAGCAGGCTTCTATTTGACATAAAAGAGTAGTAAGCTCTTCAAAATTTAGAATGGTAGCCTTACAAGCTTTAATTAGATGACTTTTCGTCAATTTAACAGCAGATTCCCATAGTCCACCGAAATGGGGGGAATATGGTGGGATAAAATGCCAATTGATGAAGTTGCTGGTAACAAAATTTTGAACATTTTCAGAACGAATGATTCGAAATAGTTGCTTAAGATAGTTAGCAACTCCCCTGAAATTTTTTCCGTTGTCACTGAATATGTCTGATGGCAATCCTCTTCTAGAAACAAATCGTTTTAGGGATGCTAAGAAAGCTGATGAAGATAAATCTGAAACAGCTTCTAGGTGCACCGCTTTTGTGCACATGCAGACAAAAAAACAAATATATGACTTCAATTTAACTTTAGATCTAGGCACATTTGGTTTAGTGATGAGTGGGCCAGCAAAATCTAGTCCCACCTTTGAAACAGGTCGAGTTGGAGTTATACGTTCGACTGGCAACTCACCCATAATTTGTTGGCAAGTTTGTTTCTTCAAACGTTTGCACAAAATACATTCATTTAGAATTCGACGAATGTAAGAGCGACCATTTAGTATCCAATACTTTTGTCTAATTAGGGAAAGAATCAGTTGTGCACCAGCATGAAAATGTTTTTTATGATATTGCTCAACAATTAATTTTGTAATGAAATGATTTCTCGATAAAAGCACTGGCTATTTCTGATCTTGATTAAGTGACTGATGTCTGGACAACCGTCCGCCAACTCTGATTAAACCTTGATCATCTAGAAATATATTTAAGGATAAATATTTGTTGTTGGTTGGTAAAGGTTGATTTTTCCTGAGCAAATTCAGTTCTACCGAAAACTCTTGTTCCTGAATCAATTTAAGAATATGTGTAATAGCACTTGAAACTTCAGGCGTACTGACAAGTCCAATACGTCTAGGATTACGATTACAACTACGAATGTTATAAATGAATCTCAAACACAATGCAAGGACTCTGCAAAGTTTTGAAAAAGAAGAGAATTTGAGTAGAAAATCAGGAAAGGCTTTATGACTAGATGTTGCAACGTGACTTAAATTTTCTTCAGAATTTTTTGACTTAACATTTGAAGATTTGACTAGGAATAATGGTAACTTGACACTAGCACTAAGCCATTCAGGCCCAAGCCACCACAATTTGTGATGCAAAAGACTCTTCGGTAGAATGCCTCTTGAGGCACAGTCTGCCGGATTTGACGAACTCTCAACATAAGTCCACACTGCTTGTGGGACAAGTGATTTGATTTTGTTTGCTCGATTTGTTACGAACTGATTTCCTTTGGTTGGAGGAGATTCAATCCAATTTAAAGTAATTTGTGAATCGGACCACAAATAAATTTTATTTACATTAAAGGTTAAAGATTCTAATATTGTGGAACTTAATTGTGCAAGCAAGAATGCAGCACATAACTCAATTCTGGGAAGCGTGACATGTTTTAAAGGATTAACTCTAGTTTTTGCAGCGACAAAGTTAACTGAAATCTCACCTAGAGAAGATAGTGTCCGAAGGTATACCACTGCAGCGTAGGCCTTGCCAGATCCATCACAAAACCCATGGATCGCTATGTGGTTCTCTGGAGATGTTTCACAGTTCAGATATCTTGGTATGCCAATGGACTTTAAGAGTTCAATTTGAGAATTAAATTCTTGCCAAGTTTTCAAAATGGAATCTGGGATTTGATCATCCCAAGCACACTTATCTTTCCAAAGCTCTTGCATCATGATTTTTAACATGATCGTGGTTGGAGCTAGAATCCCAAAAGGATCAAAGATTTGAGCTATCATCGATAGCAATTCTCGCTTGGTATGCACCGATTTGACGCCATTCAAATGAATTTTTAATAAGTCTTCTGCCGAATTCCAAACTTGGCCTAAGATTTTTTGGGAGGAATCTTCGGAAAATTTTACATTTTGCCTAGTGGATTTAAGATCTTCTGGTAGATTTTCAATGACTGCGGGTACATTGGAAGCCCATTTTCTAAGTGTAAAGCCTCCTTGATTTAAAACGTGATTTAGGTCTTTGACCAATTGTTTTGCTGCATCAATTGAATGCGACCCACCAAGATAATCATCCACGTAAAAGTTCTCGAAAATTGACTGCGCAGCAATAGGAAATTCTGAACTATAATCTTTGGCTAGTTCGTGCAATGTCCTTATAGCCAGGAATGGGGCACAGGCTGTGCCATATGTTACAGTCAATAATCTGAAACTCGCAATAGATTCATGTGGCTGGAATCGCCAAAAGATTCGCTGAAAGTCAACATGTTTGGGGTTTACCAATATCTGTCTGTACATTTTGGCGATGTCTCCGGTTAAGGCTATGGAATATGTTCTAAACTTAAGAAGAAGTTTAAACAAATCTGGTTGCAACTTTGGACATTTTTCAAGAAAGTCGTTTAAAGAGTGGCCTGATGTTCCTTTAGCCGAGGCATCGAATACCACCCTCAATTTAGTAGTTGTACTATCTTCTTTCAAAACCCCATGATGAGGCATGTAAAAATAATCTTTAGAATCAATTTCAGAATTTGGGACTGGTTCCATATGATGTAAGTCAATATATTCTTGCATAAAGGCATGGTATTGCTCCTTAAGCTCATGATTTTTATTAAGTTTGGATTCTAACAAATAAAACCGTTTTAAAGCATTTGATTGTGAGTCACCTAAATTTGGAGCTTCTTTAAAGGGAAGATCCACCATGTACCTTCCAGACTGAATTCGTCTAATAGTTTTAGTGTATTTTTCTTCAGAACTGTGAATTGGTGTTGCATCAGGAAGGGACTCAATTTCCCAAAATTTCTGAAGATCCTAAGTTAACTGAGCTGTAGCATGGCACCTAAGGACAGTTTTAGAATGCTGAAAATTGTTTACATGTATGACACCCGAGAGTAACCATCCCAATTTGGAATTTAAAGCACATGGAGTACCTTTAGGACCCAGAATAGATTGCCCTAAAATTATTAAGGGAAATAAATCTGCACCAAGCAAAATTTCAACTGGATTCGAAACATAAAATTTAGGATCTGCTAAAGATAGACCTTCCAAATGAGGCCATGAAGATTTTCGAACAACAAAATTAGGAAGATTTACCGTAACATTATCTACTATTAAAGCATTCACATCAAAGATTTCATTACTATAATAAGACTTTAAAATACTATTAACTTCAAAAAGCAGTTTCTGCAACAATATTATTTACACCCGAGATTCTATGATTTGTGGGTTTCATAGGTAACCCTAATTTTTTAGCACAAGAGCTGGAAATTAATGATTTTTGACTTCCTGAATCCACCATGACTCTACATGGCACAAACCTTCCAGTATTTGATTTTACAAGAACCATAGCTGTCGATAACAAAGTTTGACAACTCTCTTGGGTACTGGTTAAACAACTAGAGTTGACAAAGGATGGACTTTCAATGCTGAGATTAGTATTTTCAATAACAGGTGAAGAATTAACTTTATTTTTCTCGAAATGGAGAAGTGTATGATGCTTAGCATTACACTGTCGACATTTTGTCGAAATCAAACATTTATTAACGAAATGATTACCACATAAACAATTTATGCATAGTTTTTTACCCTTCACAATATTCCATCTATCTTCAACAGATTTTTTAAGAAAGTGTGGGCACTTGAAAAGTGCATGAGATTCCGAGCATTCTGAACAGATAGAATTATTGGATTTTATATCTGAATTAGATATTACAGCATTAGAAACAGAATTTTTAAATAATACTTTTTGTTTACTTTCAGATTTAGAATAAGTACTATCAGTAATATCTTGCAAGCTTCTCGCTTGTTTTTCAAGAAACAAAATAAATTCATCATAGGTGGGAAAAGAATCACTATCTAAAGATAATTCCCATTGCTTCTTTAAATTATCATCCAATTTTGTTTGCAAATTATAAACAAGAATTAAATCCACAAGTAAATTAAATTCAAATCCTAAACATTTCAAGTTACGTGTTGCTTCATTACAGTTATCTAATAAATCTAGCATAGATTTCCGACAATTTGGTTTCAAAGATTTCGAATTAAAGAATTTGTTTAACTGGGCATAAGCTAGATTTTTTTTATTATCGAATCTAGAAATTAGTGTTGCCCAAGATTCCTTATAACTTGCTTCAGTTATTGGAAAGCCTTTTATTAACTTATTGGCCGATCCAATAACAGACGCTTTTAAATATTGTAGTTTTTGCAAATCGGAAAGCTGAGTGTTCTCATGAATAGTGGTTACGAATATTTGCTTGAAGCTTAACCAGTCTTCCAAATTGCCAGAGAAATGTGGCAAATCAAATTTTGGAAGGTAAATAGGTTGCTTCGAAACAGAACAAGAATTTTCATTAACCTGTGTTACAACTTTAGTGTTCTGAAAACAAGAAAGTTCTAATCTTGACTCTATGTGATATTTTATACGAGTAAGTTTCTCTGTCCATTTTTCATTATCTTCAATTTCCTTTTTTAATTCATCTAAATCAGAAATAACTTCCTCAACTTCATTATTAATTTGTTCTAATTGAGTTTGCCTTTCATGCAAATGACCTTTCAAAATTTTTATTTCTTGAATGTCTAAAGGATCCGCTTCTAAAGCTTTTGTCGCTTTGTTTTCAAATTTAGTCACTGACGACCGAATAATAGTTCTTTTTGCTGTTAGTTTTTCAAGTTTCGAAGCCATTAGAACATTTTTTTTTTTCAAGTTTGTAAATATTAATTTTTACTAAAAGATTTCATAATTTAATATATCTCCGGCTCTAGACTCATTGAAACCTTTGGACAGCCCCTGCCTGCCTGGACGTGCCAAGCCTAACGGGTTGGATGCTGTCCGCCGGAGCGAATAAATCGCCGGATCACTGCATGATAGCCGCCTACTGCCAGACAGTAATCTAGACGCAACAGAGAATGAGCTGTGTCCTATGGCTCGTTCAGACTTCTAACATCGATCAGGAGATGACCACTCTTCAGCTAAGGAACAGGGTGACATCACAAGACAGCTCTGGTACACAGGGTTGCGACATCTTCTTCTGGACACATAATGCTCGACTGACACACCACACCTCCAGATCGCACAAGGTAGGAAGCGCACAGTCACGCTACCTGGATGCGGGAATTTAGAATATGTGCACACTATCCGTGAGCCAAAGGGAGAGAAAAAAAAAAAAAAAAAAAAAAAAAAAAAAAAGGATTTTTGAATTTTGGAGTGGGGGGGAACTTCAGGGGGAGCCAAAATGATAAGTTGTGCACTCAGAATTACGCCAAAATGAGGAGGCTAAAATAGAGTAAGGGGGGGGAGACCTAAACACCAAGACTGCTGAACGACAAACGTGAGAAAAAAAAAAATTAAGGAATTTAATTCTTGCCACTGGTGGGGGGAAGGAAAACTTTGGTAGCGCATAGTCTAGAGATTTGAAGTGGCTGGGCGAGAGAAAAAAAAAAGGGGGGGGAATGGGACCATGCGCTAAAGGCCTAAAAGGAGAGGAAAGAGGGACCATCGCAATTTTGATCCACCACGGGGGGATGGTGCCCCGCGTTGGTAGCCCGACGACTGCTTAACGACCCCATCGAGCACTTGACGGTGCAGCACATTTTTACGAGGACCAGACACCGCCACACCCTCGGAACGTTGACAAAAAAAAAAAAAAAAAAAAATATTAATAATAATAATAGTAAATTAGAAAATTAGAATAAATGATTAAGTGAATTAATAATAATAAATAATAATAAGATAAAAAAAAAAAAAAAATTATAAATAAATAAGTAAATAAATAAATAAATAAATAGATAAATAATTAAATAAATAAATAAAATGAGGTAAAATAAATAATAATATTGGTTAAAAAGAGAGGAAAAAAAAATTAGATGAGAAGATGGAATTAATTTATAATTATTGTTGTTGCGGTTTGTTGTTGTTAACCAAACCTTCGGGGCTTCGGAGAACTGCGGGGAGGTGAGGAGAGAACAGCGGAGCTTGCAGGGAGCCGGGAAAAAAAGAAAAAAAAAAAAAAAAAGGATTGGGAGGAGGGAATGGCCGCACATGCTTGGCTCCCGGTCACCTTACCCACTTAAGGGTCCGGTTCAGGAAAACCAAGGGGCCCAAAGAAAAGAGAGAAAAAAAAAAAAAAAAAAATTGGGGGGAGAGCCACTCAAGCTTGGTTCCCGGTCGCCTTACCCACTTAAGGGTCCGGTTCAGGATAGCCAAGGGGCTCAAAAAAAAAAAAAAAAAAAAAAAAAAAATTGGGAGGAGTGGGAAGGGCCGCACATGCTTGGCTCCCGGTCTCCTTACCCAGTTAAGGGTCCGGTTCAGGAAAACCAAGGGCCCCCCCCCCAAAAAAAAAAAAAAAAAAAAAGGGGGGGTGAGGGAAGGGCCGCACAAGCTTGGCTCCTGGTCTCCTTACCCATTTAAGGGTCCGGTTCAGGAAAACCAAGGGGCCCTAAAAAAAAAAAAAAAAAAAAAGGGGTGAGGGAAGGGCCGCACAAGCTTGGCTCCTGGTCTCCTTACCCATTTAAGGGTCCGGTTCAGGAAAACCAAGGGGCCCTAAGAAAAAAAAAAAAAAAAAAAAGGGGGTGAGGGAAGGGCCGCACAAGCTTGGCTCCTGGTCTCCTTACCCATTTAAGGGTCCGGTTCAGGAAAACCAAGGGGCCCTAAAAAAAAAAAATAAATAAAAATAAAAATAAAAGGGGGGAAGCACCCACGAGGGGGCGAGCCCGGGGTCCTGAGCTGTAAACTATGGCTCTGACCACTCCCCGCACCTATCCAAACTAACCCGCCGAAGGGAGGGAGGAGAGTTAATAAAAAAAAAAAAAAAATTTTAATGGTATTTAACAGTTAAGTAATTAGTTAATTCAGTTAAAAAAGAAAAAAAAAATAAAAAAAAATAAAAAAAAAAGTGCATGACCAAGATTCGAATGAGGCACTACGGACGTAAGGTGGCTTGCGAGGCCCGATGCGAGGATTCACCCTTTGGGACCCTTCCTGGGAATCTGGAGTTTTGTTCTTCTTCTGTTCGGACCTAAGAATGCTGATAGGTGAATCCAAAGCGGTGTGCTGAGCGGTAGTGCCTAGCTTCTTGATCACGCCATTCATACAGCTTAAAAGAGAGGGAAAAAAAAAAAACTGGATTTTGTATTTAACTGAGATTAATTAATTTAGTTACTTTGTTGATTCTATGAGAAGAGGAAAAAAAAAATACTAACTTAATTTTTGGTTACATAACCCATTCATGCGCGGTCATGAGCGTGGTGCGGACTTACAGACCAATTAAGACCGAGGACCGTTTACATTTATATGCACATTTTTTATACAATTTTTATTTTTATAATTTTTTATACATTTTTTTTTTTTATTATAATAGTTTTTTATACATTTTTATTTTTTTAATAATTTTTATTTTACAAAGATTTTATGATATTAACATTTTTATTTTTACCGGGCCTCAGGTAATATCGATGCTAGCCGCTTTAACAACAAGGGCCTCGTTCATGACCTAAAATAAACAAAAAGTGGCGGTAGCTGTAGGTGCCTCATTGGCTGGGAGGTCCTCTTCTTTCGGTTATTTGTTACTATTTCCTCTGAAGGTTGTAGACAGTATTAGAAGGAGTTAGTTGCGGGAGGTGCTGACACTGCTTTTTTGTTATTGTGAGATGTCATCTATGTTGTTCGTGAGCCATCTGACTATGTGTTTTGCCTTGTTCTGTACATGTGAGTTTTGTGCTAGCTGTTTGTACCATAGTGTTTCATTTACTTGTGTTATTTGGGCCAGATGGTGTTTATCCGTTAGAGGGCAGGCTGTTAGATAGTGAATTGTTGTGCCTAGTGCACCACAAGCGCAGTCCGGGCTTCTCTTCTTCTTGATGCGATGAAGGTAAGCCGGAAAGGCCCCATGTCCTGTGTAGACTTGTGTTAATAGCTTGCAGCTGACCAGTGTTTTTGTGTCCACTTTTGGGAAGTATCTGTGTGTTAGCCTGCCCGTGTCCCCATAGTCCCACTCGAACTGCCATTGATCCATTGTTAACCCTTTTAAGCTTCTCTTTAAGTGGGAAATCGGTTTTTCAAGGTGGAAGTTGTTTCGGTTTGTCTTGTTTTCCGCTGCTGTTTTTGCTAGTTTATCTGCCTCTTCATTCCCGTATATTCCAACGTGGGCTTTAACCCATTCTATTTTGAAGGTGTTGTTAGATCTTATGATTTCCGAATGAATTTTATGGACCATGCTATCTGTCGTAAATGGTTTGGAGAGGGCCTGTATGGCTGACATGCAGTCCGAGTGGATGCTATATGAAATGCCCTTTGTATTTCCCCACTCCGCAGCTTTGAGTATAGCCAGTAGTTCGGCCTGGAAGACACTGTTGCACTTTCTTAGGGGCGCTGACCATTCGTAGATTTTGGAAGTGTTTTCAAAGGCTACATAGGCCGAGCCTGTAGCTCCTGATTCCAGCTTCGAACCATCCGTGTAAATTTGTATGTCGTATTCTGATGAGCCGATTTGTGGTTCTGGTGTGTCGGCTGGGTGCTTGCGCCAAATGTTTTGCTTCGCGACATAGTCGGTGTGGTTGAACATTTTGTTTTGTAGGTTATAGTTCTTGTGGAGCCTTGTGATTGTGCCATATGCTGCCTCGTATTGTACTTGGAGGTGTACTGGAATCAGGCCTGAGAGAACCAGAAGTGCCGATGTTGGGGCTGTTCTATATGCCCTTACGATGGCCAGCGCAAAGTGCCTTTGGCAGCTGAGCAGTTTGTTTTTGTTCTGCTGCGTTAGATTGTTCCCCCAGATCGGGGATGCATAGGTCAGTGTCTTTTCCACTACTGTTTTGTACCAGGTTTTTACCAGGTTTGGCTTTAGTCCCCATCCCCTTGAGACCATACGTCCAAACAGATTGAAGGACTTGTAGATTTTTTTCGTTTGGTTCTCTATGTGGGGTTGCCATCTGAGGTTTTTGTGGATAGTTACACCTAGATACTTCATTTTTTCTTGAGTCTCTAGCGCTGTCCCATTATAGTGTATCCCTTCTAGTTTGTGGGAGCACGCGGTCGGGAGGTTTCCTAGTCGTGGTCTGTTGAGGTATAGCAGTTCCGTTTTACTCCAATTAATGGTTAGGTCGTTTTCTATTGCCCAAGTTCCGAATTTATGTATTGCTGTGTTTGCAGTGTTTATGAGTGTTTCTGTGTTTTTTGCTGAGATTGTCAGTATGAAGTCGTCTGCGAAGGCTTGGATCTTTGTGTTGTTCCCCCAGCTATGGTTGAGTGCTGTCTCAGCTATTAATAGCCAAAGGAGGGGCCCTAGGCAGCTTCCTTGCGGACAGCCTCCGAATGTTTGTTTCGTGACTATTATTCCATTTTCCTCCAGTGTCACATACCTGTCTTCCAAAAAGCTTACTATCCAGTTAACGAGATATGTTGGACAGCTGGAATTTTTGATGTTGTTGATCAGAGTCGGCCAACGAATGTTGTCAAAGGCACCTTTGATGTCTATTGAGATTAACAGTGTTTGTTTCCTATCTGTTCTGTCCTTGTTTATGTTGTCTATCAGTTTTTGTAGTGCATTTTCTGTGGAGGTGCCTTGTTTAAAGCCGTATTGATTTGGGTTCCAATAGTTTGTAGTTGTTAGGTGGTGGTTAATTCTGCCGTGAATTATTCTTTCTAGTATTTTGCTGATAGCTGGAAGGAGGCATATTGGCCTATAATTTTTTGGGTCTTTGGGATCCTTGCCTTCTTTGTGGAACAGAACTACTATACCGTGTTTGAATTGTTTGGGGAAATGTTCCAGCTGGAGGCATTTATTAAAAAGTGTGAGGAGGAGGTTCTGGCTCACGTGGTTGATTTTTTTGATTAATCTGTAGTCTACATAGTCGTGACCCGGGGCTTTGTTTTGCTTTATGTGGTTGATTATCCTGTTTAGTTCCTGTGAGGTGATTCTGCGCGGGCTACCTTCGTCGAAGCGGGGGGGTAGAGTGCTTAGTCTGTGCGGGGTGTCTTCGTTCGTTAGGTATAGCGAGTCTAAGAATTTATTTAGAGTGCGATCTATTGTTACTTGGTCGTTGTTTTCTAGTATGTTGCAGAGTTTAGCAGGGGCTGACATTTTGCCTGAGGCGATTTTGTATTGAGGGCCGTAGGTATTTTTGGCGCTCTCGCAGAAAGCTACCCATGCCTTCGACCTTTCTTTCTTGATTAGTTTTTTATATATTGCTCGCTCTTTCTTGTATAGGATATGTTGCTGACTTCTAATGCTGGGGTCTGGCTGGGATTGGTACCTACGGCGGACCGCCCTCACCCTGTTCCTGGCTGCCTTAATCTTGTCCGTCCACCATTTCGGCTCTTTTAGTTCTGGGGTTTTCCGCTGCTTGTAGCAGGTAAAGGCTAGGGATTTCACATCACTCAGGAGGTCCTCCGTAATTTTGTCTAACGTGGCCCTATCTGTTGTGCTGTCAATTTGAACGATATACTTTGTACTCAGTTTTTTAACCTGTTTTTCGAATTTGGCGTGTTTGCCGTGTTTGGTTTCTAGCCTGTGTCGGCGGTAGCTATGGTTGCTATAGTCGAGTGTATACTTAATGAATTTATGGTCGCTGCCTGAGTGATCGTCGCTCACTTCCCAGTTTTTGATGTTGTTCAGTAGTGAGGCCGTTGTGATGGTGAGGTCTGGCCAGCCCCTAAACCTGCCCGCCTGAAACGTTGGAGGTGCTCCCTGCTCGTTTCTTACTAACAGCGAGTGTTGCGCTAGGAAATCTGTCAGTTGCCTTCCCCGAGTATCTATGTCTCCGTATCCCCATTGGGTGGAGTCGGCATTAAAGTCCCCTGCCAGCAGGACACTACCCTGTGTTCTAAGTAGAATTTGATCAAGTTCCTGTAGGACCATTGTGAAGTTTGAGCTAGGGGGGGCATAGGTGTTTATTAGCGTAATTTTTTCCTTAACATTTTCGATAAGTATCGCAATCGCGTGTTCTGTACTCTCTAGTTCGAGCGGATTTGTGCCTACGTTAGTTATAATTGCTGCTCTATTGTTTGGTGTTTTGAAAGTTTGCCATCCCGATCCCTGGCCTGAGATCTTGCCCGAGTGTTTGTTAATATGGAAGTCTTGTATGAGGGCTATATTTATTTTGTGCTGCGCTAGATATCCGAATAGGTCTTTGGTTGCCTCAGCACTTGAGTGCAGGTTTATTTGTAGCAATCTGATGGCGCATGGTCTCGTTGTGTTGTCTGTGTCCTTTTGAGTTTCTGTGTTTTGTGTTGTATCAGCAGTGGTTTCACCTTCCATGCTGGTTTCTGTAGGGTTGTTGCCTGGTCCGGCCATTGTTGTTTCTGCTCCTATTTTCTCCTCTTCTATACGCTGTTCTTTTCCTTGTTACGACCTTGAATCCTTCTTCGTCTGTTCTTCCTTGGTCATAATCAACTTGGGGTCTTCCTTCTTCGGTGTAGTAAATATGTGTTCTTCCTGATACGACATCCCTTGCCTTGGTAAGAATAGATTTACCTCCTTCCACTTCCGCCTTACGTATCGCCAGAAGCTGGCGATATATGTAGCAGAAGCTGGAATAGGCAGTGTGACCTGTTTCCAATCTGAGTTTCTTGGCGTGAGTTGCCTGCTCGTTATACACTGTGCAGGGGTAGCAACATGTCTTTCCACTCCGGCTCTAGACGGCCAAAAATATGGAGGGATTTTGAATAGAATTGTGGACTGTATGGTTTTAAAAATCGCTGGTTTAAATTATATAAATCATAAATCAGTTTAAAATGAATTTGAAGGACTCACCTTCCTTTCAATTGAATTAATAACATCATATTTAAGAAACAATGAATAAAAGCTTGAATAAATACACCGAGTTGAATACAAACATGAATTATTGACTTTATTTCAGCTCATACGTTAGAATAGAATTTTTCCAGCATACCGCTAGAACACAACAAAAAGAACAAACTAGAATAGAACCGCAGAAACATAACAAGTTCACAGCAAATTGATCCAAGAATTATTTAAAGTATAACTAACAATTAATTGAAAACATGAATAAAAGAAATAATAATAAAAGAAAAAAGAATTAATTTAGCGTTTAAAACACAGTAAAATATCAATAAAAAGAATGAATTTAATCAATGTTTTATATTCTAAAGAGTCATAAAATTGCATAGTGCTGCCATCTATTGTCAAAATTCAGAGTTATTAGAATTCTGAACAGTCAAGTTATATCCACTCTTAAACACTGTAAGAAATTGTTGAAACATTTAATTTAAGTGAAAATTCAATTTCAGCAAATTTTCCTACATAAGCCGTTAATGTAACTCAATACTTTTGTGTGACCCTGTATATCTTAATGCTAAATATGCTATATTCTATAAAAAACACTCTTTTGTGCATATGTATAACATATTTCTATTTCATTAAAATTTGTGCAAAATAAAGTTATCAAAATAAAATTTATAGAAATACCTCTCATAGAACGCAAAGCTTTGGAATAATTTCGGATGTCCTTGTACACAAACTAGATGTGGTATTTACTCCATTTTCTATAAGGAACATTCGATAGTAAACTTGAATAATATATTTCAATTTTATTAAAATTTGTGCAAAGTAAATGTATGAAAATATAGTTTATAAAAATACCTCTCATAGAAAACAATGCTTTGCAATACTTCCTGGTGTCCCTATACACAAACCAGTAAAAGTATTCGCTCCAATTTCAATAGTGAATATCTGATAGCGAACTTGAATAACGTATATCAGTTTCAAGAAATTCCTTGAATATATACAGAACGAGGGTTAGTTACGACGAAGTTAGAACGAGGAGAGACAGACAGACAAAACGAAGTTATTAACAGTTTTCAACTCTGTTGAAAGTGTTAATAACCTCGTTGAAAGTATTTTAAAAAAGAATTATTTTATAAAATAATGCACAATAAGCTGTCGACCAACCAGAATCCGATTATTTGATTTAAGAATTTTACGAAAAGCTCTTTCTTCCCATTCTAAAAAAATAAATAAAAATAAAGTAAACAAAAAGTTGAATATTGCATTGGAAGCGTTGGCTTTAAAAATCGTTAGCATGTGGTATATAAATATAATGGTATAAGTTTACTCTGTTAGGGAAAAATGTGCTTTACGATACTTCTTAGCGATTTTTTCCGAAATCGCCAGTTTGGCGCGGTTTTGCGGTTTTCTTTCCCGTCCTTTCCAAAATGGTCGATTTACGTGTTTTAAAACAATTACCTAAAAATAAACCATAAAAAGTACCTTTCAAGAACTTGAATAAAGGAAAATACAAATAAAAATCAAATTTTAAAAATTTGTACAATTTGCATACACAAAAACTGACAAATATTAGACATTACAAAACAAAAACAGCATAAATAACCAAATAGACAGCACAAATAAATATATACATAAAAAACAAGATTTTTTTTACTCACCCGTTTCCGAATTTTTGTAGAAAACAGTGTTTATAATCCTTAAAAAGAAGAAGAAGAATTCCTCTCTGCAAATTTCGAAGAAACTACATGCACTAACCAAATTAACACCATTTAAAACACTACTGCAAACATATTTTTATTTATATTCTACATAAATACTCAATTCTACAAAACCAATATATATTAATTTTTCATAAAAGAACCGACGACTTAAATTTACAAACCTGTTTTTCATATGAAATTGCCCACTGTTGCCAAAATTGAAAAAGAAAAACCAAGCGAAACATGTCGGCAACAAAAGTGTCCGAACACTAGCAAAAATTCCTATGTAAAAAAAGTACACTTCATACGGTTTTGTTAAATAAATCCTTATCGAATCATGTTTTTGCACTGACAAAGAACAGGATTCAACAAGGATTGATTCCACAAAACCGTATGAAGTATACTTTTTTTAGATAGGAACTTTCACTAGTGTTTGGACACTTTTGTTGCCGACTGTAGTATAAGCAAAGTGCATTTAACGTCCCACTACTACTGCGTTATGGGCGACAATCTCGGAGATACGCAAGTAAGGCTGCATTTAAAATCGTACTAGCACTGCGCTATGACGACAGTCTCGGAGGTACGCAAATAAGGTTGCATTCAACATCGCACTAGCACTGCGTTTCGGAGACTTTTTGCAGCAGTTAGTAATATGCACGTCTGTACGCTCCGCGTACATAAAAACCAAAGAAAAAAGAAAACATTACTGGACACCTCACCCGCATTCTGCATGAATCTTTAAAATGCATGAAATTTCGTTTTGCAGCGACCAGTAATATGCACGTCTGTTCGCTCCGCGTAAATGAAATAATAATAATAAAAAAAAAAAAAAAAAAAAAAAAAAAGTCACTGGATACCCCACCCGCATTCTGCGTGAATACGTAAAATGCATGAGATTTCGTTTTGCAGCGATCAGAACTACCGATCAGAACGATTTGATATTTTACCAGAACAACCGCGAGGCAATGGAATTTTGTTTGGCCGAATGAAAAAAGTTGTTCCAAAATGTGCCTATAGGTGGCGCTGTTAAGGTAATGTCAGGAGAAATGACTAAATAGATTCATGAAACACAAGAATGTTGTTAACTGTAGAATAGAATACCAGGAAACAATAGACTCTAATACTTTACGACCTTTTTTTAGCGAAAAGACAAGAATACGGGCTTACAGCGAAAACAGTGACAGTGATAAGAGAAAAAGAGTAATTTTATGAAGTAAACACCTTACGGAGGATTAGCGGCACATTTTGGAACTTTTTATTTTCTTTGCCAAATAAAATTCCATCGCTTCTTGATTGTTTTGGTGAAATATCAAGTCATTCTAAAATCTAGGTTTAAAATCGTAACTTTAATTATAACCGCCCCATATTAAGATAAATGAACTCTGTCGATTATCCTGCAAGGTCACAGAGAAAAATGCCTCACCCACTAGGCAACTCTTTCTCCTATTCGATATACTTAACTTATCGTAATTTGTTCATACATTTTATTGGGGTAAGTTTCATATTTTCGATCTTTTCTTTTTCTTTTTTTTTTCTTTTTTTTTTTTAATTATTAAAATCAATGAAAGAATCCCTATAATGTATATTTATGTGATTGTATACAGTTCGTATCAACTATATTATGAAAACCTTTAAGTTCGAACAATTTAAGAAACATTCAGAGTAGAATGTCTATTATTCGAAAATGTTCATTGTAATATCATATATTATATTTGAAACTTGATCTGATTAGTTTAGAATGGAAAAAAATTCTCTTAATACAGATTTAAACAGAATTTTGTTCTATTCTGCCTTGTCAAGCAAAGTTTGAATATTACACGAGGATTCTGAAGTAGACAATTCGTAAATAATAATGACCGTGCTAGTATTACAAATGATGCCTACATGCACACACACAGGCCTACAAAAATAAAGTTGACAAAATTTGACTTGATGATTTTAACTGATCTTTATGTTTTTTGATGTGCTGAAACTGAAAATGCTGCCCATTTTTCTCTATCACATATAGATTTTTGTCAATACAGGGTGCTTACCGACATGATTCCTTACATATACCATCATAACAATAGGTTGGTTGGTTGGTGGGTATGATTTTACGTCGCACTAGTGCTGTGCTATTACAACAATAGGTATCCATGATAAATTAATTATGGAAACATATTATAAAACTTACCATATAATTTTATTGGTGGAAGAGTAATGGAAGATATTGTATAGGTAGGCCCTCTGTATTGACAAAAATCTGTACGTGATAGAGAAAAACTGGCTTCATTTTCGGTTTCAGCACACCAAAAAACATAAAGATGAGCCAAAATTATAAAACCAAAATTTTAATTGTCGATCTGTGAAATTTGTTCGGAGATCTTTGCAATAAAAATAATCCCCCCAATGTATGTCCATGCGAAATTTAGCTGTATTCTAGAAATTGTGCAAAATAGTTTCCATAAACTAACGCTAAACATTATATCATTTCTAAGCAATGTATTGGAATAAAAAAAGCAAAAAATTATCCAGGCGTACTTTTAAACTGAATAATATAATTGTAAAGATTATTTTAATGAAGAAACTATAAAAATCGCAACAATGTATTGCGATTAAAATAAATAATAATAATGAAAATTTATTTATAATTTGCTTGGTTTTAGAAGATTAGTTTATTGATTAAAATAGCAAATTAAATATATAAAATTCATTCTAAAATTCATCAGTTGGTTTATCTCAATAAGATATATTATGTAAAATGCGAAATGATATCTTGTAACGGCTGGTTTACTCACTGTAAATAGAAGTGTCTTAAATTCAGACAGAAATGTGTCTGAAATACCAATTTAGACAGATAAATGTCTGAAACACTTACGCATGTAAAATTTCAGACGCATGTGCTGTCTTAAATTAAGACACATAAGTGTCTTTTTATAAATGAGCTGAGATAAGTGTCTGAATAATGTTGATACGTCTGAAATTAAGACTATTACAGTTAAGACAAATAAAAATTGAAACATTTTACAATTTAGGCACTTAGAAATTCAGACATTTCAAATTTAATACATTTAGAAATTCAGACATTTGTATTACTTAACAAATTTACCATATGGAATCTACTTTAAGCAGTATGCATATCCTGTTTTAAATTTTTTTTAACAAATAAATTTAATATTATTTATATAATGTAAATAGTTAACTTACTTAAAATACTTAGACGAGAAACTTATACGGTTAAAAAATAAAACTTAAGGTTAATTTTTATTTAAAGTTCTCACATGTAATAAATATATAGATATATATATTAAGATAAACGAAGCAGGTAACTTGAAGCTAAGAAAGCATATTTGTAACTAAACAAACTTAAACAATTTGTGCATAATTGATTTTTTCCCCCCGTTTTAAAAATTATTTTCTTTTGCAATGTTTGCCTACACTTCAAAATGTAAAAGAACAATTTTTTTGGTTTTCATAGACATAGTTTGTTTTCTTTAAAATACCAGTTTTAAAAAAATTGCTTAAAATCCATAGTCTACTCTTTTTTCCTATTTATTGCGCATTTTACAAAATACTCTAAACCTCTATACATAAAATTTAAGATAATAATATCTATTAAGCTTTAGTTACTATGGATAGTTTTAATGCAAAGACACCAAACTTCCATTTGTTTTATGGATACTAGAATATATATCATTATACAAGCAACGTGCAGCATGTGTCTTGGTGGCTTGATTGCGAAGACACTCGCCTTTGAATCTGTTGGTTGTCGGTTCGATTCCCGGCAATGGAATTATTATTATTAATGCTTTTTTTATGCTCTAAGAAATACTACAATATATTTTTCACAGATACAGAACATAACACGCAACTTTTTTTTTATTTATTTATGAAAAATATTCACTGTAGACAGGATCAAAAACGGCCGAATTTCAGACACTTCAAGTTTGTGAAACGGTGTTCCTTTTAAGATACTTCAAGTGTCTGAAATAAATAAGACACATTTTAGCATCTTAAAATTATACACCCTATTTTAGACACATTTGTGTCTGAATTTCAGACACTTGTATTTACAGTGCTGACTCAGGACTTCGAATTTATTTAGTTTAAATGGATTTTAAATATGAATATACTATAATGCAATGAAAAAACACCTATCTCTAGAATTGAAAATAACTTTCTCACTTGAATTAGTTTAAGAATTGATTTTTTACAAAATTATATTTGTAAATAATAACTCTGAAAATTATTCTGAAACACTTAGTAACATCTAGAAGTTTTAACATTAGCATCATCAAAGTTCTCCATCCTGAAAAACCCCACGAACTTTCTCAATTCAGAAGTCTCATTTTTAGAGAAATAAGATAGAAAACGATTCACTGTATTTTCCGTAAAATATCCTTGCTAAAATATTTAAACACAAAAAAATTCGCAACTTTCCTTAAATTATTTCCACATCTCTACTGAAACCAAACGACAAGTTAAATACGAATAACTAACAACCTCCTATTATACCATCTTGATATTTTCACTTAGACCATCGCCATGTAACTCTAGATCAAACTTGTGACTTTGACTCATCAACCGAACACTCCATGAAGAACCATAGATATAGTAATAAGACATAGATTGATCATCGAGGGCAAAAAAGTGATTCCTTTTTACTTCGAGAAAGACGACCATTTTTAAAGGTTAATGGCTGTCTTTTTCCGAGTGAATACACACGGATAAAATAGTAAATAAAAATTATGAATAATTTATGTACTAAAGATGAATGAAAACTGCAGATACTCATTTTTCTTTTTCTTTTAATAAAGTAATAAAAAATATTTGACTTTGTTATTCTTTTCTTTCATGACCTCTAGGGATGTGTCCCAGACCGTCGCCAACTGCCCATCTGCGCAGCACTAGTGCGGCGTAACACTCAACCATCCTTTTTTTCTTTCATGTCAAACTTTAAATGTATATATATATATATATATATATATATATTAAAACTAACGAGCTTTACCAGCGCCGCTGCTAATTATATTTAAAGTAATTTAAAAAATTCCATATTACTTATTAATATAAAAATCTGAAAAATGTTTTTTTTTTTTTTTTAAGTATACTATTAAATATGAAGACGATAATTATTTCTTAATAATAACAAGGCAATTGATTATAAAAATTACATTTATTTTAAATTAGTCAAATATAACCTACTTATGAAAACTTCTTAGCTTTCGTTTCATCCAGTTATTAATACAGTTGAAAGCCGCGCAATACATTGGCATTTTAAAAAATCATCAACATATCTATTCTGTTACAATTGCCGAGTTTCAATAGCGGTAGCCCAGTCGGTAGAGCGCCGGCCTCGTAATTGGAAGATTGCGGGTTCGGTACTCGAGCCGGCCAAAGACCATCGTGTACACTAATGATGACTGGTGCACGTAAAATATGTCGTAGCCGCAATGTCCTCCACGTTCCCATCAAAACTTATACCTCTGGGGTGTCACCGAAGCGGGAGAGCCATCCCTTCCCTGGAGGATCAAAATTGAGGTGGCATGTCTCCGGACCACCCCTAGGGGTGTGTCCCAGACCGTCGCCAATTGCCCATCTGCGCAGCACTAGTGCGACGTAAAACCCATCCATCCATCCATCTATCCGAGTTTCAATACCGGTTGAGGTACAATTACTATATCTATGTGAAGAACTAGACGCGGTTTTGAGCACTTGAAGCGCAAAGAGATTGCGTGAGGTCTCACACCTTACAATTTTAAATTTGGTAAAACATAAGTCATGCAGCTTGCATCATCGTATGCGTTGGTTTCCTTGGTTACAGCTTATTTTCAAAAATTTGTATGCTAATTATTTGAGGACTGTACTTGTCGACATTTGGAAAAGTCATAATCGCCAATGATTTTGTTTACGGAATGCAATAATTCTTTGTTCTAAACCATTTGAGGTTTTTTTTTTTTTTTTTTTTCTTTATTTTAATTTCATATAGTCAAAATTTTGACACCGAACTATTTCAAAATAGCTATGGGAAAATTATTTATTATTAAGTTTAGCTCATTTAATATTAGATTAGCCCACTAAGCGTCTTCTAAATGGGAAAGATTTTAATGTTATTTTCACTGCATCGTTTTTAAAATGTCCCAAAACAATAGTTATTTCAGTTTGAAATTAAAAATTGTAACTGCGGATGACAAGATGACTCTTATATGGGACTCTTATATGTGACTTTCATACTTTAAAAACAAGTTAAGTATATATAATTATGTTTTTTGTTTTTGTTTTTTTAATTATAGTGTATTAATGTAAAAACTACTGCTCAGTGTTCGGAAAAATGCGTATCAGCCACTCGGAGCAGGGTTGCCAAATTTGGCCTTTTTTTTTATTCAATAGTCACCGATAATTTTGAGAAGTGACATTTGATATACGTAATACTCTATCAATAATCGAAGTGATTAGTCAAACGTTACAAATAAAAATTATTGGTGACTACCCAGACAGCGCATCGCCTCCCCAGGATATCTTCAAGATGTCTTCTGGATGAAAAGACATCCTAGAAACGTTCTTAAGATGTACTGTGGATAAGTTAACCCTAACTGTGCTGTTAGGGATATTGATTAAAAAAAAGGCCAAATTTGGCAACCCTGACTCGGAGGGGCAACTTTATAATATTTGAATTGGATATGATTTTGAAACATATCCAAAGGAAATATATTTGCATAAAATACTTTTGTGTGTGTGTGTGAAATCACATATCTTTTATTTCATACAAAAAAAAGTGCAAAATGTAGCTTTGTAGAGTATCACTATAAACCAAGGTAAGTAAATCCGATTTCCATTTTTTCTGCAAAAGATTTCCCCAGTTAAGAAAATTTCCTTCGTTTTACAGTATTAGTTTGCTTTTACCTACGATGTGTATTCACTAAACTCCGTTCAAAAATTTAATCCGTTTTCAGCCGAGATATTACCGCTTTATAAGCGACTCCGAATCTTTCATTCGTAAACTGGAATACAGTTTACAAGTTAAAAATAAATGTGATACTTAAATCCCTTTATAAAAGACTTTGTAAGGGAGAAGATTATGTATAAATCTATTCTCACTATCTGAAAAAATGAGATAATCGGGACATAATATTTCTGCGTTCGCTGATTATTTTTTGTTCAAAATTCTTCTGAAAGAATTTCGCTGTATACCCTAATAGGATAAAATCTGTGGAACAGGATTTCAGAAGTTTTTATGATAATCTTTTTCAGTAATGTGGACGTTCACAATGTGAAAGAAATCGAGTAAGTATATTTTTTTTCTTTATTGGAAATTGCATGGAATTGTTTCAAAATTTGAAAGAAATATTAAGCTAAGAAAATAAAAAAAATTTAAGACATACTAAATATGCATAACATATGTTTGTATTTGTATGCATGAATATATACACATAAAATGGATTATTTTAGAGTTATTGTTTTTCATGTTTTAGCAAAAACGAACTAGCTACATTAAAATTAATCATCATCTTTTAAGCATTTTGTAATAAGACATACATTATAATGTATGATATCCTAGCACGAGTTATTTTCATGCATTCAAAAATGGAAATTAAGAACAAATTTAAAAGAAATATCACAAAACAATTACAGTTACTAAATTAAACATTTACAGACTTGTTTAAATATTGTAATACTATTATTTTTTTTTTAAGCGCTACAGACTTTAACAAAAGGTGTATAAATTTTTAAAATGTGCTTTTAGTGCACTACTGAAAATTACTTTATTCTAAACCAGGTTTCAATTAATAAAAATTTTGCACAATCGAAATGAATATTTTCTTCACACCAAAAATTACTCTGACGAAGAATTTATAAATCAAATTCGAAGTTAGTTCAATCAGATTCTATTGTGAATAACTAACTAGATTGAATCTTGCAGAAAAATAATTAATAAGTTAGCATTTACATATTTAGTGTAATTAGATTCTACATTTAACCTGTGTAAAAATAAATTTTATTATTATTATAGTAATAAAATAATAATAAAAACATGGATGTAACATTTACTTGAGGTAAAATGTGTTAAGGAGTAACTGTAGTACATCACTGTACACTGTACATCTTATTTGCTGCAAGGAATTCTCTGTAATTTGAGAAAATACGTTCTGACAACGTAATGTATTCGTAAATCTTGCGTGTTTTCTTAAATTACAGAGAATTTCTGGCAGCAAATATAACATATTTTTTACAGTGTAGAGGTCTTTTTTTCCCATACTAATGGGAATTTTTATCACCTTCATTATTTACACTGTAACAACCAGCAGCCGTATTAGAAGACGGAAAATAAAAATACGTTTAGTAATTATCGATATGCTTGTGTTTACCTAGAAGAAGCCAAAGATGAGAACAAAGTAATGAGGCTAAGGTGCATGAATAATTGGATTCCTAGTCCAAACAACAACATTTATTTCATTCCATTTGAAGATATATTGGCTGTTTTACTGAATTCAACGGCAAAGTTTGCGGGCATACGAAGTAGGTATAGGACAGGACTGTAAATAAGTACGAGATTAAAAAACTCAGTTTTTTTCCCCTTAAAAAACAACTTTTCATTTAAGAGCTTATCAGAAACGACAACTTTACAGGCTATTTTAGAGGCAACTATACTGATTAATGCAATTTTACAGTAGAAATTGTATGTATTCCCAGTGTGATAGCGCACACCGGATTTGTCCAACTTTTCAATGCAGTCTTTATAAAGTTGCTTCTATACACGATTTCTTTTTATATTCATCCAATCAATTTGCGCAATATGCCAAGTATACGTCATATTTTCAAGATGACGAAACACGGAAATCGTTTAAAGCGGACATTTGAACGAGAATTGTTATCACTAAGTATATTTATTTATTATATTATTTATTATATATTATGTATTATATTTATTTTATCGTTTAATGATGAGAACTTTGAATTAACTGTTTTTAATTTTGCATGGCGATATGACATAGCTATAACAAAGATCAAAGTAGAAATAATAGTACGATATAGTACACAAGTGAAAGCTAATCTTAACACATATCGTCACATTGTTTATTCGCGTCAAGAAAAGTAATAAGCATTAAACGCTAGCCTTTTTCTCATTCCACTTTTCAACCGTCTGTTGTAACCCTATGGTGTCTTTGTCGAGGAAATATCGGCGCTAAAATCGGTTCTAAAATTGGTAGTTTCAAAAGTTGCCGTGTCTGATAAGCCCTCACCGTATTTACTCATTATATGTATTAATAATGTTTTGTATTCTTATTGTACACTGTTAAAAATTTCTGTTCAAACTTGAACCATTGTATCGGGTAAAGTTATAAGCAATACCATAATATGGTTTAACCTCACTTTTTAGTTTTCTGCTTCTTACAATTGAATTTCAGTTGCACCAAAACTTGGAGCTACTATACATTCATCCACAGGGGAGGTGTTCGGTGTACACTGTTAAAAAAATGAAACTTTGCTGCCAGAAATTCTCTGTAATTTGAGAAAAAAGTCGTAAATTATGGAAAAATTACGTTGACAAGACGTATTTTTCTTTAATTACAGAGAATTTCTGGCAGCAAAGTTGCATTTTTTAACAGTGTACATGCAATTGTAATTTGCAATACACAAATGTAATTTCTAATTTGCTGGGAGGAAAATCATGATTTTAAATTTAATTCAGCTAAAATAATTTGCAGACCTAAATCCATTCGTGAACTCGATTTCTTTGAAGCTTTTCATATTTATAAAAATTTCAAAAACCTTGTAAATTGTGATTTCGCTGTGCCCTATTTGTCTGATTGTTGGAAACTTTACATTCAGTCCACATTTTCTTAATTTTTCTACTGTTTACACAGCTAACATTCCTAAATTCCTATTGGCCACACACTCCACCTTTCCCGTAATCCTATTGGTTGAACTAACTTCGGTCCCTCTCCTATATATATGAGCACATCTCCAGATTCAGAATTCTTGTTGCACTGAAGACGGTACGCTTAAGGCTACCGAAACAGCTGTATGCATCGCAAATATTTTTCTTTTGGCGTTTCTGACGTAGTACTTTATTCGGGTTTTAATATTCCAACGCCAAGTCTCCTGCTATTATTAATTGTAATTCTCTTTGTATTCAGGAGATGTATTCACTAGCGCGCTGAAAATCACCGTCTTTAACCCGGAAAAGGAAAATAAAATATATGAAGTGAGTATGCGTGTGATTATGTCATTCAAAACTAACATTTATTGCAAGAAAAAATAAAGCGTTCTGTATCCAAGTGATGTCTAACCAGATCTTACTATACGAAAGTTTACTGAAGTATATCCTTTTAAGAAGAGAGAAAGATCTATTATATACAGTCCAGGAAGTAGGAATTAGTAAAATTCTTTTAGAAACCAAACCAAGCTTATATTAAAGAGCGTAGTCGAAAATATAGGGTAAAATACAAATTTTCTATAACAACTAACCAATGAGTCAAGATAAGACCTTAGAAAATTTGGCCCTTTTTATCAAAATGAAAGAAACACACACACATAATTAGCGGGCAAGAAAGCGTGGCACAGTGTCGGAGTGTTAGAATTGAGACAAAAAGGTCTTCAGTTCGATCCCTACCTCGGTCGAATGTTGATTGTTTTTTTTATTAACATAATACCAGTATTTGGTTCAACATAAAATTACCAAATCATAGTAGAAATGGTTAAATCATCGGGCGGCTGCAGCTACTTCAGTAACAAGTTTTTGTTCAAAGTAACACCAAATTTTTAACAGTGTAAAACTACCTACTTGTTTATTTATTTATATTTTAATTTTAAAAAGAAATTTTTCATTTATTATAATAATGTACTTCTTGTTAAATTTTAAACTCTATATCATTCCAAGTGTCCATGAAAAATGTTGTTGTTAGCAAATATCAGTATGAATTCATTCATATCTATATTGTAACTGTTGTTTATAAAAATGAAAAAAAAAAAAATATTCCACACTTGCCCTTTATCAAACAGCATTTAACCCAATTGAGAGAGTTAGTCCAGAACTCAATGAATGTTTAAAAGATGTCCTTTAATATCTGTGACATGGTTATTCCAGATCGGTTCAAAAATTATTCATCATTCATATCACATCCCAAATGATGAAAAATTTACTATCACAGCTCAATTTATCCTATAATGTTCATTCTTGCAAACGATTACAGAATATGATAAAAAATGAAGTGTTTGAGCATATAACTTCTGCTTATTTCTGTGTATGACATTTCTAGATTAAAGTATTATTATGTGGAAGCTCCAGAAAATGTAAAATTTTATATTCACGTTACAAAAGTAACTTTGTGTGATATAGCATGATAAATCTAAATTTGCAATTCTGAGAAAGTAATTTTCAGTTTCTAGACAAAGATTGTTCATCAATCAAGGAAAGAGAGCTTCGTATAACCTGGAATTCGGTTTCTAAATTCATTTGTAAATTTGCGTTCACATGAAAATTTAATTCTTTATCATACATATTACTACTTTGAAATTGTCTTGAAACGAATTTTCTTACTAACGAATAATATATCTGAGAGCTAAATCACTAAACGATAAAATTTTGTAGAGAAAATAATTACGAATTTATTGTACTCGAAAAATATAGTTTGATTGATATTTTCACATAAATTGATCCCTTTTTTTGTTTGTTATAAATATCTTTTTTTTCATTTTACATATTATTCAGACCTCGCAACTTTCCTTAAATATTACGTACACTGTCAAAAAAAGTCCAGAAAAATACGTTCTATCAACGGAAAAATTACGTTGATAAAACGTATTTTTCTGAATTACAGAAAATTTCTGGCAGCAAACAAGACTTTTTTTTTTTTTTTTTTTTTTGACAGTGTACGTTTCACTATATTGTCACGAGCATCGTCAGTTTTTTTCTTTAATGTTTTAATGCTAAAAAAAATTCTGTAATGTTTTAATGCGACTCTAATGTTTTAATGCTAAATGTTTTAATGCTAATTTTTTTTAAATAGTAGTGACAATATCATAAAGTGAATGTAAAATTTTAGGGAAGTTGAGAGACCTTATTATCTGTTAATAATGCATGCGTTAGAAATTAGAAGAGAAGAGAAAATTAAATTAGAAGAATAAAATTTGTTTGTTGCTAGAGTAAAATAACGTAAAATTAATGCAATCGATCCAGAAAGAAATTTCTGATATGTAAGAGCATCACATACATTTTGCTCCATTAATTACATAGGTTGACGATGAAATATTTTTTCTACAAGGTTATATGTTTCTCTGGTGTATTTTTGGATATAGATTAAAGAAAAGTTATTCAGAAATTTCCATCACGTTCAGTTTTGACAAAAAAAAAAAAAAAAAAAAAAAAAAAAAAAAAACGGTTTGTATGAGCCTAAAGCTACATTTTTTTCAACTCCTATCTAAATTATTTAATGGAAAATTTGGGTGATGTGAGTGAAGAACGAGGAGAGTTATTTCATCAAGACACCAAAAGAATGTACAGAAGCTATCAGTGACGATGGAGTTTTAACAGTTAGCAGATTATTGTTGGATGTTGCATAGATATCCCCCCAACCACACCCCACCCCATAATGTCTTCAAGCCGTGCACAAGATAAAATGCTCTAAACGAAGTTTCGATATAAAGAAAATAATGTGTAAATAACAATGTGTAAATAATAGCCGATTTTAATACATTTTATACATAAATTATTTCGAATTTGTCATAGCCTCTGGGTGAATTCTTCAATCTTCATCCTTGCTTTGTGAACATTCTTTATGTGATAGGGGAAAAAAGCACAATCATTTCTAAATTCAGCGCACCAAAATACACCCAACGCAGTACAAAAATAAATAAATAAATAAACTGAAAAATATGATTTTACAGACTTGTATTATTATTCGAATTTTATATTGTTATCATTTTATAGATTATTATCTTAACATATCTGAATCTTTTATTCAAAAGTCGGAAATTTATTAGGTTGTCAGGAATGTAAATGCTACCAAAAACATGTTTAATAATAATTTTGTAGGGGTTGAGCTGGTTATATTTAGAATTAATACGATTGAATACGCGAGGGTCCTGCCTAGTGAGAATGCCCTATGTGGGTGTTTTACTAATGGGTCATAGCCAGTGTTCACCCGAATTTCTAATAAACAACGGCATACTCTAAACTGATAGGCCAACGAGCAAGATCTGAATACAAAACT